>ML806087.1:260711-274830 GCA_009831015.1 Picea engelmannii
CAGCATTTCTCCCATAAATATTCTCTCAGTTCCGATATCGACGTGGAAGTGAAGGGCAGTCGTGTAACCATAGTATGAAGTTCAGTATCCATGATGGATTCATCAAATGTCATATTAGTGGACTATGAGGTAATACCAAAGCCCAATCGGGCCTTCTGCACTCTCGAGGAGTTTATGGGAAAAAGAATTGTGTCTGAATCCACTCCCCCCTCAACAACTAAAGTACCATATGGTGGTGACAAGAGTCATTTCTCTCGAGCAAACAATATTGAGGCTCGTGTTGATGGGAACAAAATTAATAACTTCGCAGGAGAATAAGGGCTCTAGTATGGTGATGTATCGTTCCCTCCTATAAATTTCAGAGTTTCAGAAATGAAAGAGTCGAAAAGATCTGCAAATCAAGTATCAAGAGAAGAGTTGTCCAAGGGTTTTAGTGAGGAGAAAAATGGGGGAAAATACTTTTCTGAGATAGAGGAAGCGAGACCAAAGAAAAGCACAAGGTGCATTAAGGAGAAAAGAGGATCCATTCAAATGATAGCAAGTAAAGACATCTCGGTCTCAGAAATCTTGAGGCTCACCAAAAAAACTTTGGTCCATCAATTTAATGGGAAACAAGCAAGAGAATCAGCTCTCAGCAAATGGATGGATAGGTACTAGAAACATGTACTAAGGTATCTCCCAGAGGCTCATGCCTTAGCTAGAGGTGGGAACTCGTTTATACTTTGGTCATAGAAGGAATGTAACATCCTTCTATAAAAGGATTGGAATTGGGGCCCATCTCGCTTTGCTTTAAAACCTTGGATGGTAGAATTTGATCTAGTCAGAGAACCAGTGGAAATTATGTGAGTCTAGTCCATCGTGTTGAGTCTTCTAGTTGCATTCTGGTAGAGGGAGGCTCTGGAGGAAATAGGAAACAAAATAGGCTTCTTCATGGGTCTGGAACCCAACTAGGCCTCCAAGATAGACCATCGTTGGGCATGGAATCAACTAGAGGTGGCTATAAGAGAAGGTTTGGTTGGTAATGTGGATATCATTTTCGATGATAGAGTTTGGCATCAAAAGGTAGATTATTGGAAGATACCTTTTAGATTCCATGGCTGTCATTAAATCGGTCACTTATGCACGCAGTGTGGTCACCCATCTCCCCTCACCCAAAATGTTTTCAAGACTTGGAAATCGAAATCCACCATGGGAAGGCCAAGCACAGTGGATTTTTCTTCAGTGGATGGAAGAAGTGTGAAGATCATTCTCTCCACAGAAGGGGACCCTACTAGAAGCCAAAGACTTGTCGAAGATGCACCAAATTCAGGTAAGAATGGAAATTTTTCATTTTTAGTTTCTCTCATATCTGAGAAAGGTGAGGAAAATGTGTTTCTAGTTATTGTTGAGCCCATGTTGTATCTCCTCCCTCTCCCGATATTCTCTCCCCCCTCTCCTGATATTCTCTCATCCCCCATGATGGTTGTTTGTCGTGGCAGAGAGGTTTCCCCTCCTCCTCGTCTCCATGCTTGTTTCTGCTCGCCATATCTCCCTGTGTATCCAAGCTCGCCAGAGCATGACCTCTCAAAGCTGGAGGTCCCCTCTTCCTTCCCTTCTCCCCTACCTCCTTGTCCTTCTCCTTCCCTTCTCCCCTACTTCCTTGTCCTTCTCCTTCCCTTTCCCTGATAAATGGAAACCCTCTTGGAATTTACCTTGCCCCCCTCCCTCCAAGGTCTCCCCTATTTGTACGAATAATTATCCGGAGAAAAAATCTCTCTCCCCTAGCCCCCTATCGTTCTCACTCCTCGTGTCAAGGGTTATTCTCTTCAATTTATAGGTTGCCAAAATGAAGTGCCTCCTTCCAAAGGAGGACTCACACTAGACCTGCCTCAAGTGTTCTAGGTGGGAAGGAAGTCCTACCTTCTCAAAGCCCAACAGAAGGTTGTGACGGAGATCTATAAAGGGAGACAAGTTCCAATAACTAGGGCCCTTAGAGTAGGGATCATCGTCAACCCCATGAAAAATTATCATTTTATCCTTCAACACAAGAGGGTTTGGGGGCCCCCAAAAAAAGATATCCCTCAAGAGGATGATCATCAGCCTTAAACCTAACATAATACTCCTTCAAGAGAGAATGTGTTCGAGCGAAAAAGTAAGGGGGACTCTTGATTCGTGGTTCAAAAACTGGTCATTTTGTGTTGTTGACACAGAGGGGATGTCTAGAGGACTTATAAAAGGGTGGAGCCCAAACTTTAAGGCATCATCCTCTTCTTCTTACCGTTCCTCAATTTTAGTCAAGTTGAGACACAAAGACAATGATTTTTTCTTTTTTAGTTCTAAACATTTGTGGTCCCTACACTAACAACATTCCCCTCTAGGAATATTTGAAATATGCAAGAGATTTCAAAGATCCCCTAACAATGGTAGGAGGCAATCTAAACTTCACTCTCTCTTCTAAGGAAGTGTGGGGGGAATCATATAGGGAAGATAAAAAAAAAGAGGGTTCTTCCTCTCCTTCCTAGAAAAACTACACCTGGTAGATATGGAACCAACCAAAATTACTCCTACTTGGAGGAATCTTCAAACTGGTAATGAATCAGTATCTAAGAGACTCGATATATTACTAGTTTCAGAGTCTTTCTTGGAATCGGGCTTTCATTTTAAAGCTACAGTAGGAGAAGGGGGGATCCTAGACCACTGAACTATCCTCCTTCAATGAAAATTAGGAGAGGATTCCTCCCCCCTCCCCCCCGACCCCTCTAAAGATAAGTTAGGTTTAGCTAGAGGATGAAGGGTTTAAAAAAATGGCCTACTCTAACTGGATTAAGTTGTTCTCGTCAAAGTCGAACCCTTTGATGTTTCAATTTGCAGAAAAAAATTTTAAGGATTCAAAAAGCTACAACAAAATGGACATTCACTTGGAAGACATAGAAGTTAAGATCCATCATTGAGATAGAGGACAGTCTATCAGCTCTACTCTCAAAAATAGATGAAGGGCCCCTTGGCTCGATTCAAGAAAAGGAGTTAAAGGACTTGGAGGCAAGACAACACTCTTGGTTGGAAAAAGAGGAGAAGGAATGGAGACTCAAAAGTAGGGCGTTATGGTTAGAAGTCGGAGACAACAACATGAAATATTTTCATGAATATGTAAATCTCATAAGGAACTTAAATACTATTTGGGAAATAAAAGACGACGGCATATCGATAAGTAGCTCCTTCCAAGAGAAAGTGGAAGCAAGTGAAAGCTTCTTCAAGAAACTATTCGCAGCCCCAGAAGGTTTTCCAATCCAAGAAATCATTGAAGTGGTTTATAAATTCCAGTCGGTTTTCTCTATTGAAATGAATCAGACTTTGGAGGAAGAAGTAACAGAGATTGAATTACTCGTTGCTCTTGCGTCCATGAAAAATGGGAAGAGTCGCGGTCCAGATGGAATCACAAATATAGAATTCTTTAAGAATTTTTATGATCTGATAAAGGAAGACTTGTTGATGACAATCAAGGAATCACAGAGGGTAGGAAAATTTCATGGGGCTCTTAACTCTACCTTCCTATGCATGATTCCCAAGAAGCAAGATGCATCCTCTTTCAAGGATTTTCACCCCATCTCTTGTTGTAGTGTTATTTACAAAATAATATCCAAGATAATTGCAAGGAGATTAAAGCCTATGTTGAGTGAAGTAATAGGTGAGGAACAATTAAGATTCCTATAGAACAAACAAATCCATGATGTAGTAACAATAGCACACGAGGTCCTCCACTCGGTCAAAAAAAGAACCTGAAAGTGGAAATTTTGAAACTAGACTTATCGAAATCCTATGACAGAGTTAACTAGACCTTTTTGAGATTGGTTCTAATCCAAAGCTTTGAGATAACTCCGTCAAGGATTCCCACTCTCACCCTTTTTGTTCTTGATTATAGCGGAATCCCTTGGCATAATGCTAAAGGAGGCCAAAACAAACAGAGTATTGTAAGGAGTCAGGGTGTCAAACTCGGAAATTGTTTCTCACCTACTTTTTTTCGATGACATCTTCTATAGAGTGAATGGAACTCAAGGAGATATCCAAGCCCTAAGAAAAATCATTGATTGGTATTTCTAGGCTACACGTATGTCCATCAATTTGGAAAAATCTCTCTTTATACTTAATAATTGCTCAAAAACAAAATCTAATTATTTGAGAAACATCATCCTTTCACAAGGAAAGAGCCTCGAGGAAGGGTTTAAATATTTGGGTTTCCACCTCAAAACGGATTTCTATAAACGAAGACACTGGGAATGGCTAATTAAAAAAGTGAAAGCTAGGATTTCAATCTGGGTGAATAGATTGTTATCTAAAGGGGGAAGATTAGTCATGCTCAAGACAGTTTTGGAAAGCATGTTGGTGTACTAGAACTCCATTGTAGCCATCCCCAAGGGGGTGCTGAAAAAGATTCACAAGACGAGTTTCCATTATCTATGGGTAGGAAGAAAGTTATCAAGAGGCATCCACTTAGCCAAATGGGCTTCCATAGCTCTTCCCAAAGACTTAGGGGGGTGGGGGAAAAAAGACATTTTCCCCTTTGCGAAATCCATGGCAGGAAGAAACATGTGGATGCTAACACAAGGAAATTCATTGTGGATGTGAGTTATGTCTTCAAAATACTTTGCTAACTTGTCTATTGAGGAATGGTTTTGTGTCCCCTTAAAATCATCTAAAAGATTGATTGTGTGGAAGGTGTTTGTTGAAGCCTTCCCTTTAGTAGGAAAATGGATAGTCTGGAAAATAGGGAATGAACACAGCGTCTGTATAGGGAAGGATCCATGGTTGGGCATGGGAAACAATTTTGAACTCTTTGATCCCCTAATGCAACACCTTTGTAACCAAAACATAGTCTTGTTATATGATGCTTGCATAGGTTCCCCTCAGCTTAGAGGACGTCTAGAATGGAAAGGTGTTGCCACCCTTGGCATTCTAGAATTTTTGGCCGAGGAATGGGAAAATTATATAGGATTGTTAAGTGAGAACTTTGTTTCCATGGAAGAAGAAATAGATGACTCTTTGTGTTGGTCCAAAAAGCCAAAGGATGAAACCTTCACAGCCAATCTAGGTTATAAATCATGACAATAGGAAAAGTGTGNATGGCTAGCAATCAATAACAAATTACTAACTTGGGATAATGGATTAAAAAGGGGTTGGAATGGCCCAGGAAGATGTTCCCTTTGAAAATCTAATTCTGAATCAATTGACCATTTATTCATTTTCTTCCCATATGCAACACAGGTAATGAAGTTGGTAAAATATTAGCTTAAGGTAAATTCGAGCTGGAACAAGGAAAATCTAGAAGAATTCCTAAAATATTTTCTACAGGACAAAGCAACAAAATTATACTCGGGGCTTCCAAGCATTTTCACTTCCAATATCTGGTGGGCCTGCAATAAATCAATCTTGAATGACAAGTTCATGCCCTAGAAGTGAGGGAAAACTTGACTCTAAATCAAGCAGTTGAATTCAGAGAGGATCTGAAAGCTTTGAAATTGTGCATCCTGATTCTTCCAACAATAGATTACGAAGTGCTCTAGGGGTATTTTGACGGTGTCAGTCACGGACACCCTCCAATGTTTGGTGTTGGGATAGTTTTGTTTATAAAATAGAACCATTGCATACATAGCAGATATGCCCCAAGTATCGACAACAACAACAGGGCATAATTCATAGCGCTTTGGACGTTGTTGGAGACATCTATAAAAAAATATGCCAAGAAGATCCAAGTCTTTGGGGACTCCAAAATGGTTATTGATTGGGCCAATAGGAAGAACTCAACACAAGATATAAGGCTAGTTAATATCATGAGAGATATTAAGCTTACCTTCTAGTCTTTCGAATGGCTCTCTTTTCACCACATTCTTCGGGAGCTTAACTCCAAGGCAGATGAATTATCAAAGGAATCCCTATTACTACCAGTCGGGGCCTTTGGATACTATGAATTCATAGAAGGTGAAGAAGTAGAGGCTATGGAGTTCTGGCTCTGAGAATTCCATGGGACCAAGGATTATAAAGGAAAATTTGCCTAGAATTGTGTGACGAAATTGAGTTGTGGTATGATGTTTTGTAAAGAACTTCGAAGATCGCCCCTCGCGCAGACTATAAGAATTTTGTAAAGATAAAAGGAAGGCATGTTATAAGGAATGTGGACTAGACTGAAACATGTATATTTTCCTTTATGGATTAATATAAAATCTTTTTTCTTTTCAAAAAAAAAAATAACGTTAGAGGATTTCTTGGTGGTTGGACAATATATATTTATCTTCCACCAAATACCAAAATAATTTGACTCCTACGTTCTCTCCCTCCACAAGTTTTTGTGGCAGGAGGTTATGGGCTTCCCATGACAATGCATGTAGTTAACAGAGTAAACATACATCTAATGGACTGTGTAATCATACAAAGTTCTAGACCTAATGGGTTGTTAATTGAAGTGTTGGCACAAGCTAGTGGGGCTCTTCAAGTGAAAGACTAGTTTTGAATTTACTCATCTATTTGTGATAAATATCCATGATTTAAAAACCATGCATTGTGATAGAACAATATATGAAATTATGTGTCTATCAGTGGAAATATTGCAGTTGGAGATGCTATCAATAATTATGATGTGAAAACTGCAACATTAGTAAAGATCCAGTTCTTATGCAATCTCATAAATGCTAAGATGGTTACAGTAAAACATTGTCCCTGTGAGGATAGATTATGTGATATTTTCCAATTGAAGGGACAAAGCTATAGGACATGGATACATATGCCTTAAAATGATATTGCATGATCTTGGTCATAGACTTGTAACCCTCTCAAGTTTATTTCCTATTTGAAAATTTCATTTATCATAAAATGTACAAAGATCTACATAACCTCACTAAAATATAATAAGGTTATTGTAGCCTAAGTTTTGCTTTCCTCTGGAAATGGGTATATGATGCAAATTTCCCACTCACAATGACTCTAAAGCTAGCATATTATTTCAAGCCTGAACCCTCCACCAAAAGCAATCAAGTTATAAACAATGTTATCAATTTCTCATAGAAACTATATTGATCAATACATTATATGTTGGATTATAACTACAAGATTTACTTAGTTAAGGTGTCAATATGTAGCATGTTAATTTGACATGCATATTATGCTACAAAGTTTATGGAGGAATTTGAGGAATATGCTCCAAATATCAGAGACCTCATCCAAAATTGAGCATAGCCATTTAAATTTTGTGTAGATAAGCACTCGAAATGTAATTTTATAATTTTAGTGATGGAATCATTACAACGTTGCAGGGGTTAAGGGGGTGGCAGCCCTTTATTAGTTCGCCATTTTCACTAACTTGTGTCCCTTTGGATTCTTCACTACATTTCCCTTTACTTGTGTCTTTGTTACATGGGTTGAAGACCACACATAATGTAATATATGCTTATATCAAGCCATTTCAAAATGACATATATTGGCCCCTTTTGAAATAACATATATTGACCTATTTCAAAAGAAGGCACATTGGCCCATTTTGAAATAACCCCATCAAGCCACTTCAAAATAACTCCCATAATCTTTCATCAAAATAACATTAATCGTGAAATTACGAAATAAGGCCCATTGAGGCATTCTGAAAAATTTCCATCGGCCTAATTTGAAGGAACATTGATTGGGTCAATTCAAAAGAGGGTTCATCGGTCGACTTAGAAATACCATCTTGCACCCTACTTTAAATAACATTGTCGGGTCCATTCTAAAACATCTTCATCAAGCCAATTTAAAACAAGATGATTTGAGTCAATTTGAAAGAAGACGGCTTCGACGACTTTTAAAATAACTCACTTTGAGAACTTTTTAAATAACCTACTTTGAGCCTCTCTCGAAGAAGGCACTTTAACCAATTTCAAAGAAGGATCTTCAGGCCACTTTTAGAAACAAGATCTGCATGGCAGCTTAGTCCCTGCCCATAAAAGTTTGAAAATGGAAAATGTTTTAGCTATACAAAACAAAGCACCAATGAATAAGAAAATGCAAAATTATCCATGAATAATAAAATGAAGCACCAATAAATAACAAAATGAAAGCATATAGCTGGAATTTCTTTGTTGCTAAACAAGTTTGAAAATGGAGAACATTCTGGCCCTAACAAAACACCAATGAATCACGAAATGAAAGCACATAGCCATAATTTCTTTGCTTTCCAAGCCAATTTAAAAATGGAGAATATTCCAACTATAAACAACACAACCCCAGTGAATCACCCAATAAAACCACGTTGCTGGAATTTCTCAAAACGCCAATGAAACCACCTAGATGGAATTTCTTTGTTTTGTTTTTCTTTGATGGAGAGGTTTGTTACATATAACTTGAATTTTTTTAATATGGATAAATTATTTTTATATATCAAAAATGAAAAAGTTGTAAATTTTTTCATATGGATATTATTTTTATATATTGAAATTAAAAAGGTTGTAGATGGATGGAGTAATACGTAATTAGCTTGATTGTATATAGTGTTTAAATTAATAATATTTATTTTAAATTTTATTAGTGTAAATAGTTTATTATAACAAAAAAATGAAATGTATTTTAGTTGTCACTACAGTACTCGTAAAAAAACCTAAATTTATTAGGATCTGAAATCGATCTGTTGGCTTTCTTGTCTGCACCTGGATATGACACTTAGTCAACTGGTTCTATGTCAACTTCTTTTGTGGTCTCTCGAATTGACTAAGATAAACTACTTGTGTGGTCTCTATTTTTGAATTATTGTTATGCATCTCAAATGTTTGTTACTTACTTACTTAACTGGAAGGAACTACATTGAAATTTACTTAAGGCGGTGCATCTAAATTTTCTCAAAGTATTTGCTTAAATATACGAGCGGTGCAAGGTGTAAGCAGTACAAGGATTTTGGATATCGTAATGATAACAAGAGGTGGCAAAAATATGCAAGGTGTAAGTAGTACAAGGATACAAGGATTTTGGATATCGTAATGATAACAAGAGGTGGCGAAAATATGTTGTACATATTTAAAGATGAACTGACATACATTAAATCTGTTTAAGCAAAGTTGAGATTACCAATGAGATCATCATCGGGCCAAGAATAAGACTTCAAATTCTCAGCCAATAAGATTGTAGAAAAATAAAGTTTTGTAATTATATAAAATGATATAATATACAGTGTTAAGATTTTCCTATGTTAAACTTGGACATTGAACAAAATATTAAAAGTCAAACTTTAACTAATACCGGGTCAACCATAAATCGAATGCTATAGTACCCTGCTGGAGGGAGGGACTAATAAGACAATTTCATGCCATTTTGAAATAGGATTGCTTCGGGTCATTTTGGAATATGCTACATCATGCCATTTTTGAAGAAGAGTTATCATCCCATTTCAAAGAGTCCAACCGACCATTGAGAAATAAAGCTTGTCATGAAAATTTAATTGTAGACTATTATGAGATAGATGGGAAGGGCCCGATATCTTAAGTAGTGAAGGACCCAAATTTTCCAATAGTTCTATGCTACACTAGGTTGAAGTTTGGCCTTTTGCCATGTCAACGTCCACAAAAATTTCAAACTGAGTATGCCAAGAATGTCCTCTCTTTATTTATAACTTCCCAAAGAAACTCATTTCAACCATTTACTCACTGTCTCAACCCATAACAACTCAATGTTGTAACTTCAACGCTAACACCAAGATGTAACATCCCTTCAAAGGATAATTCAACCCACAAGGTAGGGACACTACCCAAATTTGAAAATCTCAATATAAAAATTCAAATCCATTAAACTCTTATGCCATTCGAGTTCGCACATGCATACAATTAACTAATGCAACAACAACAAGCATGCATAAAGTCATTTAAACCTGGGATTCCATTTTGAATTTCATTCATAAGTAAAAATTTAACTTAAATTATATAGTTTTAACAAATATATAAGAGAAATGATTGAATACTTATCTTTTCACCAAGATGGTCCAATAAACTAGTTGTGTACAAGCAATTCCGCCCAACCATAGGCATCCAATGTAGATTCCACCTCCAAGTTGGGCTATGAGGCCACCGGGGTGAAGGAAAATGACTATAGAGTTGAAGGTCACTCACCCAACCCAATTTCTCTCAAGATCAACCATTTTCTTTACAACTAAACACTCCAGGTAACCATCCATCCATCAAATAGTCATGACATTCTCATCCACTAACCCACATAGCACAACGAAGACATCTCTCTTCTTTGTTCAATAGTACCTTAGGATAATTATACCTTCTAATGCTCTCAATGTAGGTAGGAAGAACCCACCATGTTGTCAAACTCCTAGAATAAACTAGCAGTAATATAACTTGGATACAAGGCACCCAATGAACAACAATTAACAGGGGAAAGTGAGGTTTCATAAACAACCCAACCTCTAAGCTCCACCACAACTATCCATCTCCCTTCCCAAGGTTATAAATTCCTTTCCCATAGTTATTTTTTTGTCATTTATAGGTTTGTACATCAATATAAAACATGAGGATGCATTTTTTAGAACTTCAATGGTGCTCGAACACGAGAATGTTATGTGTGAGTGTGTGAATTTGAATTAAAATGGGAAAATTGTGCATAAGAATTGAGGAGTTTTGAATTTCCATGAGGATGGGGTCTCTTATAACTCCTTGGTTTGATTGTACCCAACCCCCATGCCTTCATAATTGTGTGAGGTAGACTCCTCACCAACTACCACATGCATTTAACAAATATTTAAGAGAAACGATTGAATACTTATCTTTTCACCAAGATGGTCCAATAAACTAGTTGTGTACAAGCAATTATGCCCAACCATAGGCATCCAATGTAGATTCCACCTCCAAGTTGAGCTATGAGGCCACCAGGGTGAAGGAAAATGACTATAGAGTTGAAGGTCACTCACCCAACCCATTTTCTCTCAAGATTAACCATTTTCTTTACAACTAAACACTCCAGGTAAACATCCATCCATCAAATAGTCATGGCATTCTCATCCACTACCCACATAGCACAACAAAGACATCTCTCTTCTTTGTTCAATAGTACCTTAGGATAATTCTATCTTCTAATCCTCTCAATGTAGGTAGTAAGAACCCATCATGTTGTTAATCTCCTAGAATAACCTAGAAGTAATATAACTTGGCTACAAGGCACCCAATGAACAACAATTAACATGGGGAAGTGAGGTTTCATAAACAACCCAACCTCTAAGCTCCACCACAACTATCCATCTCCCTTCCCAAGGTTACAAATTTATTTCCCATAGATATTTTTTGGTCATTTATAGGTTTGTATATCAATATAAAACATGAGGATGCATTTTTTAGAACTTCGATGGTGCTCGAGCACGAGAATGTTATGTGTGAGTGTGTGAATTTGAATTAAAATGGGAAAAGTGTGCATGAGAATTGAGGAGTTTTGAATTTCCATGAGGATGGGGTCTCTTACAACTCCTTGGGTTGATTGTACCCAACCCCCATGCCTTCATAATTGTGTGAGCTAGACTCCTCACCAACCACCACATGCATTCATAACAACCACCACATGCATTCATAATTGTGTGAGGTAGACTCCTCACCAACCACCACATGCATTCAGTGATTGGGTTCTAATTCAAAGATGGTGGATGAGATTTAAATAAACCACATGATAAAAAGGTAGGAGCTCTTAGGCAACATAGGATCAATTATCCACCTTTTAGGCCCCATTTTCCATTCCCTTTGCAGCCCCTCTTGTGCTCCTTGTAGACATCTTGGAACTTTATATTAATGTTCGAAATAATATCTACATATGTTGAGTATACCATGGCAGGTCTACCACATGGTACACAGAAACCATATTTTCCATGATTACATGCCTAGCCATTCATTAATTGAGCCTTGGTCGTGAGCTTCACACTAGGAATCCATGCAATATATTTACATCACTTACACATGGGGTCATTTATTTAAACTCATGTGGCTTAACTCTCGTCATTATAACCACTTATCTACAAGTTATACATAATCTTGTCCAATACATCCAAAGGGTCAAAAGCAGGATATTATAGGCCCTCATCATCTCAAAAATATCTATGGCTCTAGCTATCTCAAAAATATTATGTGTAATGACCTTGCTCATAACAACACAATGTAAATGACTACATCCAATAAAATTTAATATATATATATATATATATATATATATTAGAAAGCAAGTTAAGATAAATCTATATCAACGACTTATATAAACAAGTATAATTTATATACGAGATAACTCCATATAAAAGATATGTAATTATTCACATATAATTTCTTATCAATTTAAATTGATCAATAAGGAAATTAAACTTCCATTTACGCAAGAGAAGAACATTTCAATATATATATTTTTTACAATTTAAATTCAAACAATAGATGTGAAGATGTAATAATTGTTTAAGCAATTAAAACTGTGTCCATCTTTCTTACTTAAGCATGCACAATCATACCATAGTTAACACATCGCTCATGTTTATAATTTAAAATTTAATAAGCCCATAAGGATCCTGTATTAGTCCCTGGCGGAGGGACTATAGCGATCAGTTCAACATTGACCTTGTATTACTTGAGGTTTGACTATAAACTTTTAGTTGTTTGCCAATGTTTTACATTAGGTAAACAATTTTTTTATTTTTATAATATATTAACATTAATTTTTTTACAATTCTATTGGACTAGAGAATTGAAGTCTTATTGCAGAGCGGTTGTTGAGCAACTGCGGCTTCATTGGAAATATAAGCTCTATTTAGTTGTTTGCCAATGTTTTATGACCATAAATTTAAACTATTTTTACAATGAGATTTCTTTGACTTAACATTAGTTTTATGTTGACCATAAATTTAAACTATTTTTATATAATTTAACATTGTAACACTAATTTTTTATTTAAAAAAAAAATTAAAACATTTTTTCTAATTGCTATTGGTCAATTACTTCAACCCTTTATTGCAGAGGTGTTGGCTAGCATTTAACTTATGAGTACAACCCCTGAAAATCATCCAATCTGGTACGCATGGTGGCATGAGGATACCAATTGCGATCCCCTGAAATCCAGGTTGTCCAGGCTGGCGTAAACTTCAGATACGCAGACTGACTTTAAAAAGTACCTTTAAACACGTGACACTCTCTGGTAGACTCTTACAGCTGTAGAGCTGTGAGTACTGGTTGCAGCAATAGGGAGATCATAACCATTGCGATCTCTCTAAATAAATTTGAGTGGCTTTTGGTGGAGGTCTATTTCCCAAGGACAAACCACTAAAATTTTCAAGTGATTCACCTCCAACTAGTCCCATATCAAATATCAAATCCATCCAATTTTGGGCAGGGTCAACGATACTACTGTAGCTCTTGTTTATTCCTAGGTCCATTGCACTTTAGTGTGCAACTTTAAGGGCCTAACCCAATTGAGTATTGTAACTAATAATACTTAAAATTATATGGAGGTAATTATTGTTTGAGGGTTAATTTAGTAATATCAAGATTGTTCTATTACTTCTCGTGACATAAAGCAACTATCACAAATATAGTTATATTTTATATCCTTTATATTTATCTTTATGAAATTAATGTATTATTATGTATAGTGCATAAAGTTAGATTCTAACTTCTAGTGTGTGTATATATATAGAGAGACCTTTTTCTTTTAGGTATATATAACAAGGTTGCGTGGCAGCACAGTCCCTGCCAAGGAGGCTAGAAAGCAAATTGTGGAAAATGGGGTCGAATTGTAAATGAAACGAAGTGTTCGGTGCAAAATGTATATCAGGGAAATGTTGTGCAAATTGTATATCACGGAAGATATGACAAAAGTAAATGACGGTCCGCAGGCACAGCAACATCTAATTTTTGAAAGTATATAGCAAACCTAATTTTTTTGAAAGTATATAACAAAGTAAAAAATTTGTTGACAGTGCAAGATTAAATTTGGAAATTCAAATGCATTTTTGATATGGACTGGTGAAAGATAAAAATATATGATGACATAAAATTAATAGGAGAAGTAATATAAAAATTTAAATGCATTTGTGAACATGGGGTATATGTAAATGACGCTTGCATTGTTAAATGCCACTTATTTTGAAATATAAAAAAAAAAAAAAAAAAAA
>ML806087.1:274923-307542 GCA_009831015.1 Picea engelmannii
ATGCATTTGCCATAGAGAATGTTGAAGGATAAGAAAAATAGTCTAACATATTAAAAAACAAATGCATTTGTTATACAGAATGTGGAAAGATAAGAATAGAGTCTGTAACATATAAAAATTTAAATGCATTTTTTTTTAAGTATGTGAAAAAATGAAATTTTATTACATACTACTACAAATTTTGAAATATACCAAAAAATTAAAGTCTGTTACATATAAACTAGAATTTCAATGTGTTTGTGATGTAGCCTGAGATTGGGGCCCGCATGGACCATTAGAGAAATATGTACAAGAAACAGGATTGTGGAAAGAAGATAGAGTGCAATAGTTGCAAAAGAAAATAAATGGAAAGGTATAAGTGTTTGCCTATACATCTGTACTTAAGAAAGTGGAATAATCGGGCTAAGAAACAAAGAAAGATGCAATGACTAAACTTACAGTGAGGGTACATATGAGTGCTTTGGCTATTTTCTTGGGCCTGTCGTTTCATTGATGTCGGCGACGATTGTGGTTTGAAGGATGTTCTCCATGGCTGTTGGAATGCCAAGAATTGCCTGTTGTCTTTCGTTCGCAGCCTGTTTCAATTACCTTTCGACCCATTCTTCAATGTAGCTTCTCATTGGGGCGATGTTGATCTCATTCCGAATTTTGATGTTGAAAACTTCATTTTCTAATTCCTGGAAGTCGATAGAAAGAGTAGAGAGAGCCTGATGAATTTCCTCATTCTATACTGCATATTTGACTAGCCGGTCATGGACGTGAGCTTGATCAAATTGAAGGATGTTGTAAAACTTTTTGAGAGACAAGGTATTCAACATAGCAACCTATTTATCGAACTCTTGCCTGGTTAAGGGCAAGGAGTTTGCAATTAAGAGGGGGTCTTGGAAGTCATTGGTTTTCCCTGCCTAGTCTATATTTGACAGCTTTTTGAATAATTCATCTTTCTTCGCTATGTCTTGTTCACATGACTGAACAATGAGACGCAGGTTCTTTACTTTTTGTTTCCAACATGAATTCAATTGGGCGATCCGGTTTTTGGATGGAAGATCTTCTTCTCTTCTTTTTGTTTCTGTCATATTGTTGACAATCTTGCCAAAAGGGATGATCGTTTTTAAAAAGAAATTTTCTTCATCTTTTAATTCGCCTTGCAAAAGCCCGAGCAAGCTATGTGCCCTGGTTCCAAGGGAAGCGATGGTTTGTGATCTTTTCCATGTCTGGGTAACCAGTTCCATTCGTTTTTTGATATTTTTCTCCACATATCCTTTACAGGATGCGAGCATGGTGGAGGATGCTTTTACATTGGTTGCAGGGGTACCAAGCATGGCTATTGCCAAAGGATCGACAAGCAATGGCATAGGAATGAAAGTGTCTTCCAATTCCTTGACTCGGTCCTTCAGTTTGGCATTCTAGGTCTCGATGCGTCCAATGGAATCATGAAGTGCTTCTCCGGTCGTGCTGTGAAGTTGACAGATTTGGGACGGTCGCATGTTGGCAACGTCAACCTCTGAATGACATTTGCCTTTGATATTTTTAACATTTTTTTTCTCAAACATCAATCTTTTGTTCCAGCTATCAAAAACAACGCTCTGGAACACAAAGGATTCATCTTCGTCAAAATGTTGGGTAATGGATATGTCCATTAGATGGCTATGGTGGATGTCGTATTGGGGTTGATCAAGGAAGGGGAACATGGCATCCAGATCAGTGTCAACTTCCATGTTTTGACTCTAAATTTCCGGCTCTTCTGCCTGACCCACATTTTTTTCCCTCTTCTTCTCTACTAGAAGCTTGTGAGAACTATCAATTTTAGAGTGAGGAGGGTCGTTATCTCCTCCTCGGTTTGAAGAACTTTGGGTTTCTTTGTTGTTGTGATGAGCCATTGGAGCGATGCTCTGGGATGTCGTGCTTTTTGGAGTGGTATTTGCGGATTGAACACTCTTGTCACTGGGGCCTTTCCCCTGTTACGTGTACAATTTAGTGCAGCTTTGCACTGTCTCTACATCACCGGTATCAGAGGCAGGACTGTCACTGTCTTTGTTTTTGGGCAGGTGTTTATTTACAAAACAATCGTCGAGGCCAAGTGATTGTAAATGTTCTCTAAAAATATCATAGGGGTCGAATCCTCTTATGTCTTCAGCATATCTGAGGTTGGAGATGCTAAAATGTGCTGCGAAATCGTCAATTTTGTTGACGTTTCTCAAGACGAACTCCCCTATTTTCCAAGGCAGAGGAATGAACTATTTTTTTTTCTTCCTTTGGAACAAATGGAACCAGTAGATGTATTGACGTGCTACTTCTGCAATAAAAATTATGTCCATAACGTGAAATGGAAGGAGAGCAGGTTGTTCCATGGAGCCAAAAATTCTTATGACAATGTAATTTTCCAAATGTTGGAGTGTCCCCTTATTGTGCAAAAAACTAGTTGTATGTTCAGATATGCGGGGAGCATTTTCTCCTAACAACAAAACTTTGAAAACAGACAGGAAGCCATTAAAAACTTCATAAAAACAGTGGGAAGCCCTATGCTTCCACAAGGCCTGGCACCAGAACGTTACTAGGTGGAATTCGCAGTTGACTTTTTTGGACAGAGACAGTTGCGGAAATTGACAGGAATGTGCTATTGCAAAAACTAAATAGGATGACATATAAAATTTCTTTTTCCTTTTGTAGCTTGACAATTGGGAAGAGATTTCATGGGAAATTAACTTGCACCCCAATCAAAAAGGCCTTGTTCATTCATTATGAAATACAAAATATAAAGAGCCATGCGGGAAACAGTACCTGTGGACTCATGTCTCGTTATTCTTGTAAACAACCAGGCAATTTCTCGAAATGGATTTCTAAATGAACTAACCTCCATACTTGTAATATCTTCAGGAACTAGATTCGGCCTTTCCAAAAAATGGGGCAAGAGGTCCAATCTGTTATTATGCTTTGCTAGGAACTATTTGCAATCTTCTCCTTTGAATGTCAATGTTGGCTCGGATAATTTTAGCATCTAGCAGAAGACCTAAGGTGACAAAGAAACAGAAGAGTCGTCATGCAGTGGAATAATTCTTTGGTCTATAATAAATTTATCAATGCACCAAGAGATGAGGTTCTTATAGTCAAAAACCTCAGGGACACAGCCTACATGAGCAATCCCGGAGGCCCAAATTACTTGGTTCTCTGGGGTGGGGGTTGAGTAATAAGAAAATGCCCTGGACCAGTGGAAGTTCCGGTCCTCACGCCCGAAGGTGTTCACTGTATATCCACAGAACTATTGTTGAGTTGATGCCATAGGTTTATGAGAAGGTTGTTTTGCTGCAGATGATGGTTTAAATGAATTGTTAGAGCGAAGAATGTAACTTTTTTCTAAATCTTGGTTAAATGCTTCTGAATGGGAAAGTCCTCAAACCTTTTGCTAATTAATGACAACCTGTATTGGTGGTGCATGATGAACTGTTAGAAGTAAAATTTATTTATTGCATATTTGGAAATGCGAACGTGGCGGGTACGGCGAAGAGTAATTAAGGAATGGAGGTTTCATGAACGTGCGAAGGGCATGTCGTGTGAACGGGATTTCGGGTTTTTGAAATGAACACTCGCAAGGGATAATATAATCCGCTCGCAAATTTTGGTTTAATGCGCATGAATATGATATGTCCTCGATCCTTTCACCCATCAAAGACAATATATACAGTTTCTGCATGATGACTTGTTAGAATTAAATGCCAGTAATTGCATATTTAGAAACAAGATATATATATATATATAACTTTTTATTTTCTTTTATTATAGACAAGTGTGAAGGTGAAGGAGAGGGCGGAGAGCAAGGAAAGAATGGGCAAGCTCTGAAAAGCGGTCGAACGGGATTGAAAAAAGGGTTACATGGATAGTCAGGACAGCCAAGTGTTGCACAATGAAATTTCATGTTTCGAAATTTTTGAGTGCAAAATGTGTAAAACGGAAGAGATCATAATGGCACAGTTGAGTGACCAGTTTGTATATTTGCGGAATTGTGTCAAAGTGGCTAAGTATGGAACAAGGAGATTGCTAATTGCATACGTGGCAATAAGATCTTATATCTAATTGCCAACTGCTAATTGCAAAGGGGTGCGGATACAGGAAACAACGACTACGAACTAAATATTTCTTCAACCCACCAAATCGACGATTCGCCAAAGAAATTCTAACAAATGGTGAAGTATGGAAAGCGGACAGACGGGCTTCAAAATGGGGTGACAATAGTTCCACTAAATATGCAAGGACCTAATGGCTAAATTGTATTTCTTGAAAGTTTTCAGTGCAAAAATGTGCAGCACAGAAAAGGGCATGATAGGTGGACCGTAATACGGAAAAGCGTATGATCTAAGAACGGTTGCAATTTTGAGTATCTGTCAATTTGTATATACCGAAGCTCCGAATGTTGTTTGGAGGTCACGGAAAAGTAGAATTGCAATGTTTACCCGACCAGCGCACAAGTCTGACTGTGAATTTGTATATGGTGGAACTCTGGTGCCAGTTGTGGGACAGTGAATAGTACACGGTCAATTTAAAGAAAAGGGAAGCAGTCGTTGGAAACGCAAACGCGTGAATCCGCGAAGCTGCAGACCAACGCATTGTCAAGAAAAAATTATTAAGTAACCAGGAGGAGAAACTAGAGGGAATAAAAGAGTGGGAAAATAGAGAGGCGGAAGGCAGTTTTCGTAAGTGCGAATTGGTTTCAAAGAAGCGCCATCGTTGCAAAACCATGATCTACTAATTGTCAGCAAATGCATTGTTGAAGATTACATTTTATTGCAACGTATACCTGCAACTATGCTGTTGATACATTATTCCATGATTGTAACATATCAACTTAACCACTAAATTTGCTTTTCTACTAATTGCCAGCAAATGCTCTGTGGAAGATTAGATTTTATTGGAACGTGTGCATGTAACTGTGTTCTTCATACATTCTACCATCAATGCAACATATTAACTCAAGTATTAAACCCATTGCATTATGGGATGTTAGCATTAAAACTTAATAATTGCATGTATACAAACAAGAACAACGATTTTGCTGCAACATTGTATATTGGTATTAGTAAACAAAAGATCGAAGAAGTACGAGAGCACCGAACCTTGCCAATTAGAACATGCGTTTAACCCAGAAAAGAGGCAGCAATGAAGAGTGCAAGGTAAAAAAAATTAATAGCAAATCCATTTAAAATAAAATAAAAAAATAAGAAAAGCATCGAGTATTGTGCATCTATGCTTAGAAATTGGACTCAGTTCTTCGGGCCGAAACATTGAAGGTATCTACGAAAAACACAAACACGGGTTCTGCAGTATGCAAGATTCTTGGAGTTTTCTCATTGATGAATCATCCTCTACTGAAATTGATATTTTTCATAAGCTTTTCCTCAGAAAGAAGACGAAAATGGTCTCAAGGCAAGTGGAATAGCCCGTCGCTGAAACCGCCTCTGCATAGTCCAAAAAAATTCAGTAGCACAGCTTGCACATGCAATTGCAGAGGCCCGAATTAGTCCATTTTGGGCAAAAGGAGATGACTAGTAGGAAAATGTGTGGCAGGAGCGAGAGTTTTGGACCTGATGCTCGAAAATGTTAAACAATATTTTTTTGGCTTGAAATATATCTCTGGGAGCATTAACATATCATTGCTTTACACTGAAACTCTTCCACCCAGAACAGACTAATTTTGAACTCTGGAATTCCTACTTTGGTGGTGCAAAGTGGTTGTTGCATTCACCATCATTTTCTTTTTTGAAACTTCTTTAGGTGTTGTCATGACTGCAATCACCGAGCCGGGAAGGTCTGTTCATTATGGTTGATTTTAATTTGGGCGCAGGAGTGGGAAGATTCTCTGCATTTCCATCATCCATTATCGTATCATCGTCCATTAGATCATCTTCTTCCAGCTCAGAATTCATGGCATCAACTTCTGCGATAGCAATGACTGCAACTGGGCAGGTTCTTTGACCAGCCAGGGTTGCAATGGAATTCTTTGGCTTGAAATATATCTCTCGGTGTACCAAGGTACCATCTCATTTTTTCCCACTGGGCGGAGGGAGATGAATAGTAACAATATGCCCTGGAATAGTGGAACGTCTGGCCATTATGCCCCAATGTGTTTACTATGTGTGGAGAGAACTGCTGCCATAAGTTATTTAGAATTTGCATTTGGTCGAGATGATGTTTGAAATGAAAATCAGGGAGGGATAATATAAGCCTCTGCAAATTATGGTTTAATGTGTATCAATGGAATATCTCCTTGAGCCTATTGTTGATCGATGACAATTTCCAGAGTTCGTGCAGAATGAGTTGTGACCATCACAGCTCACTAATTGCACAGATAGAAAAAAGTGTGAACGTAGCGGTGACGGCGAAAAGAGATTAAGAATCGAAAATTTCTTAAAAGCACCAGCTCGTCAAAAAAAAATATTGCGTGGCCTTTTAAATGAATACTTGGAAAGGATAACATGCTTCTGGGCAAATCTTAGTTTAATTCGTACTAATGACAAATCTTCTCTGGACTTCCGGAATTTAATGACAGTTTTAATGGTTGTTGCAGGATGGCTACTAGCATCAAAGCTTAATTATTGTGTATCTTGAAACAAGTACGAAGGCAACAGCAATGGCGAAACCGATTCCAAGAAATATCAAAGTATGAAAAGTGGTCGGGCGAAGATATACCCAGGGCATGTGAACAGCTGATGGTTCTCGACCTGGCGGGCTGAAAATTGAGCCACTATTGTTTTGTGTCCTACAAATAGCACCTACACTTCCGCGATATACAAATTGACATGTGGACTTGCGGGTTGGTTGGTTCAACATTGCATTTTTTTTGTCCTTAGCGATTCCGTATTATTTCCATAATTAGCCAGTTTTTTGGATCGGGGGTTCTTAGTCTGGCAGGCAAAAATTGGGCATTTATTATTCCGTGCTCTACAAATAGCAGTGACAATTCCACGATATACAAATTCAGAACCTGACCTATGCTAAATTATTACTGTTAAATATTTATATTGCAGAATTTAATTATACGAGGAAGTTTGCACAATCTGGTCGGCCGAGTGATATAAAAGTATTTCGACAAACGAACCATATAAAAAAGAGTCATTCCATACTTAGGCAGTTTTTTTATCGTGGGTTAGCGGCCTCGCGGGTTGAAAAAAGAGTCTCTATTATTCTGTGTCCTACAAATAGCACCCAGATTTCCACGGTATACAAATTGACAGGACCTACGGGCTGCTTGGCTGAGCATTGCATTTGATCGCGGGTTCGCGGCCTGGCGGGCTGAAAATTAAGTATCTATTGTTTTGTGTCCTACAAATAGCACCTACAGTTCCGAGATATACAAATTCACACAGGGACTTGTGGAAAGTTTCTATATAAAGTATGGAATGAGATTTTATACAGCATATGCGGATCCCTCATTCCATACTTAGTTGTTTTTGAATCGCGGGCTTGCGGCCTGGCGGGCCGAAAATAGAGTCTTTATTGTTCTGTCTCCTACAAATAGCACCCAGACTTCTGCGATATACAAATTGATAGTGTTTTAGAACATATAAGGATCCCTCATTCCATACTTGAGAACTTTTTGGATTGTGGGTTCGGGACCTGGTGGACTGAAAATTAAGTATCTATTGTTCTGTGTCCTATAAATAGCACCTAGACTTCCGAGATATACAAATCGACACGTGGACTTTTGGACATAGTCTCTATATAAAGTATGGAATGAGATTTTATATAGCATATGCGGATCTGTCATTCCATACTTATGTAGTTTTTGGATCGTGGGTTGGCACGCCGAAAATAGAGTCTCTATTGTTTCGTCTCCTACAAATAGCACCATGACTTCCGCGATATACAAATTGATTGGTGGACTTGGGCTAGCTGGCTGAACATTGCACTTTTATTCTCCCGTAGCAATCCCGTATGAATTTCAAATTTAGCGGTTTTTTTTATCAGGGGATCTGGGGCTGGGGAGTTGGAAATTGGGTATCTATTGTTCTGCGCTTTACAAACACAATTTTCTAGAACATATGTGGATCCCTCATTCCATACTTCGGCACTTTTTGGATCGTGGGTTTGCGACCTAGCAGGATTTAATTAAGTATATATTGTTTCGTGTCCCACAACTAGCACCTAGACTTCCACGATATGCAAATTGACACGCGGACTTGTGGACATAGTCTCTAAATAAAGTATGGAATGAGATTTTATACAGCATATGCGAAGATCCTGTATGAATTCCATATTTAGCGAATTTCTTTTATCGGGAGCTCTGGGGCTGGCGGACTGAAAACTGAGCGTCTATTGTTCCGCGCTATACAAAAACATTGTTCTAGAACATATGTGGATCCCTCATTCCATACTTGGGCACTTTTTGGATCACGGGTTCGCAACCTGGTAGGTTGAAAAATAAGTATCTATTGTTCTGTGTCCTACAAATAGCACCTAGACTTCCGCGATATACAAGTTGACACACGAACTTGTGGACATTGTCTCTATATAAACTATGGAATGAGATTTTATATAGCATATGTGGATCCCTCATTCCATACCTAGGCAGTTTTTGGTTCATAGCCTGGCGGGCCGACAATAGAGTCTCCATTGTTTCGTCTCCTACAAATAGCACCCAGACTTCCGCAATATACAAGTGGACAGGTGGACTCGGGCTGGTTGGCTGAACATTGCATTTTTATTGTCCCATAGCGATTCGGTATGGATTTCATATCTAGCGATTTTTTTTATCGAGTCTGTGGGGCTCGTGGGCTGAAAATTGGGCCTCTATTGTTCCACGTTGTACAAACACCAGGCACATCTCCGTGATTTACAAATTGACAAACGGACCTGTGGGCTACGTTGCTCAATAGTGCAGTTTTCATTGTTCCTTGTCCTTCGAATAGCCCTCGGAGTTCTGCGATATACAGATTGACAGATGGACTTGAGGCCATTGTTTATAGATTCTAATCCCTATCAACTATCTAACATATCTAAAAACATGATTTTCAACACTAAATTATTAATAATAATTTTTGTTCTTACAGAATTTAATCAAACGAGAAAGTTTGTACAATATCGTCGGGCGACTGATATAAAATTTTTCTGACAAACGAGCAATACATAGCAAACATGTACTTTTAGAAAGTATGGACACGAGATTTTATAGAGCATATGCGGATCCGTCGTTCCATACTTGGGCACTTTTTGGATCGCGGGTTCTCGGCCTGGCGGGCTGAAATTTGAACGTCTTTTGTTCGATGTCCTGCAAATACCATCCAAACTTCCACGATATACAAATTGACAGGTGGACTTGCGGATTCCATGTTTGGCGGGTTCAAGATTGCAATTGTTTAGCAATGCTCATCCTATCTAACTTCGGCTAAAAACATTATTTTCAGATACTAAAATATTAATATTAACTATTGTTATTGAACAAGTGAACTACATTAAATTATTACCGGATGTTAAATCGCTTATTTTAAAAAAAAATGAAGGAAACAAAAGAATTTTTTTGTAAAATTTTATCACCGCAAGCATAACAAGGACCAATTTGAAGTTTAAGGCCCTCTTGTTCATATGATAGCATAATTGCAATCCGCACAGTATATATTCGTTGATTTCAACTTATTCCAGGATATTAATTTTACTGAGTTCATCAAATAAGAAAAAATTGCGAAAACAACGATCAATTTGAATTTTAAGAGCCTCTTGTTGGTATGATAGGACAGTTGCACTCCACACACTATATATTCGTTGATTTCAAATTATTTCACAACAATAATTTGACCAAGTTCATCGATCAAGGAAATTTGCCAAAACAAGTCACATAGTACATTTGCATCACAACGTCATAGAAATTATCACGCGGATCTACGTGCCACCTGGCAAAAAAAAATCAACTATATTGTTCCATGTCCTCCAAAGAAGAGTTGGAGTTCCACGGTATACAAATTGACAGACAAACCAGATAACCAAGAACCAACCATAGTTTAAACAGCCCAGAAGAAAGTTCCCAGAAGGTTCCATTAAGCAGAACCCATCGACCTTTGCACCAAACAATTTGATATACAAAGAAAAGACGTCGGTGCATTTCTTTTCTCTTGAAACGAACATTCATATGGATGTTGAACAAATATTACAGAGATACATGAGGTATTTTCGTTTCCTCCCAAAGTTTGATTTAATTTTATTTTTTTGCCCTTCTTCAACCGATATGCAAAATTGCATTGTTCTCATTTAAGGTGAATTTGCTCTGTATCCGAAGTTGTCGCAACATATAGACATTGCTTGCCTTTTTGTGTAAATACGTTTCATACGACAACTCTACCAATTCAGGAAGCACATTTTGTAACAGAGGTTGCCTAACCGAATACTACACAGTTGTGTTGCCCACGGTTCGGATAACACCATTGACACAACGTCCATAAATATATGGACATTTTTCATCGCATCGCAGACAATCAATCGTATCATCACTTATCAAAGCGGAAGCAGAAGCAGCGGAATGGAATTTTGCACATACAGGCTCAAAGGGGGTCGAGTACACATTGGTTGCAACTAAAAGACCTTCAACCTGGCAACGCGAGCAAAGGGATTAATACATTAAACAATATAATACACAACTGCATCCCCCCCTCCACTGTAAAACAAAAAAGTAAAAGTAAACAGGTGCAAAAATTTGTTGAAGGCTATTTCTATAAGCAAAGTGAGGATGATTTTGTGGATGTATATGCACAACAATTGTAGAGCTAGCTAGTTTCTCTAGATCCTCTATTATATCTGCTTGCAACTCTGTTACAAACGTTTCCTAGGTTGTCTGAAAGATCCTTTCTCTAGCATCCTTCTTCTTTGTTATATTTTTGAACAGGACAAGTGGAATCTGCCCTCTATGCAATTGTTGTTCCATTGACGAAAACAAATTTGAATACGTATCGAACAATTGTAGCTGCAACATGGAATAGTGCAATATTTGTTTTACTTATACCACATATATGCAGATGCGGAAGTTAAGAACAAAATTGAATATGAAAAGCAGTATCATTGCCTTGTCGTTGTCCGACTGTCCATCCTTTATATGGAGAGTGTGTTGCGACCCAAATTTTCTCGCCAGTGTCACAGCAGCCCCAATCGTTCCGATTGGGTAAATATCAGTGCTCTGTGCAAGCTGCCTGATAGTCAAGTTCGGGAGGAAGCGATATTCTGAAGAAATAGTAGGAATTTTTTCCACAATACTTGTTTCGTTGAGCAAAATAATTTGATCGCAATCACCACAGTCATATATTGTTTTGGGCAATACATTAAAATTTGTAATGGATATCCCATTACGAGGCAATATATTTTCTGCATGTTTGTGGACAAGTTGTGGAGGAACAGTCAGTGTGACTGTCATCATGGCATCATTATATGTCATATCAACACGCATAATGGATCTACTTTTGTTTGCCTTATCCAAGTAGGTGGTATAGACAACCATTATGTCCCCGACGAACAGTTGTCCAGTTTGGCGGTTGTTCAAGCCCTCTATTCACAGTACTTTGGATGTCACAACTCTAGACTCGATGACATTTTTTTGAATAGGAAAACTAAAGTGAATGGTAGTGTGCTACAAGTACACGAATAGTATTAATGAACTATGGAGCCATAGTTTCGCAACCACACCTCTTGGTCTGCGGAACATGCAGCACATTCGGTGTTTCGCTTGTACTTGTTGATACTTCTTGTGAGCTGGAAACCATGTATTGCAAATGGAATCATTATATCCACCATGCCATAGATGAATATATATCCCACAAAATTTGTTCAATAAACATAGTAAGAGCACAGCGTATGTATCTTTACCTTTGGCCTTGTTAGTTTGCTAATGTCTGGGATGACTGACTGCTCATGGCCGTCTCACTAGTCCAACTTTTTCTGATGCAAGCATGTGCAGATGAACATCAGGAGTAAACAAATATATGCATTGTATATTGTCCATCGGAAGGACCAAATAACCGTAAAAATGTATGCATCTTAATTTTTTAACTGGACAAATGTTTAACAGTAAACAGGGAGTAACCACGGGTCACCATGGCCAATGTGTATATCGCGGACCCCCGAAAGCCAGGGGAGAAATCTTCAACCTGCCAACCTAGTAGCCGCAATCGAAAAAGTGGGTAACTATGGAATAAGGTAGAAGCAGGACCACATATGTCAGTCTGTTAGTCTGCCAACCGGCACACGAGGGAATTTTCGGAAACCACACTAAGCAGATGAATTATAAAACAAAAGGGATAATATAAAATGGAAAAAGTAGAAACAGGGGAGCGCAGAAAGGCCCATTACTGCAAATTCATCGTTTTCAAGTCTAATATTATATGCTCCCTCCCGGTTTGTATATTTAATTTACCGACACACTTGGTATACCTTTTAGAAGATTGTACCACAGAACCCTCTGCTACTGCACAGAAGAATTGATCTCCCTGTCCAAGCAACCTGTTTTTTCCAAGGTAGCAACACCGAAGATGCAATCGAGACGAAGGCAAGTTAGTATGAAAACAGACATCTAAAAGAAAAAGAAAAAGGTCTATTTACCCGCCAAAGAGTCCTTGATCCTGTCCAACGATTATGTTTCTTTAAATGCAGCAATGCAGCACAAACACAACGGACATAAACTAACTTAGTATGCAGGAAGGAACGTATGTAACCAAGATAACTTACCATGTAGGAAGGCACGCAACTAGTTTAACACATATATAGACCATAAATGAAATACAAAACAATGCAATATGAAACAACAGTACAAGCATGCACCTTTCTATATCCTCTTCAGCCGATGCAGTCAAGACTCCCTCCTTTTCTCCAGCTACTCTGTTTGTTTCAGTGTGGGAACCCACAAAATTCAATGTACATCAATGGAAGTTGGTATTCACTGGAGAACAAGCAATATGTAGATACAACAAAACTGACTCAATGAACAGTTTACAAAGGCAGAAACATGAACCTTTGCTCTTATCTATCTATGGGTGTAAACGTCTAGCTTTTTTTCCCCTGGCCAAAATATATTACAAGGCAGAAAATATCACGCAATTGCACAGTCGCAGCTAAACGATTTATGGTTTTCCATGGCAATTCATCCAGATATGCCCTTTAACCATGTTCTTTATCCTCTACACAGACTGTTGTGCCCACATTACAAGTTCTCAGTTTCCTGTGGCAAACTACCCAGACATGCTTCCAGACATGAAAATATAATCTTGAAGAATCTTTGTTGCACATATCATATCTCAAGCACAACATAAATTGTATCGTGCGCACACCAGTCTATGTAGAGGAGAAAGAAATGTCATGTCATATCCTCACATCTGACCATACATGCTCTATAAATGTAGGCTACATACATATGTTTTATCCCAACAAAAAAACAACGGATATTGTAACTTCACATGTAATCCTCCAACAATTTTGTATGCAACTATTTTCATTCATGGCAGGACTCGAGCACCAGGAAAATCTCACACAAATACAGATAGAGGCCTCTGCAAAAATGGAAAATAACACAACTGCAGATTGACTGGTGGGTGCAGGGGCTGAAAACCGTAAAGCGCCCCAAAAAAACAATAGCAATCCAAAAAAAAGCTCCAACCATCGTCGTTGCATCCCAACCCTGCAAGGCCGAATCAAAGAAAAGAAACCAGCAAGGACCAAACCAGCGAGAAAGCACAAAGAGGCCGATCTACACCCCCAGGGCCCCAAAGCGCAAACCCCAGGCAAACAAACAGAACCAGCAACCCACGAACCAACGAACCAGCAAAATCCACCGACCCAGTGAACAACATATGTATCTCCAACAATTACCAAACTGCAGTCGAAGCAGAAAAGGAACCGGAAACATACAAGGAACATGCGACTACAAATAAGCAAACATTCTTACTTGCAAACTGCAAACACTGAACAACAAGCAAGGAATACAAAATGAAACTATGGCATCAAAACTTACTCCGAAACGATGAAATGCAGAAGCGCAGGTCAAATAGCGAGCGAAACAACAAAAAACAGCAACCGATAAACCACCGAAGAAGAACCACTCACCGAACTAGTAAACAATGTATGTAGCTTCAATGATTACGAGGATGAAACATACAATGGCAGCACCCGCCAAACCAGCAAAGAAGAAGCAGTCACCGAACCAGTAAACAATGTATGTAACTTCAATGGCAAAACAAGGATGAAACATACAATGGCTATTGAACTGGCATATACTCCGAGAACCATATTTACATAAACATTTAAGAGTCTCAGGTTGTCTAAGGACATCGCGGTATGCAAACATTTAAGTTGTCAGGGGTGTTGGAGAACGTCGCGTCGTGTAAACATTTACGTTGTCAGGCCTATTGAGGCATCTCGGAATAAGTGTCAATAAATTTTAAGAAATATACAAAGCTTGGATATGAAAACATTTCAACATGCTTAATACATATCAAAACTGACAGATATATTCGTGTAGCAGAAAATGCTAATACAAAAATTTGAAATAATGGTAGCATTAATCGACCTTCAAGCAATATACAGGAAAAATATATGATTAAAACATATTGTCTACTAGAAAAAAGTTTGGATATGTTTCCATACACTGCATTGGGAATAGCAAAGCCGGCAATAATACCTCCAATCTCTTAGCCAATCAGATCAGTACATATATGTTACTTTTTAATATATATAAATATATGTTTTTAATTCCATAGCTCCAACAATAGGTATAGTGCAAATATTTCCGGTCAAAGGACAAACTAATATGTAGTCAACGCTTTATCGATCGCTATAGTCTCTCTATACCTACGGCAAGGACTAATAAAAATGAAATATTCAAATATCTAATATATATATATATATGAAAGAGGTGAATGTCAAGCGTTAACAGAATTAAGAATTCCTATCCTGTTATTCGACTTATATTAAAGAAAACTGAGTGCTCAAAATTAAAACGAATTTGCAAAAATCTTCTTCTTAAGGTACTAACAATTAAAAAAACGGTCGTATAATCTCAAATTAAGGTAACGAGAGGAGTCGTACATCCTTAGTCTCGACTGTTTGGTCAAGAAAAAAGAGATGAACCTTGTCACGAGGTTTTCTGTGTATAATGAACAAGGAGAAAATTACCCTCCCCTAATCGATTTTTAGAGACAGTTACGGATAGAAACATAATCAATTTCATCAGTATGCATTCAAGCAATTTTATTAAACGCCAACTATTACCCCCACAAACCATATCTAAGTCGTCTCAGTAATAATGACTATTAAATTTTTTTATTTTTTTTAATCAATCACATATTTTGCAGGATAAAAAAAAATGGATCGAAGCTTCTATCTTTAAATTTGTCTTGTCTCTCCGTCACCAATAAAAATCAAATGTTTAATAATAACACTAACTAAAATATCAACAAGTCGACTATTGTGAAGAATTTCAATTTAATTTAAAAATCCATTCTAATCGAAAACTTAATCAAGGTAAAAATTACACGGTCCGATAGTAAAAACTAGAACACAAGACAGATCCGGCATTTAGGTAAGCACGACCATGAACCCAAATCTTGCCGAGTAATTCGCCAAGAAGAAAGTCTTGGTAAGATTTCCTTAACTAAGTCTTTACCTATAGTTGATGGAGAAATGAAGTAATTTAACCTCTATTAAGTATGATGAATGGCTCCATGAACACATATTCTGTAAGGGTTATTTTCTTACAACAATGCCCTTTAAAATGGTTGTTGTCGATAGGTTAAGAGTAAAAAATTTGGTACTACCTGTAGACATTATAATGAAGAACAAATCTTGAAGCGCACAATAAAGGATAAGATTACCAATTAACTTCAAGATTACACAGTGCTACATCATTCAGAATAAGAGATCTTGATATTATAACTCTACTCAATACACATCAAAGTCGTGGCTTGTTGATTGACCACCAGATTGTTGATAACCTGCATGAAAGCTTCAGCTGGGTCCATGGGTGTCTTGCCACTTCCCTCTGGTCTCTCATAACCGCCTCCCATCATCCTCTCTGCCTCACACTCTGCCTCATTCTCTGCCCTTCTCTTTGCTTCCCTCTGTACCTCTTCCTCTGAACTGGGAGGAAAGGGGGGGGAATCTGGCCTAGGTCTCCTTTCCCTGCATCTGTTGTAAGTGACATATTATTCACTTATGTTCTCACAACCCTCTGAGTCACCTGTTGAACTCATCATCTTTAGTCACAGGCTGGCAGGACTAAAGCTCGGATACGATTGTAATATCCCAAATCTGGATAGTCTAGGAAAAGTTGTTACTCTGTTGTATCTACTATCTGATCTGATACACTGGGGGTTTCTTGATGCATTTAAGCTGTTGGGTTTAACATGCTTGGTGTTTTTGCATGTGTGTGTGTAGATAAATAAGTTGTTTAACAACATGTGAATAAGCATACAGATAGAGAATGACACAAAATATTGTAAATCATATATTATGAGTTTTTTACTGGTTACAATGTTGTATGCGGCTGGAAATAGAGAATCACTCGGCTAGATCAGATCTAAATGTATCTTAGCTGGAATACAATAAAGAAATAAACTAGAAGGATGATACCCGAATAATAGAAGATTGATGTTGGATATGGGTATTATTTGGATGATCTGTTGCTCGCTACGACAATTGTTGCGGGACTGGATTGTGCGCCCTGGTGGCTACACACCTCGGATCTGATTGGAAACTATCTCAAACAATGTGCCCTGCCCTCTCACACAGTCTTGGTGATTAATAGCCTGACAATCGGCCCTCTGCTGATATGTCTGGACCCTGGATGGATCCCCCAGGGGGAAATGCACCCAATTGCTGCTGCAAATGTGCCCTAGAGATTCCTCTGTTGGAATCTGCTAATAATGGTCTCAAAATGTGTGCCCTGGTTCACTCTGCACTGGGTAGGAAGGGTTTCCCCAGATTTGGCCCGATGAAGCTTGTAGAACCTTGAATGTGCTTCCTCTCAAGTTGCGCCCTCACTGGGTAAATGATGCGCTCTGGATGATTTCACCGTCAGAATCTGACAAGAAACTAGGCAATGGATGTGCCATGCCTTCCTCTCAACTGGGTCGGAAGGGAATCTTTGGATTCTCCCTGGATGGGACAAGTCAAACCTCTCTAATGATCAATAGCTACGCCCTCTACGTGGATAAGTGCACCCTCACTACTACAACTGGATAACTGTTGTTTAAGTATGATGGAAGATCTGGATGATCTTCCCGGTGACTAGGGTGTGTCTCTCAACACTGAAATCAACCTCTGGGTGTCTACCTTCTGGAATCCTCAAAGCTCCGGGTTCGCCTGAACTTGAGATGCGCCTCTCTCCTCAACTGTCAAGTCAAAGTCTTCATAATGATGAATTAGGTCGCTTTACCTTCTCTTATAGCTGCCCAAAACCCTAATTCATTGTTGACCTATTTTTAACTCCCTCACTTAAGCGCCTGCTCTATTTTTAGCTTAAATTGGCTTAAAAGTGCTTTTAGTCACTTTTAGCTCAATGTCACTTTCAAATTATAATACCCTCGGCTGAAGTGACCTCCAGTAACCTTGTTTACCCCTGTACAACTCTGGTTATAGTCTAACGGGGTTGTTTAGACTACTAAACCCTCCTCTCTGGAGCTCCTATTCGGAAAGGGACATTACAAGTTCATAGATACTCCACCTATAATAAAGAGCTCTACTCCATTGTTTAGGGCTATTGGAAATGGAAGCATTATATTATGGGAAAGGACAATCATACACATTGACCATAGGCCTTTACAATTTATGCATACTAAGGGTAAGTTATATAATTATGTCATGAGAAGTGGTCCACTTGCCTTCAACAATGCCACCTAAACATTAAGTATGAAAAAAGGGCATAACCAATCAAGTTGCAAACTACCTCAATCAACCTGTGGTCGTGGCACTAACCAAAGTCCTCAATTTATATGGACATGAGACTTGAGAGTGACCCTGATTGTATGGTAGTAATATTGGCTTTGCATCTACATACTAGACATTGTGCATGTGTAAACAAGTTTAAGAATTTCACATCCAAGATGGACTTCTATGCCATCTGGGCCTTTTTTTTGTTCCTTCATGTCAGCATGAGAAGATGACTTAGGAGGTGTACTAAATTGAGTGACAGGGCACTTCAATGCAGAGGAGACAATGGCAATGTTGTAGAAGTAGTTCTACTGGCCAAAACTCTGACAACACGTCAACATATATATTAGATCATACATTGTTTGTGCCACCACTAAATCACAATTAAGAAGTAGGGATTGCACGCTCCTTTACTCACTCTAGATAAGACCATGGAATCAATATTCGTGGATTTTATGGTATGCTCGCAACCAAGCATTGTAACAATTATGTTTTATGGTTGTTGATCAGTTCTCTACGATGGCAATTTTGGCACCCTGTAAGAAGAATGTCACAACAATGCTACTACTAAGCTCTTTTTTCAAGCATGTTTGGGTTTCCGAAGATCAACGTCTCTAATAAGGATAATAGGTTCCTAAGGTTCTTTTGGTCTTTTGGTCCACGATGGACACTGAGCTAACCAAATTGACCACCTTCCATCCACAAACCAATGGACAAAGAAACAATCCAAAATAATGATTACACATATCCTTGGAGTGTACAAATCCAAACATGCATTTACATGGAAAGAAAACCTTTTCTGTGTTCAACATACGTACAATATAACTCTTCACAGTTCTATCAACCACAACCCATTTCAAGTGTGCATAGGGTTCCAACCATTTGCCCCAATTGATGTAGCTATGCCCATTGTGTGAGTCCTCCCATGCGTAGCACAAGGTAGAAAATGCTACCGAATTTGTTGAATGGATCTAACAAGTTGAGTAACAAGTTCATGATATTTTGTAGAAAGTCAATGTTAAGTACAAGAACAACATGATTAACATTGTATTCCACACAAGTTTCAGGTTAGTGACAAGGTATGGTTGCACTTGGAGAAGGAATGACTCACAAGGGCCCATATGAAGCTTAGATCACTTTAATTTGGGCTTTATAACAACACCAAGGATGTGGTTGAGCATGCATTTGAATTCAATCTTCCACCTTTCCTCTATTTACACATTGTCTTTAATGCATAACTGCTTCAACCATATTTCTCGCCTCTATTGGACACCTCGTAGGTGGCAAAGCATGTGGTCACTATAGAACTCAATCCTAATTGCATTGAGCAAGCTATAATGGATCAGAGTATGAGCACTAAGTTGAAGAGCACCCATTAGCAAAATATACAACTCTTTCAAGTTGTCAAAGCATGACAACTTCTTCACTATTCACTAGGAACTAGATCTAACATGAGTTCCCCCATTTGGTTAAAGAACTTAAATCAATGGAGACCATTTCCACGTAGGGTGGAAGCATTGATCTAGGTGGCCATTCAAAATCATCTAAAACATATTCCCTATAATGACAACTTTTTCAATTTTTGGGTCTCAAACTTACAACATTTTTCAGGGGGTCTTCCTATAAGTTTTCAAAATTTCAACGCCTATAGAAGAGCATTCGTATCAATCTCCAAATTATTTTTCCAATGAGCTAAATAAGACCTAAAACTGAGTAATGAGAAAAACTATGTGGTCTGAAAAAGGCTTCCCTTTTTTCTATACATCATAGCATCATCCAGTGCAACATCAAACTCATCCCTAGCTTCATACTAGGTTAAGGGTTGTTGTTTATCAAGGTTTTGATATTAATACAAAATGTGGTTTCAAACTTTTACATGGGATCTTTGTGAATGAGCATAGTCATTACATCTATTCTCAAAGATATGCTACCACCATTCCACCATGTATTACAATATGTTTTACAATTGTTTCATTAATAGAAACTGGGTTTCAATAAACCCTTGTTTCTTATATGTGTTAATACTATCTTTCATTTCATTCTCAACATAATCTATATCAAGGGCTCATGCATAACATCCATGTTTCCTCCAGCCTGTAAATATAACTATAACTTGCCAAAAGATTGTGGCAAACTAAATATGTGTGAATGTTGGATTTGATTAACCTTTTGTTATAAAAGGTGATGTATGTATTTATGTTATTAATTAAATATGGATAGTGTTGCTTAATTGTTGAAAGGGGGGTTTGCCAAGATAGATCATGATGCTATGAGAGAGATGGTGAGGGGAACCATAAATGGTTTAGATGATCCCACCAAACCAGTACCTTACTGGATTTAATTACTCAAACCCAGAACGGTCCTCTAACCCATAAATAAATTACCAGTCCAGATGGTAGTTGGAAAAGCCTCCTCAAGAGTTAATGAGCAGATGGGACAGGGTACCCATCTGTAAGGCTTCCAGACCTGACCATGAGTTGTGGATTTGGACCCATGTAATCTTGTTGAGGAAGGAAAGAAAGGAGATGATTCATGGGCAAAGGAAGATCTGCGAGGAAGCAAAGTCGAGAGACCAATCTCAAGAAAATAAAGAAGAGCGCTTGTAGCTCTCGGGTTCGAAGGAGAATGGAGAAACAAGATTGTTTTGGGTGTAAGAAGTTGTTGGCATCATTTTCAGTCCAAGCTGATAAACTGGGTTGACAAGTGACTATGGAAGTACTCGATGCAGACCCCCTTGCTTCGTATAAAGAAAATTGTTTGCAAAGACCCTGTGGGAGGAGGAGAGTAACCTCCGTCCCTGACTGTCGCGGAGCAAGAAGAAAAAAAAGTCTCTCTCGGAGCATCATGGTTTAGCTAGGGGGTGGCCAACGATAAATTTGTTCAAGAGTGGTTGTGCCTACGGTTGGGTGGAAACAGGCACCCCTTTCAGCAGTCGCTTCACGATCTATGGTTTCTGATAAGTATTTTCATACTTTGTGTACTAAAATGGAAATGATGATTGAATATACATGTCTATGACTAAATTTTGTATTGGATGATTAAGGTAGAAATGATCATTCTCTTTCTGTGAATTCCATGTTTTTGAATGGTCTTCTGGTTGCCTCAGCATAATCGCTAAAGGGTTATGGGATGTGGGTTTGCAAGAGAGTCGGGGTAGGGATAACTGGAAGGCTTAAGTCCCACTGACCTCTTGAAATTACCTTTGCGAGAAGACTAAGTTTGAATTTTGTGGAAGGAGGGTGCCTCTTTTGTACCCTTCACCTGTATGACCAGGGGCTCATGTCCATGTCCTTAACCAATTCACGGCTAAGAGATTACCGTGTAGCCCACAAGAATTTTCGGAGGACCCATATGACCAAGGTTTGGGAACCCTACGCTAGGCCCGAAAGGAACTAAGCCTTTCTGGCTTCGGAACTCCAAGAGTTCAGAGCTCTGGGTATTACGACCTTACCATTTGCAAACCGACCGAAGGAAACTCGTTGTTACGGTTACCCACGAGGTTGATCGACGTCTGGCGGTTTCCCTAACCATGGCAGATAGACCTGCCCCGCCATTAAACCCTGGCCCTTTTACCAATCGTGAAGTAATGCGAGCCGCAGATATGAGGGTATTCGGGAGTCCCCCTGGTTGTTGGATCTACGCCGAGGTAAGCCTGGCGTCGACTACTTCGAGAAAACAGAGGTGTTATAGCACCAAATTCCCCGAACGTCGGAGTTATGAATTGATGTGAGTTATGGATTTGGGGAGTCTGTTAAGAACCCCTCTTAACCGTCCAATCAACCGGTGGAGGGACTCGTTGATCTGAAAATGATCTTTTAAAGACTTTGGTTAAGTTTATGCATGAGTTATTTTACCATTTAGGATTTAAAGAGAAGAAGAAGATGCTTAATGGACGAATTATGCAACCATTATAAAGAAATCACAACAGAAAATAGACTATAAGAACAACAAACCATAATGCCAAATATTGATAATGGAGTTCGGTACAAATTTTCCTACGTCTCTGGGCCTTTGTCTTCAGTTGGAGGTTTCTTATTAATATTCAATGCTTAAAACATGTATCAAAATTACATCAATTTGATCTCTGATAGTCTCTGTTGTGTTATTCTCTATCTCGGGAACTTGATGCAACATACCGCACTAAAAAAAATGGAGTAGAACTTTCGGAAATGGCCTCCAAAGCTCGCTTCCTCAATGGCTTCCCTGCATAAAAATGGCTTGAACTTCACAAATTCTTCATCATTCTGCTATTCTGAACCTCTTAAAACACTCAAACATGCCTTCGTTTATATAAAATTTGAGTTGGGGATCGAAATCCCAACCTACCCCCTCTTTCTGGGCTCTTTTTGGTCTAGGATCCCATTTTCTAGGCAAAAAGCCACTAAAATCAGGCCCAAATTTGGTAAAATCCTCCAAATTGAGCCAAATCCGCCAGATTTAGCACAACCGGCGTAGCCCTCAAATCCTCGGCTACTGGTCATATGGCACCCCATGTAACTAGGGCCCTAAAATTTCGACCTAGCCCACATTGGGCAAATTTGGGTTGCCACGTGGTGCCCTCTGATTGGTCCATGTGTCACCCCATGATTGGCCCGAGCCACATCATCCTACCATGTCAGCCTGCCCAATCAGTCGCCATGTCAACATTTGTACTGCCACATCAACCTTCCCAGTCAGTTGCCACATCAGCATTTGTACTTCCACGTCATCGTACAGACTGCCACGTGTCAGTCCGTACAGTCCATGTCATCGCCACATCAACAACCAAAAATTTCGAATCCACCTGACACTTGTCATGCTCAGAGGCTTCCATGTGTCATGTTTACGTCATTATCCGAACTGTTAACGTCATCAGTTGACTTTGACCCGTTGACTTTGACTTTGACTTTTTTTTGCATGTTTGGGAAAAACTTTAGATCGTGATAACTTTGCCATACAGAGCCCATTTTCGAAAAAGAATATATTGTCAGAATTGGCACGAAGAGCACTACGCAATGGCGTTGCTTTCGTCTGAATCCGAGAAATTTGAATTTTTGGCCTTTTTGGATCCATTTGGATCACTCGTGTACGATACTTCGGCGAAGTCCTACGTTGGGAGAGCAGAGCGACCATAACCTCGAAACCCCCGAAGGTCAGAGATGTGAAGTAATGAGAACCGTAGATCTAGGGACCCTTTGGGATCTCCCATGACGATAGATCTAGACTGTGGTCAGTGCAACGTTTACCACTCCGGGAAGGAGAAAACCACACAACGACTCCCCCAAACGTTGAAGTTATGAAGTAGCGGAGGCCATAGATCAATGGATCTATGTGGACACATCTCGACCGTGAGATATAAGGGCGTCAGAAGGCCATCAGTCTGTAGTGACGTGGCACACGGACATCACCCATGGTGACATTGACCCACGATTGACGTGCCATGTGTCACCTTAATTAGTACGTTTCACAGATCCTATGTGCCCATTCAAATGTGACATGTGTCACCCACTGAAGGGGCTACGTGTTGTCTCTGCCTTGTCGTGTGTCACCCCCCCTGGCACATATTCGCTTGGCTTATTGGCGGGTGGAGTACTCGGGGACCCACCTGTCTTTACCTCTATGTTTAATACGCCACCACGTGCAAGGGTGGACCCTTCGGGGGTCCGGGACTTCGGGACTCCGGAGGTTTGGGGTGCAGTGTCATAGATAAGTTGAAAGGCCCGAAGGTTGTTGCCATGTGGCGAGATTTCGGGCTCCTTTGGGAGTTTGGGATTTCAGGACTCTACAAGGATATGCACGCAGAAATAAAAAGGGGTGTTAAACATCGAACGCCGAACTCCCCTCAAGTTTATGTGTTAAACGAAGATTTAGCCCTGTCGTTGGATTGAACGGTGGATGGACTTCATCCATGGACATAGGAACACTAGGGAATCTCTGGGAATTTGGGGAAACTTGGGGATGGAAGGAATGAGGTGGACCCACGTGGGCGCCACATAACCCTCAATTAATACCACCCAAAAAGCTTCGGGAGGCCATAACTTGCAATCCAAAGCTTGGATTTGACCTTGGTAGCAGTCGTTGGAAAGCTACGATTTAGTAGAAGAGGATGAAGACTTCGGAAAGAAGATTCGAGATGATTAAGTTAAGCAAAATTTTGATGCCCCATTCCTAGAAAGGGTACTTAGGGGTCAGGTGTGTTACAAATTGGTATCATAGCGAACAACAACACTTGCCCTGCTTAGGCTCATGAACGAGTTGCTTAAAAATATTATTAAAGACCCTTTAAGGGTAACACCCTATCTTACCCTTACATAAGAAGCTTATTTAAACCTCTACTGAAGAGAGGAACAAAACTTTCTGGTGTTGTTATATGTTTTGCAAAATCTGAACTATGTGTTGATTCATAAACCAATAGATGATTAACTAATAGAAAATGTTTTATCAGCACTCAAGTAGTCAGTGGACCACTGGAAAACTACAACATAAAGGATGGTGACACACCATGAATTGGGGGAAATCTCCCACAATAGAGAGGAAGAATCTGATGAAAGGAGGGCGGTGGAAACCCCTCCAGGTTTGGCTGAAACCGTAAGAAGCTTTGTGGAAGAATTACAGAGTTGTAAAGCTGACAATGAAAGGCTGGTAAAAGAGCAAGAAAATAAAACTAAAATTAACGTAGTCTTATTGCAAAGCTTATCAGATATACAAAGGCAATTGCAACATGGACCAACAGCTAGTCATGTGGACATACATCATAAGAAAACTCAAAGTCCACCTGAGATAGGAAAGCATAGTCCTAAAAGTGGCCACACAAGGAGGAGGACCTCAAAGAAGGCCCAACATGGAGCCAAGAGACACTCATTGGAATAATCCTCTAGTGAGGAAAATGACAACTCCAAGGAATCTTCTAGTAGCAAAACTAGTTCACATTCCCATAGGAGAAGAAAGAAGAGGAAACATTCCAAGAGTCATGACCCTTAAGAGTTTAAGAAATCCAAACCACCCACATTCGATGGAGACATTAAGAAGGGAGAAGAAGCAGAAGTTTGGTTGCCTTGCTTGAAGAAGTACTTTAGAGTCCATGACTACTGTGAAAACTTAAAGGCTCGAATAACCATTTTCAACCTGAATGGAAAGGCCTCCATTTGGTGGGAGGACCTTAGAAATGTGAAAGGAATCCATGAGAAGGACTTGTCATGGAAACAATTTGAGAATACTTCAAGAAGAAGTATCTGTCACATAAATACTTCGATGGGAAGACCAAGGAGTTCTATGAACTCAAGTTGGGACAACTCACAATAGATGAATATATCAACAAATTCCTTGAGTTGATAAGGTATGTGCCCTACATAAAGGATGAAAAAGTAAAGATGCAATGATTTATTAGTGGATTAACTTATTCCTTCAGGGACAGAATTGAGTTTTATGAGCCAAAGACTTTAGAAGACACTATCCGGAAGGCAAGGTATTGCTATGAGCAATTCAAGAATAAGACAGAACCTCATGAGGACTAGAAGAATAAAAGAAAAGTAGTTCGGGATTCAAGAAGAAGGGGTTTAAACCCTCCAGATTTAAGAACCATGGGAAAGGTTCTAAGATGAGCCTTCCTACTAAAAGTGTATATCAGCAAAATTTCCCCTTTCAGAGTGGAAATAAACCATTTGGAGCAACCTCGAGTAACACTAATAACACAAAGATAGAACCCTTGAAATTTTGGGGTTGTAGAGAAGAACATCTGCTGAGGGACTATCCACATAGGCAACAGAACAATAGGAGGGTCTACAATGTCCAAGAGGCTACCACAGTCAATGATGTGGCTAGGAGCATGCCACAAATTTATGGAGCCTTCTATAATAAACAAGTTGACCACCAAGCTTCGGTGGTGGAGATGGAAGGTATGATTGCCAACCATCTAGTTTCCATTTTAATTGACCCTGGTTCTAATTTGAGTGATGCTGCCCCTCAAACATTTGAGAAATGTAAATTGCAGCAAGTTAAACATGTTAAATCATTTATGGTACAACTAGTCACTGGAACCAAAAGAAAAGTAATAGAGGTCATACCCGCATGCCAATTCATTATGAATGGATTACCCACCCAAGCAACCTTGAATATGCTTCCTTTAGGATCTTATGACCTACTGATTGGCATGGATTGGTTGGCTGCCAATAAAACCAAGTTGGAAAGTTACTATAAAACTTTGGAGTGTGAAGATGAAGAAGGGAGAAAGATAACCCTACAAGGGATTCAAAATCTTGTCTCCGTGAGACAAATATCAACCCTTCAAGTGAAGAAGTTTGCAGGAAAAGATGCCCTTTATATGCAATACAAGTGGTGAACTCTGTTGAGGACACTAAACCATTCCTAGAGGATGATCCCATATTAAGAGAGTATAAATATGATATGTGTTTCTAGAAGAGGTATCAGGTCTACCTCCAAGAAGAGATATCGACTTTTCAATATAATTTATACCAGGAGCAGTGCTAGTGTCTATAACACCATATAGAATGAGTACACTAGAGTTTGTTGAGCTCAAACTACAGCTAAAGGAGATGATGGACAAAGGCTGCATTTGGCCAAGTGTGTCTCCATGGGGAGCGCCAACCTTTTTTGTGAAAAAGAAGGATGGCACACTTACGTTGTGCATAGACTATAAACAACTTAATAAGATGACCATTAAGAATAAGTATCCCTTGCCAAGGATTGATGACTTGTTTGATCAATTAAGGGGTGCTACAATTTTATCCAAGATTGACTTGAGGTTTGGATACCATCAGGTCCGAATTAAGGATGAAGACATCCACAAAACGACCTTTGGGACAAGATATGGTCACTATGAATTTATGGTGGTGCCATTTGGTCTTACCAATGCACCAACCACTTTTATGTGCTTAATGAATAATTTACTCAGTAAGTTCTTGGACAGATTTGTATTGGTTTTCATTGATGATATCATAATCTATTCCAAGAATAGGGAAGAGCATGAAGAACATCTCAAACTAGTGCTTCAAGTGCTAAGAGAACATCAACTCTATGCTAAGTTTAGTAGGTGTGAATTTTTCTAGAAACAAGTCCATTACTTAGGCCATGTCATTTCTGAAGAAGGAGTGGAAGTTGAGCCTGACAAGACCAAGGCCATTATGGATTGGCCTACCCCAAAGGATGTATCTGATATCAGATCCTTTATGGGCCTAGAAGGATACTATATGAGGTTCATAAAGGGATTTTCCAAGATTGGTTGCCCAATCACCTCCATTCAAAAAAAGGGAGTTAAATTCATTTGGACATCATAATGTGAGGAGAGATTCCAAGAGCTGAAATACCTTCTAACCAATGCACATGTGTTGAAGATTGCAGACCCAAACAAGGAATTCCTCGTATGTACAGATGCCTGCAAGGAAGGGCTCGGAGGAGTCCTTATGCAAGAAGGACATGTAATTTGCTATGAATCCAGAAAATTGAATGAACATGAAATCAATTATGTGACCCATGATCTAGAATTGGCTGCCATAGTACATGATTTAAAAATGTGGAGGCATTACCTCCTAGGTAGAAGATTAATGCTTATGACAGACCATAGTGGGTTGAGATATATGTTTGATCAACCAAAACTCAATGCTAGACAAGCTAGGTGGATGGCTCTCCTTAGTGAGTTTGATTTCGAAATCAAACATATCAAAGGAAAATAAAATAGGGTGGTTGATGCCCTCAGCAGAAGTATGAAAGTGATTCACTTGGCAGTTGTAAGCACCTGTGAAACGAACGTCAAGGAGAGATTCAAAAGTGTACAAGAAACAGATGCATTTTTCAAGACCGTAAAATCATACTTAGAGCAAGATCCCACAGGGATGAAGTATGAGGGTTATCTATTGTTGAATGATGGCATGCTAACTTACAAAGGTAGGTTGTATATTCCAAATTGTGATGACTTGAAGAGTTTCATAATGGATGAACTACACAAAAGACCATATACTGGTCATCCTGGATATCAGAAGATGATCATAGCCACTAGGAAATTATTTTATTGGCCCGGATTGAAAAAGGACATAGTTGATTACTCTAGAATGTCAGCAGGTTAAGGCAGAGAAACAACATCCAACAGGGTTGTTGCAACCCCTACCAATCCCATAATGAAAATGGGAAACCATCTCCACGGATTTCATCACAGGGTTACCAAGATCAACCAAACCGAATGATGCCATCATGGTAGTTGTGGACAAATTGAGCAAGGTTGATCACTTCATTCACGTCAAGTCAACTTGCAAGGCAATAGATATTGCCAGTATTTTCATGAAAGAAATATTTAGACTACATGGCATGCCTAAGGAAATCATATCCGACCGAGATACAAAGTTTACTTCAAACTTTTGGAAATATCTATTTGTTGGTTTTGAAACTAAATTGTTATTTAGTACAACCTATCACTCTCAAACTGATGGACAGATAGAGAGGGTAAACCAAGTGTTAGAGGACATGTTAAGGATGCATGTAATGCATGAGCCTAAGAAGCAGGAAGAATACCTGCCACTGGTAGAATTTGCCTACAAAAATGGCTATCAAGAGTCACTGAAGATGAGCCCTTTTGAGGCCCTCTATGGTAGACAATACAAGATTCCAATCAGTTGGGATAACCCAGTAGACATAATTACAATCGGTTTAGATATGCTAAAAGAAATGGAACAACAAGTAGTTCAAATAAAACAGTATCTGAAAGTAGCTCAGGATAGACAAAAAAGCTATGCAGACATAAAAAGGACTCCTAGAGAGTTCAAAGTAGGGGATGATGTGTATCTTGAAGCTAGACCCAAGAAAAGCTCCTTGAAAATAGGATCCTATACCAAGCTAGCACTTCAATATTGTGGACCCTTTGAAATTTTGGATAGAGTGGGACCTGTGGCATATAGACTAGTACTTCCTCCCATAGTGAGGGCACATAATGTTTTCCATGTTTCGTTACTAAAGAAATATGTACATGATTCTAATCATATAATTGATTGGTCTGTGATCCAGGTGGAACCAGAGGGAGAATTCCTGCCAGAACCACAAGGAATAATAGATAGGAAGGAAATCCCACTTAGGAAAAAAACCATTGTACAAGTCAAGGTGCAGCGGAGACACTTTAGTCCAGATGAAGCTACAAGGGAAATGGAGGGTGCCATGAAACATGCAACCCATTTTTATTTACTTTTGTACATACAAAGCACATCGACAGGTAGAACATCAAGGACGATGTTCCATAAGGAGGAGGGGATTGTAACACCCCTATTTCCCCCAGCTTGTAAATACAACTATAACTTGGCAAAAGATTGTGGCAAACTAAATATGTGTGAATGTTGGATTTGATGAACCTTTTGTTATAAAAGGTAATGTATGCATTTATGTTATTAATTAAATATGGATAGTGTTAGTTAACTACTGAAAGGGGGGTTTGTTGAGATAGATCATGATGCTATGAGAGAGATGGTGAGGGGAACCAGAAGTGGTTGAGATGACCCCCACCAAACCAGTACCTTACTGGATTTAATTGCTTAGACCCAAAACAATCCTATGACCCATAAATGAATTACCGGTTAGGTTGGTAGTTGGAAAATCCTCCTTGAGAGTTATTGAGGAGATGGCACAAGGTATCCATCTGTAAGGCTTCCAGACCTGACCACGAGCTAGGGATTCAGACCCACACAATCTTTCTAAGGAAGGCAAGAAAGAAGATGATTCATGGGCAGAGGCAGATTTGCGAGGAAGCAGAGTTGAGATACCAATCTCTAGAAAATAGAGAAGAGCGCTTGTAGCTCCCGTGTTCGAAGGAGAATAGAGAAGCAAGCTCGTTTTGGTCATTCTGGGTGTAAGAAGCTACTGGTAACATTTTCATCCCAAGCTGATAAATGGGGCTGACGAGTGATTGTGGAAGTACTCGATGCAGACCCCCTTGCTTGGTACAGAGAAAACCGTTTGCTAAGACCCTGTGGGAGAAGGAGAGTAACCTCCATCCCTAACTGTCGTGGAACAAGAAGAAAAAAAAGTCTCTCTCATAGCATCATGGTTTAGCTAGGGGGTGGCCAGTGGTAAATCTATTTAGGAGTGGTTGTGCCTAGGGTTGGGTGGAAACAAGCACCCTTTTCAGTAGTCACTTCACGATCTCTGGTTTCTGATAAGTATTTTCATACACTATGTACTAAAATGGAAATGATGATTGAATATACATGTTTATGACTAAATTATGTATTGAATGATTAAGCTATAAATGTTCATTGTCTTTTTGTGAATTCCAAGCTTTTAAATGGTCTTCTAGTTGCCTCAACTTATCCGCTAGAGGGTTATGGGATGTGGGTCTGCAAGAGAGTCGGGGTAGGGATAACTGAAATGCTTAAGTTCTATCGACCTCTCGAAATTACCTTCGTGAGAAGACTAAGTTTGAATTTTGTGGAAGGAGGGTGCCTCCTTCAGACCCTTCACTTGTATGACCAAGGGTTGATGTCCATGTCCTTAACCAATTCATGGCTAAGATATTAATGTGTAGCCCACGAGAATTTTTGGAGGACCCATATGACCAAGGTGTGGGAACCTTGCACAAGGCCTGAAAGGAGCTAAGCCTTTTTGGCTTCGAAACTCTGGAAGTTTGGAGCTTCGGGGTGTTACGACCTTACCATTTGCAAATCGACCGAATGCAACTTGTTGTTACGGTTACCCACGAGGTTGATCGATGTTTGACAATTTCCCTAACTGTGGCAGATAGACCTACCCCACCGTTAAACTCTGACCCTTTTACCAATCACGAAGTAACATGAGCTACAGTTCTAAGGTTATTCGGGAGCCCCCCTGGTCGTTGGATCTACGCTGAGGTAAGTCTGACGTCGACTACTTCGGGAAAACAGAGGTGTTATAGCACCAAATTTCTCTAACGTCGGAGTTATGAATTGATGTGAGTCGTCGATCTGGGGAGTTATTTAAGAACCCCTCTTAACCGTCCCATCAAGAAGTGGAGGGACTCATGTACGGTACTTTGGCGAAGTCCTACTTCTGGAGAGCGGAGCGGCCATAATGTCGAAACCCCTGAAGGTCGGAGCTACGAAGTAATGCTAGGGACCCGTCAGGATCTCCCATGACCGTAGATCTAGACCGTGGTCAACCCGATGTTGACCACTACGGGAGCAAGGAGAAAACCACACAACGAATCCCCCGAATGTTGAAGTTACAGAGGCTGTAGATCAATGGATCTACATGGACGAATCTTGACCGTGAGATCTAAGGGCATCAAAAAGCCATCATTCTGGAGTGACGTGGCACACTGACGTCACCCAAGGTGACGTGCCATGTGTCACCTTGATTAGTATGTTTCGCAGACCCTATGTGCCCATTAAAACGTGACACATGTCACCCACTGAAGGGGCTATGTGTCATCTCTAACCTTTCCCCGTGTCACCCCCATGACACCTATTGACTTGGATTAATGGCCGGTGAATACTCGAAACCCACCTATCCTTACCTCCGTGTTTAACACGCCACCACGTGAAAGGGTGGACCCTTTGGGAGTCCGGGACTTCGGGATTTTGGAGGTTCGGGGTGGAGTGTCATAGCTAATCCAAAAGGCTCGAAGGCTAGAACCACGTGGTGGTATTTCGGGCTCCTTCGGGAGTTCGAGACTTCGAGACTCCAGGGAGATATGCACGCAGAAAGGAAAAGGGGCGTTCAGCACCAAATGTCGAACTCCACTCAAGTTTATGTGTTAAACAAAGATTTAGCCCCGTCGTTGGATTGAACGGTTGATGGACTTCCATCATGGATGTAGGAACATTGGGGAATCTTCGGGACTTCGGGGAAACTTGGGGATGGTACGAATGAGGTGGACCCACGCGACCCTCGACTAATAACACTCAAAGACATTCAGAAGGCCATAACTCGCAATCCAAAGCTCAGATTTGAGCCTCGTAGCAGTCGTTGGAAAGCTACGATTTAGTAGAAGAGGATGAAGACTTCAGAAAGAAGATTCAAGACGATTAAGGTAAGAAAAATTTTGATGCCCCATTCCTAGAAAGGGTTCTTAGGGGTCGAGTGTGTTACATCATGAATGACTGCAAATCATTAAATGATTATCCTTGACTTCACTCTTATAACGTTTCAAATTCAATTTTTCATATGAAAAAAAGGGAAAGAGGTTTTATTGTTGTACAAGTTATTCTAATATGTGACAAGATGGGAACATTTCTATGTTAGTATTCACATGCACAATCATATAGACCACATAGAGGAGCGAAGGTTGGAAGGCCAAGCAAGCAAGCATAATCACCATGTAACTAATTAACCATTGTGTTAGAGGTGGGTCGTTACCTATATGGATTCCCCCATTGGCATAAAGATCAGGGTATATTAGGGCTTATATGTGGTAGCGGACCAATCCTCACAACCAACATGAGATAGAAGGGAAGGAGATTTTATAGTTGTAAAAGCACCCAAAACTAAAAGTTGACTCTAATTCTTTTGTATTCATATTTGTTGACTCTCCTTTGGTAGATCATAATGGGTAACATAAACAAGCACGTATAAAATTCTACGAGCAAGTAATTATCAATTTTTTTGAAGCTACCCTACCCTTATTTGCCTCCATTTTGTGGAAATTAAGATTAACTAGCATACCCCTTAAGCAGGGGAAAGGAAACATCGAAGTGAATTGAGGTGGTTATATTTTTTAAAGACCATGGGATTTTGTTTTTGGATGGAAATGAATACTTCACAGGGTCCATCTTCATCCCACATCTC
>ML806088.1:24728-37164 GCA_009831015.1 Picea engelmannii
CCTTCATTGTATCAAAGGTTCAACCATTGTGTATCATAAGAAATTTGCTTTGATTTCAAATGAAATTTCAATTTTCATTAGATTTAATATTGATGCATTACAATTCTTGGTATCCTTACTTCTAATCCAACTTCATGATAACAAATGCTTACAATATTTGGTTGGTTAACGCCTTGATTATTTCTAGGGGATATACATATTACAATATATTAGAATATTACAATGTAAAAGTAATGCCATATTACAATGTAATATGGCATTACCATATTACATTGTAATATGGCATACCATATTACAATGTAATATGGTAATACCATATTACCATATTTCATGTAATTTTTTTTTTTAAACCTACAGTAATCGTCTCAATATCGACGGACTTTCGTCAGAATTTTTTTACCATAACCGTTGCTATAGCGACAAATTTTCGTCGCACTATTCCACGAAGTTTCGTCGCATATACAACAAGTCCGTCATAAATATGGTTTTGAGAAAGAGCACTCGTCAATATTACCATGCAATTTCGTCGCAAGTTGCAACGACATTTCATCGCACATTCAGCAGCTGCGTCACAAGTTATTGGCTTGGCACATTTCTTCATTGGTATTGCGAGGAAATTGCGTCGTAATTGCGACAACGAAGAAGGTTAACCAATATTGAAGTTGCTGACATGTGGCTAGCTAATTTCGTTGATGTTTCCATGCACACCTGGATTGTGGATATAGCGACGAAAAAAAAACTCGGCGTTCGTGGAAATTTCAATGGATAAGTGTGGTAATATCAACGAACAACCGTCGCAAATTTGGTCATATGTACTAGTGCATTCATTTTCTCCTCTTCTTCTTTCTTCCTTTTTTCTTCAACTTGAGCAGCTAATTGTGATTTCTCTTCATGTTATTTTCTCTTCTTTTCAAGCTCTGCCTCTGCTTTGACTTTAGTCTCTATCTTAGTGTTCTTTGTATTTCCTTCCATATCCTTCTTTAAAAATTGGTTCTTATCTTTACTTTTATCCTGTTCAGCTTGCTTCTTTTCTAGTTCTTCCCTTTTTCTCCATTGATAATTTTCCTCTGCTTCGTCGTATTTCCTTGATCTCTCCTCAAATTTTTGTTTTTGTTCCATTTATTTGGATTCCCAGTTCTCCTTGTCTTATTGAAGTAAAACTTTAAATGTTTCCTTCACTGCAACCCTCTCTTCATATTCTTCCTTTTGGAGTTTCTCTTTGGTTATTTGACTTGGTATCATGTCTAATACTTCTTCGAAAAAGAGAGCTCCTCTGAAGAGATCTTGTCCAAAGTTAGCTTCATGAACAACTTGTTGGGTGTTCTTAACTAACTTATATGGTCCTATACTACATTGTGAGGATCATGTCCTTTTGTGGTCCCTGTGAAAAAACATACTTCCCTTAAAGCCTCAAATTCTTTCTTAGCATTTGGTTTATTGGATAGAGTATACCTACCTACGTGCAATGGGAATATCGACCAATACTTCTTGTTCTTCTCTGATAAAAAGGACGTGACTCATTTTTGAACTGTTTGATATGTGATTTCTCTTGCTAACTGCTTGTTGTGCACATATTTGGGTAGGAAATGTGGTGGCTCGGTGGCTCCATGTACCCTTATATAGGTATAATATTTCTTTATATACCAGTATTCTATCTCATTTAGGGTTGTGATAGCCCCTTGATATATCCTCTGTGGATAAATACCAAAAATGACCTTGCTAGGAAATAATCACAAATAATGTATAAATATTATTTATACTTGACATCCCACAATTATGAACAATATATGAATCAAAGGCTGACTTGGGTTTCAAATCCATTCAAAAGCGTGGAAATGATGAGAATAGAAAATAACATCAATATGGTATATTGACATATAAAAACTAGGGTTTTTCATACCTTGTGATTCCCTAACTCGATTGATAATGTTGAAGGCTGTGATGTTTTCCTAATTTAAAACTTGTCCTTTCTTGACCACTGTGTACACCATAAAAAACCACTCCATTCTAAAGTGTGTGATAGTTTCCTTGTCATATAGTCTGCAGATCATTCTGTTCAACAATCTGTATGGCCTTTTCAAATACAGTGTTGGGATATACCTTTCTCCCTACTTAACTTGTCTCTCTTCTCCAACATACCAAATTTCCATTAGGTCCTCGAAATCGTCATTTTCAACCTAGAATTTTTGCAAAAAGGATTCGTTTAGTGATATTTTAGGTTTAGGGGTTTTATGTATTATATTGATGTCTTCATCCTTCAAGGAATAAATCGATACATTTTAATCATTTATTACAGTGGTCGTTTCTTTTTGTAGGTGGGTAGAACACCACCGTGCAACATTGTTGTAAGGGAAGAGAATGGGGTGAGCTACCATAGTGTGAATACCACTTCTATTGATTCTCCAATATTTATCAATGTCTTTGTCATCGAATGGGTATTCCTCATTTTGGAAAATATGATATATCTCATGGTACCTCAAGCAGTGCTCCCTTACATCGAAGAAATTTGTATCTACAATCGTAAGAGAGTCTGGATTGGAAATAGGTGCAGGTCTGACATCGTCCAGGTTTTTTCTCTTTCTTGGTCTGCATATGAGACATCTTTCCTAGGTATACTGTCACACAGAGTAACAAAAATTATCCTCCCGCTAAATAGTTACAAAAAGTGTCAAATTCAAAACGAATATCATACACACTTGTTCGCTTGAAGCTTCAAATCAAGTTTGAACTTATCTGTCTTACCATGGTCTGAGCACTTACACTTTCATAGGTTTCACATGGATAAACAAGATGTCGATTATGGGTTAAAAAAAGTGTTATATTTTACAACTTTTTACCTAAACCTTGTGTAATAAATGCTAAGTGTGTTACAACGTTGGCTTGGTCATAGACGTATGAACTCCACTAATTCTTCGACAAAATATATTTGTTTGTTATCGTTAGTATGTCGTCGGAGGTATAGGGTCAAGGATATTGTGGAAATGATTTCTGATCAAGTTGTTGTTGGGAGTTTTGATAGAGATAGTTTTTTAGAAATGCTTAAAGGAATCGAACCCTTTCGATGACAATTACCTATTATAACATGTTTTTTCCAGCAAGAAATATGTTAGTGGTGCAGGTAACCAATTAATTGGCAAGTTGTTATGTATTCATTCATTTTTATAGCCAATATCAACTACCATTCTATTTATTACATTATTTTACCAATTTTCTCAAGTTGTTGTATGTAAGAGGGACACATGGAGGGTGAACTTTACAAAGTCACGATATCATCGTCGAAGGAATCAAAAGATACAATTACTGGGTATCGGCGAGTCAACTTCCACTGATAAATATTGGGTAGTTTCTTCGTCGAGATAGTATAATTGATCATGTAGGGAATAACTTTGTTTCATTCTTCAATGAAAAAATGATAATATTTGAAAAGGTGTGTCAGTGAAATGATTCTATGTAGCATGCAATCTTGTGATAAAGACTTGGTTCGAAAAGATTAGAGTGTAGGGTTGTGTTAGTGACTCACTTTACACATGTTACAATGATTGGTTCTTGAAAGGTTTAAGGAACAATTCCCTTCTGACATATATGCACCCCAATAGATGCTTTCACTTGTGTAACTTTTCGTTTTCGGAAGATTTCTCAAGAGGGGACATCGACAGATATGGGGAAGTGTCTAATATCTACCACTACAACAAAAAAGGGGTTCAACTTGGGAAGCGTGCATTGATTAAAAGAATGTATAGGTTATATGTGGTAAAGGGCAAGGTTTCCACCTTATATTCCTTACAATGATCAATTTCCAAAATTCTGAAGAGTAATCTCCTCTTGGGATGTGTACGTGGAAAATGGATGATTTAAAAGAAAGAATATGGTCCTTGCATCAACTAATATATTGTCGTCATAAGATTTATCGGTGAAGGCATGTTTTCTTGGTGAGGTGCTCCATTGATATTGACTCCAGATGATACCAATGAAACGATGTTTTCATTGGAAGAAGGGGCCCAAGAATATGGACATTGTGGATTTTATCAAGAAGGCTTGAGGACATTGAAACAAGGGTCATAAAAGTGAGGATTTTTCACATTCTCGTGGAGGGATATCCTGAGAATATTTGGTACTTGAGTGGAGATGAAAATGGGTTGTTAATAAATATATATTGAAGGGTTCAATATTGGTCATTCTTTCGTATATCAACTTCGGATATTATGTACAAAAGGTAATCTTATAAATGAATAGGTAGTTGAGTTAATATTGATCAATACCTTGTTAAAATTTTGGTAGGTGGGTACTCACTAAATGCTCTAATTTCAAGGATTTTAGTGGGTTGTTGTGGGTGTCACAACAAATGGTGACTTGCTAGGAGAACCAGTTATCTCTATTCTAGATAGACCTCTATATTATTTATATTCGATCTTCGTGTATTGTGAAAATGTTTATAGTCCCATCTATACCATGAACCCCACATCACTTGATCTTACTGAAAATGAGAAGGCGATATAGGTTGGATGATGTTCAAAATAATTTTGTGAGACAATCGGGGATGGGATTAGTTAACTTAGTTCAAAAACATGGGAGGAACTGGAGACCACATACATTTTTTCCTGATTGTTTATAGACCGATGTGTGTTCCACGTCTCTTCTTTACCAACATTACTTCACAACCAATGAGCATCCATAGCCCTGATGAATTTTCATCGATATCATACAAGCATATCCCTGCTGCCAGCGAGCATCCATAGCCTTGACGAGTTTACTTGTACTTCCCACATAATCATTGGTTCTTTCAACTTCCTAGTTGTTTAAGCTTTAGGTTTCACTCTTCATATTTGTAATATGTGTAGTGTTTATGCATAATGGGTGTCTAGGAAATGGGGTGATACAAGAGTTTCTTTGATATGATGGTCTCAATCAATATTTCATCCTCATGGGTCCTTTCCAAGAATATTCCAAACAATATTTTATGTTCATGTAAAAAGTGGGGAGGTATCAAAAATATTATCTAAAAGACACCTACAACTGTCACTTGTTCTCTATATTATAGGATCATGAGCTGAATCTGAGATTGATCACACAGATTAAAAATAGTCTGTAAATTTAAAGTACTTGTAGTCACTTCATCCATAGTATGATGCTTTCTCATAAACAAATCATCATGAATATTTCCCATTCAATGCAACCACCTATTATGTTCTGACATTTTCAATCAAAATGAAAGGAATATTTCTTACTTCTTGAGAACTCAAATAGTTATTCAAACGTAAGTTTTGCATTTTCTCTATAACACAATCTCCAACAAGTCAGATTTTTTGCATGGATGAAATGACAGATCAATAGAGGATTTATTCCAAAAGTAATGGAATAAATGAAATTGAAAGAGAAAGAGATGTGGGAAAATTTATTCTAAAAATATTTACAAAGATGAAGAGAAAAATTGAGGTGATTAGGAGAAGTATCATTTGAGAATTTCCCCATTGAAAGGGAGATCCTCTACATCTCCCTCTAATGTTTTGAGTTTAAAGGTTCTTGACCCAATTTTATGTTGGATTTGGTATGGGCCTAACCAGATATTTTGAAACTTTATATGTTTTCCTTTAATTTCATTGGATTTATCCCACTTAAGGACAATATCACCTTCTTGGAAGTCCTTGATTCCTACAGATGACTTATCAAACCATCTTTTAATTATTTCTTGGTGTTGCATTAGGTTTCTCTTAGCCTTTTCCCTTTCTTCTTCAAGTTTAAGGAGCATGTTCAACCTTTGTTGTATTACTGGGAATTCCTTGTCTTAGATAGATTGAGCAAGTTGCAATGAAGGTAGAAAAGCATGGGTAAGTAATATGTCTTATTTCCCATAGACAAGGAAGAAAGAAGAATTTCCTAGAGAATATTTGGGTGTTTTTCTATCAGCCTACAGGGCATTATGGAGGGATAGATGCCAATTTTTTTCATGTTTTGTTACAATCCTCCTTAGGATATTAATTAGATTCTTATTAGTAGATTCTACTAGCCCATTCCCTTGAGGGTAATAATTAGTTGAATATTTTATTTAATAATCTTCTCTAGACATATTCAGTTAATATTAAAGAAGAGAAATACTTGGAATTATAAAAAACCAAGGATTCTAGGACACCCAATCTAGTTATAATAAAAGAGTCTAGAAATTGTATCACAAGATTTTCATTGACAGTATTCATTGGTAATGCTTCAGTGCATCTGGTGAAATAGTCTGTTGTAGTAATGATGTATTTGTGCAATTGGGAAGAGTTAGGATTTATCTCCCCAATCACATATAAGCCCCATTGTTGGAATGGGAATTCAATAGTAACAAGTTGAAGAGGAAAAGTAGGCTTCTTTTCTTTTCTAGCTGACCTTTGGCACTCTAGGAACTTTCTTGCATAAGCATGAGAATATTTAAATAAAGTAGGCTAGTAGTAGCCTGCTCTCATAATTTTATGTGTGATAGTGTCTCCCCCAAATTTCCCTCCAGATGGACCATCATGTAGTTTAGCAAGGACTTTGTCAACGTCCTCCTTCTCAAGGCATCTTAAAAAAACACCATCATAGTTTTTTTCTGAATAATGTTCCTTAGATGAGCTGGTATTGGTCCAACTTGTTAAGGTTTAATCTATTATTAGGTTTCTTTTATTTCATTAGATAACCATAGCATAAATAGGATCTCTGATAAATACACAATCACAAGAGACACATCATTTATCATGGGAAACCCTCATGGGGGAGAAAACCCAACAAAAACTTCCTTAATATAGATATCCAATACAATGCCAAGAGATAACTCAAACAAATATAGAAAATCCTCTCCCAAGAATGAGACTCTCTCTCTCTCTTCTTCTCCAACTGAAGCTCCAGACTTGTGCTCTGATCATCAAGTGAGTGAGTGAACAAATGAGGTGCTAGCCTCTCTTATTTATACAATCTGGCACGTGTGAGCCGGGGTGTCTTTTCACTGGCTGGGCCAACTTCTCATTATGGGTAGTTGTAACCACTTTAATAAATTCTGGCTGGGACAATTTCTCATTCTGGGTGGTTATAACCACTTTAATATATTCTGGCTGAGCTGACTTCTCATTTAGCCCATTACAATTAGGGTTTGACCAATCCGCAAAAGGGGATTTGGTCATTTATAATACCCGACATGATCAATCCACAAAAGGGGATTGATCTAATGAATAATACATCAATAATAAATAGAATACTCTTTGTAGTTACAATATTTCAACACTTCCCCTTAACAACAAGGGTATTATACAACAACATTAGGCGAGAGAGAGGGCAACATCATCAACTCCATCTTGGAACACTGACTTGCATATCTATAAATCATCAGAAGTTTTTCTCATCATCAATATCATCATTCACAACAGGGAGATGGAATGGCATCATCATCCTCATCAACATGAGGCTAAGGTAACATCATCATCATCTTCAACGTGAGGCTAAAGTAATATCATCATCTTCGGCATGAAAGATGAAATAACATCATCATCATCATAATCATCATCAGTAAGGAGATGCAGTGCCATCATCATCATCATCTTCAACAAGAAGTTGAAGTGGCATCATCATCATCATCTTCAGCAAGGAGCTGAAGTGTCATCATCATCATCATATTCAACAAGAAGCTGAAGTGGCATCATCATCATCATCTTCAGCAAGGAGCTTAAGTGCCATCATCATCATCATAAACTGCATCAGCATGGATTAGTATAACACTAATACATCATCATCATCAATAACAACACAAGGATGATACAACATCAAAAGAAACAATATCACAACACAAAGGTTGAAGCATCATCAACAACAACAACATCACAACACGGAGGATGGAGCATCATCAACATCAACACTAGGCTAAGAGTCTTCATCACGAGGCTCACATCACAACACGAAGATGGAAACACACCATCACAACACGAGGCTAGCACATCATCACAACACAAGGCTGGCATGTCATCAACATGAGGCTGACATCACAACAATTAAGCTCACACATCATCACAACAATTAAGCTGGCACATCATCACATCAATTAAGCTGGAATCACAACACAACAATTAAGATGGAATCTCAACATAACAATTAAGCTGGAATCACAACACAACAATTAAGCTAGAATCACAACACAACAATTAAGCTGAAATCACAACACAACAATTAAGCTGGAATCACAACACAACAATTAAGATGACATCAACAATTAAGATGGAATCTCAACACAACAATTAAGTTGGCATCAACAATTAAGCTGGACTCTCAACACAACAATTAAGTTGGAAGAACAACAGTCAGTTGGCATATCAACAGAACAATTAAGCTGGAATCACAACACTAGGCTAGCATCTCGACACAACAATTAAGCTGGAAGAACAACACTAGGATGGAATCTTGACACAACAATTAAGATGGAAGCACAACACTAGGTTGGAATCTCGACACAACAATTAAGCTGGAAGCAAAGAACTAGGTTGGCATCTTGACACAACAATTAAGCTAGAAGCAAAACACTAGGATGACATCTCGACACAACAATTAAGCTTGAAGCACAACACTAGGCTGGAATATCAACACAACACTACTCCCCCTATTGAGGGAGGTCCTTTTAGACTATACCAAGCTTATCTCGAAAGTGCTCAAACTTTACACGAGATAAAGGCTTGGTCAACACATCGGCAACCTGTTCATCTATGCTAACATATTGGAGCTTTATGGCTCCTCTCTGCACCATGTCATGGATGTAATGGTATCAGATATCTATGTGTTTCGACTTGTCATGAAATACATGGTTCTCTGTCATCTTTATGCAGCTCTGGTTATCACATAGGATCGTGGTTTCTTCCATCTCTAGGTCGAATAGACCAGTCAACAACTTACGAATCCATATGGCTTCACAACTAGCAGAACACACAACAATGTATTCTACTTCCGTTGTACTGAGAGCAATGCTTGATTGCTTCTTACTCTCCCATGAGATCATGGTTGATCCCAAACTGAAACAACATCCTGAAGTTCTCTTCCTATCAGAGACACTTCCATCCCAATCTGAATTAGTATACCTACTCAGTGTGAAATTATGATCTCCATCATAACTTAGACCATAATATAATGTACCCTTAAGGTACCTCATCACATGTTTTGCAACAACTAGGTGAACATGTCTGGGTTCTACTAGAAACAGACTCAAGGTGTTCACGAAAAAACAAATATCTGGTCTGGTGTTCGTTAGACACATCAGTGATCCAATGATCTGTCTATACAGTGAGGCATCAATCAATTCTGACAAAGTGTCGACCAGAAGCTTCAACTTCATTTCCATGGGTGTATTCATGGAATTGCACTCCAACATATCAAATCTCTTCAGGATTTCAACTGCATACTTCCCTTGGTTAAGGAATATTCTCTCTGGGCTCTGCCATACCTCAAGACCTAAGAAATAATGCATTAGGCCAAGGTCTTTCACCTCAAATTATGAAGCGAGCTTCTTCTTACATTCGGTGATGAGATTTTCTTCCCTAGTTAAGAATACATCATCCACATACAACAACAATATCACCAACTCATCATTCATAACCTTGAAGTAAAGGTTAGAATCAACTTTACTCTTGGTAAAGCCCAAGCTCGTCAAGAAACTGTCAATTCTTCCATACCAAGCTATAGGAGCTTGCTTCAACATGTACAAAGTTCCCTTAAATTGGCATACATAAGTCTTTCTATATTCAAATCAAAGTTTCTCATTACATTATACCAATCTGGTACATTTTCTCAACGACAATTCAATCTACACAAACATGTGCTAGCTCTATGTGCTTTCTGTAAGGCACTATCTATCTCACTGTCTGGGAGTATGTCCTCTATTCTCTCTTCAATTGTTCCTTCTAGAATATGGGACTCTACACTTGCAGCTGATCTAATGCTGAGAATGACTACTTCATTCTCACTGTCGCTGCTAAAATCTGAGAGTAACTCCTCGTATTCTATCACGATAATAGTTTCATCTGGAACTGAGAGTGGCTCAATAACTGATACTAAAGATAGCTCTTCTTCTTTCATGGAGGTAACTCTATCTTTCATTGTAGTCATGTCTCCATGACCCAACTAATGTATTGCATCAACTGCCACTCAATTTTAAATATGGGTATTTCTCCCCTTGCATCTCAAACTATATATGAATCATGGTTGTTCTGGTTGTCTTCATAAATACTGGAACTATTTCTTCAATAATTGTCTCATCATAGTCTTCTCCCTTTTGCTGGGATAATCCTCTGGACATACATCAGGCTTTGTATATCTGTAACATGTTTGATCTGTATAGATCAATTTTGGAAGTAAATACTAACTTCTCTTCTCACGGAAGAATCCATATCCTAGTCTTTCTGACTGGCTTCCTTCTTTTTCACTGAAACAAGGGAATCTTCCTAGGATATTTCATATCTCTTAGAAGTTTCTGAAGCTACGATCTAGTCTTCTCATGGCATCTGTCTCCCAGTCATGGAAGTTGACTCTTCATTTGATACTTTTTGAGATCAGACTTACTCTCGATTTATTCTGAGTCTATAAGGAATTCATCATCTCTTACAGGGTATACTTAGTGTTGAATACCAAGTCTAGATGTGAAAGACAAAGTCAGGCTTCAAACAAGTTCTACTTCCCGTTCTAATGTTTGGTCATCTTTGGAGCCTTCTTCTCCTTTCAATCATTTTTCATATGAGATACTCTGAATCTCAAGAGATAGCTTCTTCTTCATCTTCTTTGGTACATGAGTGTACATGGTCATGTACATAGTCTTCTTCATGTCTCGTATAATCTGTTGCCTTCAACAACCTTCACTATAGCTTCCTCAGAGTTATCACTTGTGACTTGAAACAAGGTCAACAAAACAACAAGCAGGAATAATACTCTTTTGATAATAGTAGATAAAGCAATAGCACGAATAGTCATCACAGTGGCTCCTTTAAAGATTTCACTTGCGACCTATCTGAAGCAAGGATCAAAAGTAAGAAATACAATACAAAATGAGGTCAACACTCTTATAGTGTTGTGATCAAACATTCCTCCATGGAAACCTGGAACTAACACAAGAGGTTTCTCCTAGAGGAGATGTTAGTTGTATCATGCAAATAAATACATTAAGCATTTATCTCAATATGATCACATGCTACCAAGCACTATAGTGTTTTCTTGACACTTGCACGTTTTGAATCTTAGCAACTTAATCATTCAAACCTAGAACCTGGAGTTTTGTTCTCAAGAATGAGTGTGTTGCTTTTCTTCCGAGTCTCCTTCACTCAATATGACAAGTTCTTTCTTCAACCTGTCTTATGTACTAGGACAATATGCTATCTTGAAAGAATATTGGGTTAGAGAATAAGCTCTATGATCTCTACTTTAATCCATCTAATATTTTGACCAAAGGTTAGCATGATGGTCATAGCTTCAACATGCAACACTGATCAAAATAATGTCATAACAACTAGATGTATATCAGAATAATCAAACATGGGTTGCATTATTCTTCTGAATGTATTGGATCTTGAGATCCTTTTGGGTCTATGGCAAGAGATCCCTTCTCCTGCAAATACCCTTTAATGCTTAACAATTTAAACATGTGAGTACATACCTCTGATAGCATTTGCAGGTAGTGGCACCATTTGGTAGCAACGACAATGATCACCAACTCTTAAAAACTTGAAGGGTGACTGCAACTGGTACTATTGTTGATACTTCAACTAGTACTGCAATTGCAATTGATACTACAACTGGTTCTGAGATTGCAACTGCAACTGCAACTTAGGGTTTTATGAGGAAACCCTAATTTTTCAAACTTCAAATTTTGAAATTCTGATCCAGGGGATAGATGCGTTGAGCTGAGGCGAGTAAACTGGTGCAGTCAGATTTATGAAAATCCAACTTTTACCCCCTCAAACTTGACCAACGGATTTATGGACTGGTGCTTCTGGTTTTCTGGTACTTCTAGTACTTTTGGTTTTCTGGTACCGGTGAAAACTAGGGTTTCACTTTCTAGGAGATCTACCCACTGAAAAGGTGCGCTGAAGGTGCCAAAGAAATCCTTGGGTTAGGGCGCACTTTTCTAGATGGTTTTGAGGCTGGAACTCTTGTTCAATAAAAATCCCTAATTTGCATGTACGACAACAGTGACATTTTTCTCTTTCTCTTGTGAAAGATGATCTCTTCATCTTAGCTCTGATACCATGTTAAGGTTTAAGCTATTATTAGGTTTATTTTATTTCATTAGATACCCATAACATATATAGGATCACTGAGAAATACACAATCACAAGAGACACATCATTAATCATGGGAAACCCTCATGGGGGAGAAAACCCAACAAAAACTTCCTTAATATAGATAGCCAATACAATGCCAAGAGATAACTCAAACAAATACAAAAATTCCTCTCCCA
>ML806088.1:37673-49674 GCA_009831015.1 Picea engelmannii
CTCTCTCTCTCTCTCTCTCTCTTCTTCTCCAACTGCAGCTCCAGACTTGCGCTCTGATCATCAAGTGAGTGAGTGAACAAATGAGGTGCTAGCCTCTCTTATTTATACAATCTGGCACGTGTGAGCTGGGGTGTCTTTTCACTGGCTGGGCCAACTTCTCATTCTGGGTAGTTATAACCACTTTAATATATTCTGGCTGGGCCGACTTCTCATTCTGGGTGGTTATAACCACTTTAATATATTATGGTTGAGCCGACTTCTCATTTAGCCCATTACAATTAGGGTTTGACCAATCCGCAAAAGGGGATTTGGTCATTTATAATGCCCGACATGATCAATCCACAAAAGGGGATTGATCTAATGAATAATACATCAATAATAAATAGAATACTCTTTGCAGTTACAATATTTCAACACAACTTAATCCTAAGAATCCTCTTCTTATTTTGTTCCATGTAATGTGGAGCTGATCCATGGGTTAAATAGTACTTCATTTCATAATACCATTGGTCAGTGTTAACATGGGTACATAAGATTTCATTCTCAATAATCTTTGATATTGATAAATCCCATATTCACTTGTTCTGTCTTCTGCTAATTCAACTGCCAACTTGCATAATCCTTGGCCTTTGACAATTTTAGCAAGCTTAATGTTCAGGTCATATTCTTGTAAGGATGTTATCCAGTTGGCTCTTTTCTCTCCCAAGTCCTTTTGTACCAATATATTTCTCATAGTAGGGTAGGGTACTATCACCTTGGTCTTATATTTGATTAGATAGGATCTGACTTGTTTAGAAACTTTATAAAGTGCATAAGCTTACTTATTCACTTCAGGATAGTCTAGCTCTGCTCCTTGCAGTCCTAAACTCATAAAGGCGATTGGATATTCATTTCCTTCCCGATTCTTCTATGTTAGGAAATCTACAAATACAATATTAAAAGAAAATGTATAGAGTATAAGATAGTTGGATAAGTGACCAAACCCTATACTTTGCATTATGAAACTAATAAACCAGAAAGAGATGGATCGTTTTGTGAAAGAATATTTGGACCTATCAAAAGTAGATTTTGTGCTTGTGGAAATTCTCCAAGTATCAGAAATGAGAAGATAGACTCAAAATTTTGCACACAATGTGGAATTGAATTCGTTGATTCTCGAATTCAAAGATATTGAATGGAATACATTAAATTGGCATGTCCAGTGGCTCACGTATGGTATTTGAAATGCCTTCCTAGTTATAAATGTTTGTTGAATTCAAGACTCATCAGTGCCCAAACCTGTGCTATCTCCACTTTGATTCTTCAAAAGAGGCTTTTTCCTTATAACCCCATTTAAACTCTGCATTTTTCTTTATCATGTCCTGGAGGGATTTAACAGTTTCAACAAATCTTGGGACAAATCTCCTTACAAAGTTAATATTTCTAAGGAATGACAACATAGATTTCTTATTATGGGGAGGAGATACTTTTGAGATGGCTTCAATTCTCTCATTCTCAATCATCATGCCTTCTCTTGATATGATGAATCCTAAGAGTATGCCTTCATGAACTGCAAAAATAGATTTATTTGGGTTGATTGAGATGCCATATCTTCTACATCTATTAAATATCCTCCTTAAGTGAGTTATATGATCCTTTCTTTCTTTAGAGAAGACTGTGATATCATCAAGGTACACCACTTTAAAATCACCAATGAGTCCTCTAAAATCTATGGCTATATCTCTCTGGAAAGTTTCCTCAACATTTATTAATCCGAATGGAATTTTTCTATAAGCATAAGTTCCCCATTTAGTTTAGAAAGTGTTGGCCCTTGACCAAGTTTTGAGGAAAACTTGGTCATATTTGACCATTTTTGGGACTTTGGCATCCTATCAAAGATGGAGCGCAAGGAGAAGCAGAGATTGTGGAAGCTAGACCCCCTTTTTGGGTCCTTTTTGGTTTTTTGGAGATAATGTAACGGGTATGGGATGTCGGCCCATGGGTTTACCCATGTTTAGGCCCCTTGTTTTAATGTATAAGTAGAAGTCTAGGCTATGTAAGAAAGGAACTTTTTTGGAGGACACTTGAGAAGTGGCTTGCTTAGTGCTAAGAGCTTATCTGTATGATATATTTGTAGAGTTGAGTGCATGGATTGTAAGAAGGTTTTATGCTTAGAGATATTCGGGGAAGGAGGATCTAGCGAGTTGCACAAATCTCCTGTCTTGCGTGGAGTAGGTTTTGAGGCTCTGTGCTTGTAACCGGTTGGCCAACAATAATACAGAAGAAGAGTTGGTGGACATAGCCCCATGGTGGGGGTGAACCATGTAAATTTGTGTGTCATGATTTGTGCTGCTACTTACATGTGTTTTCCCTCTCTTGCTAAGTGCTATGACATGTTTAGATAGACTTACTTATGCTTTGTGCTTATTAGATGTGTATAGATGATAGATTTGATGTGTATGAAGTTGCTAAGTGCTTGGTCTACTAGATCCGGTCTATTGTATGCTGGTAAGTGCTGAATCATCTTAGATCTAAGTATATACTGCAATGCTCTGTGTTATATGTGGAGTGAGATAAGGGTTAATTCTAGGTGAACTATTGATGCTAAGTTCTTTTTTAAGTGTGTAATCACAGATCTAGATCCCAGCTAAGGTTGCATACACCTGAGTCCTGCAACCACCCCTGCCTCTACCTCGGGAGAGACTTCATCTACTTCGCAGGTGTTTTCGAAAGGGCCGGTAGTTAGGGTTTTGTTGGTGCATTGTTGTAGCGTTGAACCCTAGGTCTGCCCCTATGCCAACAAATGGTTACGTTGTCGGGACCTGAAACTGTGATTACTAGGAACTAAGGAAGAAGAAGCTTTGTGCAAAGATTCGTGCTAAACTTGTGGAAACTCTGTGCGTAGATCTATCGCTCTGATGGGCAGTACTATACTTGACCTACAAATATTTGTGCTAAAGAAAAGAAGACAGATCTGAAGAAAAGAGGTAAAATCTGTAAGCTTTGTTCTCTGATAAAGGTAAGAATAGTGAAAGGTTTTTAGATCTAGAAGCTTTGTGCTCAATAAGTGGAAATTTTTGTTTCTGAAGTATGAATTTAGGTATGCTTGATAGATTTTGTCCTAATTTGAAAACTAGGGCATTTTTAGATGAAAGAATGTTTGATATGAATAGATCTGATAAGAATAATGAAAGATATGTTATACCTATGCATAGAAAGAATGTTTGGAATAATGAGTGGATGCAGGATCCTAGAAATAATTTTTTGCAGGCTAGCCATTATGATCCTAGCGCGCAGTACATAAAAAGTTGGGGATCATTGAAGAGAAAGAGAGGATTAACTCTTTGTTACAGTTGTAGAAGACCATGACATCTTGCTAAGGAATGCCCTGGGAGAAAACCTAGTTGCCTCTATTGTAAGGATATGGACCATGAAGTACTAGATTTACCTAGAATGATTTCTAGACTTGAAAATATGAATATGGAGCAAGCAAACCCTGAAGGAGATCAAGAGACTAAGATTATAGAAGAACCCCAGAAAGAATCAGAGATTATGTTACTAAAAATGAAAGAAACCCTGAATGAACATAAAGATTCCATTTTGTCAGAGATCTTCAAAGAAAAGGAGAAAATTGAAGTAAGAATAGGAGACTTCGACATTGACTATGCTATAGATGAGGAAACACATATGAACATTATGACAGAAAGTACTTGGGAAACCCTAGGAAGGCCTGTTATGGTTCCTTCACTAGGAAAAATAGGGTTTTTTAAAGGAAAAATGGTAACCCTATGTGGCAGGATTACCCAGATAGCTATGAGTACCCATGGAGCTTCGACAGAGGAAGAATTTGAAGTTATTAAATTTATTGAGGACCATGCCCCATTTCCATCTTTGTTAGGCAAGATCTGGATTGAAAAAGACCAGATCCTAAGAAAAGAAGAAAAGGAATCCCTAGAACAGAAGAAGCAAGAACTCATGGAATTTATGACTAGAAGGATCACCTACTTGATGGAAGAAAAAGAGAACAAATCTAATCTATTGGACACCAGGGACTTGGACGTCAAAGCTATAAGAGCATTAGAGGAACCAAAGAAGACTAAAATACCTAATCCATATGTTGAAGGAGTATTACCCTCGGATCTGAAGAAAGAATCTTAGCAGTGCGAAGTGACTATGTCAAGGGAGGATAGGAATCAGAACGGGAAAATACCGACTGAGTTGAAGACTACCGGGAAGAAGGCCCGAAAATTAAGTAAGAAAAAGACGAAGATTGAAAAGTTACAAGAGGTCCTAAGTGGAACACTGCAGAAGGAAAAATCACATGAATTGAACTTCATCGAGATATCAGAACAACGACATATGGCACTTCATCGTGGTGAAACAATATAGCCGTTGGACTGATATACCTATTCAACTTTCACCCCCAACAGATAGAAAAGCATTAAAGGATCACCGCCAGACCGTTGGAACTCACCATAACGGACATATCTATGATAATGGAAGCTTCATACCCATTGCAAGTAGACCGTTGACGAACTTCATTTTTATCTCGTCGCGCTGTGCCTGAAGAACACTTTTGCCAACTGAAAATTTGAAGCCCGCAGAACTAGTGATTGTATACAGTGATCATTGCAAGTAGATTGTTCATCCTAGTGCAGTATCTGAGATCATTGTTCCCCGATTATCTTTTCCGAGTGCGTATGTTCAACGAGCTCACCGCAGTTGAAGAATCCATCACAGAGGTCCTTCTCAATTTAATGAATGAGAGATTCATGTTGGAAAGAGGAATGTCCATTGGAGTCCAATCATCATCGATGAGAGGAGTGCAAGCCTCCCCTTCGACTGCTCAAGAAGGAACATCTCGAGCCGGCACGGAAAGCAGAACTAAGCATAAAGACGGCATAGCCAACACAAAGTTAGTGCCATCCATCCTACCAACTTACATACCCCCTTAGAGTGGTGCGATTAATAGGGACAATGTCCCTAGAGACTTTGAATACACCCTAGTCACTGCATATCTACCAAAAAGAGTATGCACCTACTGTGCAGATCAAGACAAGGTTACAACGTTGAAGTTTTGCGACTTCAACCTGGGGGACCATAAAGTTTACAACATGCTCACCCCATATAAGTACTTGACAATAACTAAGGGAAATAATTCGAAGATCGTCCCTCAGCAATGGACGATGAACATCACGCAGTCTACTTTGCTCAATGTTATGAAATTACCACACTTCGGCAGACACCAGGAGGTGAATGCTTCTGTAAAATTGTTGCTAGCAAGTTACCACAGAGGATACCTATGGTTAAATCATCGCATAACTGTTGATCCAACGCTGATCAATAGGATCACCAGGATTAGCATGCAGGGCCCTGATCCCCAGGATTACTCCCCTGGAAAGACCACGGACCACGCTCTTTCACAGAATATTAAATAATCTTATGGAAATGTCGAGAAGGGCACGCGAGGCTACAAGGTAGCCTCTATCGAAAGTGGCGCAGTGCGCCTCGCATGTCAACTAATCACAGGAAATATGGTACGTAAAAATCGACCTACAAAAGTATTAGGATTCATAGTTGACCTCATAGGAAAATGCACAGAGGGACTACAGATGAACTGGGTGAAGTACCTGGTAAACCAGCTAGAGATTGACGGTAGAGAAGCCCAGGATCAGGGGCATGAATTCCATTTTAGCTGGCTTCTAATACTGATCCCTTTTGTTTCATGGGAGCTACCGGAAGGTGCAACCTTCCCGGACCTCGACCCCTTTGAGCCACTTTCCGCGGAGTTTAGTACATTATGGTACTCGACCGACATGAACAAGCAATAGAAATCGAATGTTGTTTTCCACACATATTATAATCAATTGAAAGCATCCATAGGGGGTGAACCTCGCATAACCCCGAAAATTTTACAAAGGTTTCGACCTTTGATAAAGTTTAGCACAGACTTCCACTTTATATAACTAACTCCACGCACCGATGAGCACCAGGAACAACTTCAATCCTATTATAAGCTGACAGAAGAAGACCTGGAAGAGATCACCAAGGAATGGTCGGCAGACCTCCTTGTTGTAGCAGATCCATCAGACATTTCAGACATCAACAACCAAGAAGCTGCACATGACACACTTGGGCCTAGTAGGACAAAGAAGATGAACAAGCCTGAAGAGGTTCAGGATGTAGATAGCATATCTGTAAGGACAGCTTCCGTCACACCAGATCAAGGAGGTAATGGCGAAGACCTAGAGGAAGTCGAATAGAGACCGGAAGACGAAGTCAAAGTTATAAAGAAGAGGAAAGGGTCACCTCCAAAGACTCCCTCCCATAAGAAATTGAATGAAACCATAACTAAGATGCAGACCACGCTCACTCCAGATGACTTCAGTTTCCTCCTCGCAACTATGAATGAAGCCATAAAAGAGATAACAGAAAAGCAGGAAGCAAAGAAGGAGAAGATATATAACCGGATTGAAATTGGGCTCCAAGAAGTGCAACAGGAACTCCAGTCTAGCCGCACAATATCTATTGCGCCTCTGCTAGAAGGAACAACAGAAGTGGGAGAAGAATCAATTCAACTACGCAATATTGCTAATACAGTCGAAGTATGCCTTCAACACACACAGGAAGAAAAAGTGCAGGTTACTCAAGCTTTACAGAAAGCACAAGAGGAACTCATAGAACAACACCGAGCCACACAACAAGAGAAGGGTGCTCTCCAAGAAAAAATTGAAGAAGATAGAGAGAAGATCCAAAAGGATAAAGAGAAACTACTCATGAAGAAGATCGGGATGGAAGAAGTAGTTAACCGAGCATTCCGCTCTGTCACTGGCTTAGAACAAAAGAGAGAAGAACCCTTCGAACGTCGAGTGATGAATCTTGTTGAATTTATTTAGCAGCTTCAACAAAGGGTTGTGGAATTAGATCTTCAAACTATACCAAGTACCCCACAAGAAGTGCGCAACCAACAAGAATTGAATGCTTAGAGCACAGTCGAGAGGATTAAAACACTTGCTACAGAATGAAAACAGTTAAGTAGCAGAAGCGTGCAGATATATGAACAACTATCCGAAGACCCGGAGTTGAAGAAATTGGAGTCCCAACTCCAGGAAGAAAAGCAGCACACATATATAGTACAGGCACAGCTCAAGCTCCTGTAACCCATCGAGGCGATGAAGAGATCCCAGGAACAATGCACCGCCCAACAACTTGTTCTTACCATGCAGAATAGAGTGATGGAAGTCACCCAAAAACTCCAGCCGAGCTAGGAGGTGGCCTATCTACTATTTGAATAAATTGAAGGCCAAGGAATAGTACTAGAACAAGTAGTTGTCACAGTCGAGCAACAACTGGAAGGACCTATCAGTGAAGCGGTTATTCAGGAATTCATTGAGCAAGAAGTAGTAGCACAGATACAAGTTAAAGCAACTCAAGTCAAGCTCGAGACCTTTGAAGCAAAGTTACCCAGACATGAGTGACTCAGGATGAGTCACAGGTGAGTGTTGGGGGCTTGTTGGCCCTTGACCAAGTTTTGAGGAACACTTGGTCATATTTGACCATTTTTTGGACTTCGACAACCTGTCAAAGATGGAGCGCAAGGCGAAGCGGAGATCGTGGAAGCTAGACCCCCTTTTTGGGTCCTTTTTGGGTTTTTGTGGATAATGTAATGGGTATGGGATGTCGGCCCATGGGTTTACCCATGTTTAGGCCCCTTTTTGTAATGTATAAGTAGAAGTCTAGGCTATGTAAGAAAGGACCTTTTTTGGAGGACACTTGAGAAGTGGCTTGCTTAGTGCTAAGAGTTGATCTGTGTGATATATTTGCAGAGCTGAGTGCAAGTATTGTAAGTGCTGAGTGCATGGATTGTAAGAAGGTTTTATGCTTAGAGCTAATCGGGGAAGAAGGATCTAGCGAGCTACGCATATCTCCTATCCTGCGCGAAGTAGGTTTTGAGGCTATGTGCTTGTAACCGGTTGGCCAACAATAATATAGAAAAAAGAGTTGGTGGATGTAGCCCCAGGGTGGGGGTGAACCACGTAAATCTGTGTGTCATGCTTTGTGCTTCTACTTACATGTGTTTTCCCTCTCTTGTTAAGTGTTATGACATGTTTAGATAGATTTACTTATGCTTTGTGCTTATTAGATGTGTATAGATGATATATTTGATGTGTATGAAGTTGTTAAGTGCTTGGTCTACCAGATCCAGTTTGTTGTATGTTGCTAAGTGCTAAATCATCTTAGATCTAAGTATATACTGCAATGTTATGTGTTATCTGCGGAGTGAGATAAGGGTTAATTCTAGGTGAACTATTGATGCTAAGTGATTTTTTAAGTGTGTAATCAAAGATCTGGATCCCAGCTAAGGTTGCAGACACCTGATTCCTACAACCACCCCTGTCTCTACCTCGGGTGAGACTTCATCTGCTTCGCAGGTGTTGTCGAAAGGGCCAGTCGTTAGGGTTTTGTTGGTGTGTTGTTGTAGCGTTGAACCCTGGGTCTGCCCCTATGCCAACAAAAAGTAGTTTTGATTTGGTCCTCATGGGAAACTAAGACTTGATTGTAACCTAAAAATCCATCCAATAATGAAAGCATATCAGAGCCCGAGACACATTGGAGTATCTGTTCCATGGGTGCGACAGGATAATTATCTTTTTTTGAGGCCTTATTTAGATTTTTGAAATCTATACAAAGTCTAATGTCTCCATTTTTCTTCCTCACATGCACTAGATTGGAAATCCATTGAGTGTGTCTGAATGGGAATATTGTCCTTGCTTCCAATAACTTGATTAATTCAACTTTAAATTGAGGCTCCAAACTTGGATGCATTTTCCTCAACTTTTGTTGAAAATGATTTGTTTGAGGCTTCATTCGGATGCTATGTTGAATAATATTTGTATCATAGGTTTTGAGGTCATCATAGGTACAAGCAAAGATATCTGTGTATTCTTTGAAAATATTGATGAAGGCTTTCCTTTCAACAAGGGAACAATTTTTTTCCAAGATTTATGTTCTGAGGTACATTGTTTGTTCCTAGATTGACGACTTCAAACTATATTGATAAACTGTTAGTCTTGAAGTTTGTTACCTTTTTGAATTTATCTTGGAGGTCATAGAGTTTCTCCAACCTTACCACATTCTTAGGTATATTATTAATTGGGATGGCCTTATCCTTTTGTTGTGTTTGATCTGTCGAGTTAGGAACATCTGTGTTCTATCTTGATCATGTTGGCCTTCATCATTTATAGAATCTTTGAAGTTAACTTCAAGGTGTAGGAAGCTCATAATTTGTTGGTCATCAACAAAGACTCTCCACTTGGTCACATTATTAGGAATTGAAGGCTTGTATAGTAATTCCACGGAGAAAGAATCAGGAAATACCCCTTCTGATGCTACATTTGCTAACAAATAAACATTATAGTTCAAAGAATAAGGAACAATACTTGTATTAAAAGCATCAAAAAATTTAATTAATTCTCATACCTCTTGTTGGTAATGCTTAATATGAATTGAAAGATAATGTATGGTGTTTCTCACCTATCTTATTACAATCTCAAATTCACCAAATACCTTGATTGTATTTTCTTCCAAGTCTACTTCTTTTCTTATTCCCTGGAGAAGGGCTTCGTATTCAACAATATTGTTCGTACATTGAAACTTAAGTGATCCGTTGGATCTTTTAATGACTATGGTTGAGTTTTAATTTTGCATGCGTTAATTAACCATTTGAGAAACTTAGTGAAAGAATGAGGAAAGAAGAGGAATTATGACAGCCATATACATATATGCAGATCTGAAATGAAATAATAGACAGCAAACCATAACACGCAGATTGATAACGGAGTTCGACACAACTTTGCCTACGTCTCCGGGCCTTTGTCTCTGTGGGGGAGGCTTCTTTATTTCTGCTCAAAAGATCAAAAGTACATTGCTACAATGCCAAATGGCTACAAGACTGATCTGGTCATGTTCATCCAGATCTCTAGAACCCTGCAAAGAAAATGGCACACAAAACGGACATCCGGAGCTCCCATAAATGATCCGACAACGTCTGCTCCTCAAAAACTTCTCTGCATCAAAATGGCTTTGGCTTGGCTTCCCTTCAGCATAACTCTGCTCTGACTGCCTCTTGACTATCCTCCATGGCCTCAAATAGGCCTGGTTTATATAGATTTGAAGTTGGTTGCTCATCTCCAACTTCCTCCCAAAATTTGGGCTCCAAAAATGCCCAATATCTCCCAAAAATGGAGAAAATCCATTAAATACAGGCTTAATAATAATAAAATTCCAATACTATAGTAAAAAATCCACTTTTGAATGAAATTAGGGGATAATCCCCTAGGCCTGGGCACGTGCCCCCTAAAATCGGTCATATGGGCCTCCATATGGCCACGCGCCCATGCGCTGGCCCCTGTCCTCCGCTCCAGCTCCTGGTTATGTTGGCGCAACCATAGGACCCACGGCTACAAAATTTATCCGTGCGCACTATGCACCCGCGCCCCCTTTGAGTGGTTGGTCGTATAGACCATGGGTTGAAACCATGGGCTGGGGCTTAGCCCCAGCCCCACTTTCCGCCACCATACAATACTTTGCAATTTAAAATAAAATAATGTGGATGCATATAACAAGGAATATGTATGGTGCATTGGCATTTGGTCATTTGTTAAGGAGTTGGAATGGTCCAAGAGGTCATGGGATCAACCCCCATGGACTCCAAATAAACTTTTGCAACCTGCCACTTCGACTGATGACTGGGTGCCACGTGGTTTCCCATGACTGGGCCACGTGGCATCTCCCCATTCGACAGATTAATGCCACTTGTCAACTATTGACTGGTCCAGTTGCCTGCCACATGTCCGCCCTGTCAGCAAACCTGCCCAATCAACACCAGCCAGAGAGTGACACATCATCTCCTGCACAGTCAGCATGTTGATGTCATGCTGACATCAACATTGACTTTTTGACTAGTTGACCTTTGACTTTTTACCTCTTTGGGCTTTCGATCATAACACGATAAATTTCGCATACGGAGCCCGTTTGACGAAGTAAATATACCATCAGAATCAGGAAGATGAGATGGACACAATGGCGTTGGTTTCATCGGATTCTGAGCACTTTCATTTTTGAGCCTTTTTTAGCCCTGTCAGGCTTCTGGATCCGATTTCGGATCACACCTCCCCACAAAAATACCTTTTGGTCCCCAAAAGGTTACTGACCAGTCAACAAGCTCAGGATAGGCCACCTGCCTTGTCCGCTGTCTTTGAACTCTGTCCTGTGCACCTGTCTCATCAAGATCAACTGTAACACAATCATGACAACTGACAGTATATTGTTAGCCATTTGAACCCTGTCACATCTTACTGAAGCCACTGTCATCCATGTAGAAAACATTGCTAATGACAACATCAAAAAGATGACTGCAAATGAGTTGATGTATTTGAAATATCTGCACGACATGAGCTTATCTTGAAGCAACTTATGATTGATTTTCCATTCAACAACCATATCTTGTTCTTGCTTAAGATCAATTACTTCATTTGAAAAAATTATTGGTTTGTTGTTTGCTTGCACTACCTTCTTTAATTGTTCCATTGTTTGAAGTGTTTTATTTTCTTTAACATGATGAACATGAACCACATAATCATGACCTGCTTTAGTGAATTGATATTGATTCTTTTTCCTGTAGAAGATTGCCTTACGATCATATAAATATGGACTACCTAAGACCATTCCACATTCTCTTAATGACACAACATCACAAGTTACTTCGTCCACATACTTAGATGAAATTGTAAATTTGATTGTGCACTGCTTTGTTATGTGCATCTGATGATGATTGCTTATCCATTTAAGTGTGTAAGGCTTATGATGTAGTTGTGTTCTTAATCCCAATTGCTTAACCAATTCTTCTGAGATTAGATTAGATTGAGATCCACTGTCGATTAATGTGTCTATCTTAGTGTGTCGCATGATTACCCTTATATGAAACAACTTGTTTCTACAATCAATGTCTTCACCAAATTTA
>ML806088.1:65106-90886 GCA_009831015.1 Picea engelmannii
AGAGAGAGAGAGTGAGAGATGTTGTGTTGGTAAGAACATGTGTATGTTCCTATTCCTAATAATGCATGCTCGCTTTAGGAATGCATGCACATTCCTAAAGCGTGCACTTATTCTTTTTGTTTCAATTTTTTTTCGGAACACCCATGTTCCTGAGCAGTCTTGCTCAATAATGTAGGAGTGTTCCTAAAACATCCAAGTTGGCAATTGTGAGTGGCGGTTTGGTGAGTATCGAGGCTATAGGATTAAGAACGCGCGCGTGTTTCTAATAATGCACATGTGTTCCTACGTGTACATGTTCCTTCACACCCCATTGCCACTTTTTTCCATCAACTTCGTGCGAGCACCCACGATATCTATTTAAATAATTTTAAATTATATTTCTTCATTAAATTATTTTTTTAAGAATAAAAGTGGATAAATAAACTTAATATTATAATATAAATTAAATTATCTTTATAAAAAACTTAATCTAATCACTTTTGAAACACAACTTAAAAAATTAACTTTATAATCAAAGTATTAGTTTTATAACCAAAACATTAAGTGCATCAATTGGGTTTAGCTTGGGTGGTTGGGAGGAATGATTTCTATCCTTCCACGGGAGGTCAATTATACAAGACTTACATTAACATAATTTTTTGTTAATATTTACTAATGATACAAAGAAAATATTAATCATAATGTGATTATATAACATTTATCTATTCTATTAATAATCAATATTGTTAAGAGTTCTATTTAGTAAATTAAAAAATAACATGTTTCATATGAATTTATTTTTTTACATGAACATTAAAAAAATTTAATAACTACATGAATTATTTTCCAAATTTATTAGAATGAGAATAAACAATATTTATTTTTTTACATGAACATTAAAAAAATTAATAACTACATGAATTATTTTTCAAATTTATTAGAATGAGAATAAACAATATACAATTGTTGATAAATAATTGTGATTGAGTCATTATATACTAATTGTCACTAGTAAATAATTGTGATTGCTAGTGGATATTAACATAAATTTTGATTAATATTTATCAATGATATGAAAAAAAAACACTTAATATAATTCTATAAAATTTATTTATTCCATCAATAACAAAGATTGTTAAGAATTCTATTTAATATTAAAAAATATAATCTTATATAATAACCTAAATCTTGAATAACTTATTGTTCACTTGTGCTCTATCATAACACCTTAAAAAATTATACATGTGATTCTGAAAGCTTGTGTGCATGAATGAGGGGGCTTTTGTCAAAATTAGTAGTATAATATAGTTATGAGTTTGTTTCTTTTAGAAAAAGAATCATACTCCAACAAAGGTATGTTGCATATAGAAATCAAATCACTTGTGCTCTATCATAACACCTTAAAAAATTATACATGTGATTCTCAAAGCTTGTGTGCATGAATGAGGAGGCTTTTGTCAAGATTAGTAGTATAATATAGTTCTGAGTTTGTTTCTTTTAGAAAAAGAATCATATTCCAACAAAGGTATGTTGCATATAGAAATCAAAACACTATTTTAATCTTGTGTTCAAAAGACTTTCCCTTTACATATGAGATTATCTTAGGGTGAGTTTGTCTCACTTTAATGTATGTATTTACACAATTCATGAATGATTGATTAGACACACTACGGGTTCAAAGTCCTTTATAAATCATGAATGATTGATTAGACATACTATGGATTCAAAGTCCTTTATAAATCACATATTTGAACAATGGTTAAAAAACATGTCTTCACTATAGTGCCTGAGATTATTTGTACCTAAATTTGCACTTTCACTTCTTTATCATGGAATAAATGATTTTACACCAAAAAGTATCTCTTAGTTTTTATGGGTGAAAGTTTATTTTTAATTAATATTTAAACGATTTTAAATTCATCATAATATTTATATAAGCCATAAACAGTTTTAATTTAAATTCAGTATATGATTCTTTAAAGTTACTTATCTATTCAGCAAAGAGTTTGTCTAGAAGCTGAGAGCCGTTATTGTAAAACTTCATAGAAAAAGAGTCTAATACAAAAACCAGATGGAAAAACAATCTATCTCATAGACTATTTTTAACTTCATGGAAGTTAAAAATACTTTTTCTTTTTAACAATAATGGTAAATCACCTTGCTAGATAAAGGCCATTAATTCTCTGACATCTCGTTGAGTCAGCGAAGCATAGAAAAGATGGATTGAACAAAATATTATTGTTTCCCCTTGGTCCCACGAAAATCCAAACAGGTCTTTACAGGTCGCCCGGGAAAACGATACAAAACACATAACACAATCCTACTGCTGCTGTAACGGCAGAGCAAAAGGAATAACCAGCTAATTCGCTGCCAGACCATCGTGACAGTTGTTGGGCTAGTCGAACGTCTTCATACCAGCTTGCCTCGTAATCGCTACACAAACTCAAACGATGTCTGAAAATGTTAGGCCTATATATTCCTTTGCTTCCCATCCGCGGTGTTTCACCCTCGTCCTTACATGTGCGGATGATTCGAGAGTCACTTGGCTGAAGATAGAACAAACCACAGGATACGCTTTCCTTAATGCTCGCAATAAATAATTTTTGGAAAAAACATTAAAATGGATTTGAATATGGAATATATGGTGTTCATCCATAAACATCTTCATTAAAGAATTTAATGAAAGGTGGGAACTAGTCTTCAAACAAGAGTTGGAAGAAGGGGTTCATGATGAAAGTTACCAATCTCATAAGGAGGAGCAAGAATTTACTCATAATTCTATCAAAGATGACAAAGATCTGGTTGAAGAAAAAGAGGTTGAAGATATCAATCATGAGGATGAAGTGTTGATGATTGCTCCTCCCTGTGATGAAGCCATCCAAGATCTTATTCTTCCTACACAAGAAGAAGAGAATGAGGTCAATCATTTTCCTTTTCCGGTTTTTGATGATGCCCTATTCTATGATTCATAAGGTGAAGAAGTGAAGGAATCCTTGGACGAGCCAAAGCCAGAGCCGACTCTTCATATTGTAATGAAGGAAAAGATATGGTTGAAGAGGCGAGTCATGAGGACGAAATACTAATATCTCCTCTTCCATTTGATGAATTCATCCAAGCCTTTGTCACTCCTGCACAAGAAGAAGTGAATACGGTAAGTTGTTTCCCTTTCCAAGATTTTGATGATGCTTTATTTTGTGATTTAAAAAGTGAAGAAGTGTTGGAGGAATCATTGGATGTACTAAGCTCTTCATGTTATGATGAAGGTAATGACATGGTTGATAATATTGATAAGTTCATACATGTTGGAAGAGGTAAATGAGATGTGGTTGGTCATGATGGGGATCCCATTTATGATATGGAAGGACATTTTCAATTGTTTCATTTACAACTATTATATGTGATTACCACTAATCTAGATGTTTGGCAACAAGAAGATGAAATGATTACAAACTTGTTCCAGCCACCCAGGGATGACGTTTTGTAGTATTCTCATGATGATTTTGGGTCATGCTCTGAGGAGTTTGATGCTTATTCTTTTGAACACTTTGATTTATTCTATGAGGAAGATTTTCAACCGTCGTTGTGCTCAGATTTTGATAAGGGTAAGGACATGGTTTTCCTGAAGCAGGATACTTGTGATAAGGTTTTTCAGCGCCCTTCGTTTTGGTTATCCCGCTATGTCACTAAGGATGCAGTTTGGAAACATGTCCCTTGTCTCAAGTTTTCTCTAGGGCAAAGCCTTCCTTTGAAATTTAAGGGTAGGTTGAATGCCTTAAGAAGAAGTTTATATTCTCAATCTTTCAACTTCCCCTAAGAAGTTGTCAGTCATCCTCTAGATTCTTGTTAGTCCCTTCTCATACATCGGGAGTGATGAGGTCCAAGGTGGTCAACTTTCAGATTCTTTGAGTCAACCTCTCGATTTTTTGACCTTTCAGGATTCTTTTCAGAGATGGATTGAGCACTTTTCCGGAGATATGGCTTGGCATAATTTTGTTTGTCCCTCCCTCCATGAGCTAGACTTTATGATTTCCTATGATATGATGAATGTTCTAACTTGTGTTATTTTTGTGCTTGACTTGTCATTGTCTTGGTTTATGATGAAGGACAAATGTGGGTATTATGAGGTATTGTTAGGATGGTTTCACTGGTTATATGACTACACCTAGCATTCAACCGACAAGCAAGTAGAGGTAGGTAGACATTTGCATCCATTGTATATATCATTGCATATCATTCTAGTATAGTTGTAATTGCATTTACATATTTTCTTTACTTTATTTGTATATATGTATGCTCATGATCATATGTTAGATTAGTAATGCTTTTATTTCGATTTTGCATGGACAAAGGGTGATATCACCACCCTGGATATTACCGATATATTTTGTTGAGATTTAGCAGGCATAGGTTATACTAGAGATGTTGAGGTTCTCTTGTGCTCTACGGTGTGTTATGGCACAAGTTGTAGGTTGGGAAAAGCCTGACCCAACCACAAAATCAAGTGTTATAACTATGGAACACTACACCCAATGTCACCTTGATGTAGGTCCCGCACTTGGGGATGACTAAGGTCATTCCTAGGAGGCGATCCCGAAGACCCTGGGGGAAAAGGTAAGAGAAAGGGAAGGAACATGGAAATGCCCCTAGAGGTCAAAAAACTAAGTGGAAGAGGAGGGGAAGAAAGATGACTTGTAGATCAATGAAAGCTGCCCCAAACGTATAGTGCTTTGTCGGATGATCATACCTACCCGAGACACAAGAAAAACCACTTTGCAATGATGTATGTTAGTTGGATCAACAAGTTAAGCTTGTTGTCCCTAATTTGCAACAATAGATAGCAGTATATATCAACAAGGAAGAAGTATTATAGTTTCTTAAAATATTGCTTAAAGTAAAGTGAGATATGCTTGAAACAAGTAGATAATTACTAGAGAAAATTCACAATTTATAGCATGAGACTTTAGCAATTAGATGTGGTTGTCGTAAAGATTGTATGCATGAATATTTTTGCAGCCTTATGGCTGTAAAAAGCTTGTTATGACAGCAGTAAAATCCCCTACAAAAATCTTCAAAGAAGACACCCAAAAAATGCCTTAAACCTAGTAGAACAAGTTAGCAAATTTTGGCAGTGAAAGCACAAGTTAAGAGTGAATTCATCTTAGGGTTTCTGTAGTGAAGTTATCATCCTTATGGTTGTAGAAAACCAAGCCCTATATCATAAAGTTTATCCAACAAAAATCACTTGTAATTAGCTCAAAAGGTGTGCCTAGGTTAGTAGTGGGCGAGGAATGATTTTTAGGCCTAGTCTGGGGTTAGTTTAGGAGAAAAAGGGGTTAGTAGGCTAGGGTTAGAACAATCCTAATGGTTGTAGGTTAGTTTTACTACAGAAACAAGAAATTGTAGTTGAAAGGGGACTCCCTAAGGGAGGAAGAATCCCAAGGCATCAAGATCACTATCCAAAAGAGACAACTTTAAAACTTGAAATTTGTAAGTTTACCAAGGCAACAATTTATTTCTCCAATGCAATAAGTAAATGACTAGTGCCTTTAAAAAATGGGTTAATGGAGTCAAGAAAAGAAAATTCTAGAGGTACTACCTCCTTGGGGGTGTAAATCCTCTTACTCCCCAAGGAAAGTATCTCTAGCTAGGTTTTAGTCTAAGAGGGTGTATGCCCTTATACTTCTCTTGGAAAACCCTCGTTAAACCAATAGCATGTAAGCATAAACTGATGGATACTAAGGTGGGGGTGTATTCCCTTATACTTCCCACCTAGATCTAGCAAATAACCTTGACTTGAAAAAATATATGATAGCAACAATGTAAAAACCTTACCAATTCAAGGCAAAAGCTAAGACAAACCACTATAAAAGCTAGAGAAAATCCTTCCAAGGCTAGCACATCACTTCCATCAACCAATAATCCAAGACATAGCCATAAACAAAAGCATAAGAGAGAGAACTAGCCAAAGAGAGAGAAAGTTTTAGTCCAAGAGCCTCTCACAATGGAGAGTTATGTTAAAATGAGATCCTATGATCTCTTATTTATACAAAATGTCACTAAGATAGTTTGTCCACATAATTAAGGGTAAACCACAAGACTAGGGGTCAACAACCCTAATATTTCCCCTTTTACAGAGTAATATTAAACAATTCACTTTAATTTGACTTTAATTTCATTTTTGCACAAACAAAACCCTAGTTTATAAAGACGTTGCCCCTTTCGGGGGTGTTTTGGAACTAGGAGAAGGTCGTTGGTGAAGGAGTGTAGAAAGGCTTCCCAAAGCCACATGTCAAGCATCCAAATAGCTTCCTTCATGGTCAAAGCCTCAAACCCCTCAAAATGTCCTTGTTCTAATGCATATCAACCACACCACCAAACCCTAACCACCCTAGGTGATGTCATGCCTCTAGAGGTGACATTTGCCTCTCCTAGAAAAAACATTTGGCATGTGGGGCCTAGGTTATGTCTTCCAAGTCATCTTCTAGGCCTTCAATGTTTGATCTCTCTCATCTGACATGCGGGCCCTTGGCATCCACCTGTGGGCTTCAAGCCCCATGGAAGCCCAAACTAGGCTTGTTCTTCCAAAACTGTCCACCAACTAGGTCCTGCAAAGACAAATAAGCACACCCTCCAAGGATCTCAAGTCATAACATCATGATAAGTGAATCCAATCAATAAATGAGCCACCTAAGCATGTGCATCAAATATTACTATGTCAAACAATTAAGTGCTCAAAGACATTATGCGACTTGTCAAGCTTGAATATGGGAGGGTTGACGAGGTGTTCTATTGGGTAAATCTTTCCCTAGGTCAAGGAGAGTTTCCAAGAGATCCCTCTCTAAGCCATGTAAAGTGAATGAAGTGGTTAGGGTCAAGATTCAATGGACATGGGGTTCATGATATACAAGGGGTTGTAGTGTCTCATTCATGGGTGCCTTTGTAGAGGGTGTGTGGTACCTTCGTTTGCAATGCACTTTTTCCAAGCCCACTATTTTTCCATTCTTTGTTTATTTCATAAATTTAAGGAAAAGTTGAAGGCCATTGTTCTGGCGTGGTTTCCATATAATGACAGTGTCACCCACAAATACCTAGTGGAAATGAGAAGGTTTGCTCGTGATGAGACCCCCTTTCTCTCAACCATGTAACTGAGAGCCATTACCCTGGCTTGGTGACCAGATGATGGTAATTTCATACCACTAGATATTCATGGACATGATAAGTCGGCTCGTGATGAGACCTCCTATCCTCCAACTACCCTTTTAATCATTCTTAATCATATTTTTTGTGGGTCCCCCTTTTCTCAAAGATAAGCATTTCATTGTTTTCTTGGGTGATCCATGGGAAAAGCATCTAGAAGGTTCATACATAGGTTTTTATCTTTTACCCAACATCAATCCCTCTTGTCCTTCAACCCCTTCTTCTCATAGAATGAGGGACAACCCCTTCTTGGGTCAATACACCCTAAAATCCCAAGAGATAAGTAGATGGGGGGAAATAGTGATGGAAAGTGGTAAGCATGGTCGTGAATAGTACAATGGATCTTCAAGGGAGTTCCTAGTAGAAAACCCATCCCCAAGGAAGACCACTTATTAGGGCACAATGTCAACCACCAAGGTGAAGCGGAGTAAAAGGCTTAATGTCCAAGCATATATCATGAAATCTAGAGCAATCTAAGATACAACATACTTAAATGCCTTAAATTTTGAAATGATTCTCACCATAATACTGACTTGTACCTCATGGAGCAAGGCCCACTGTCTTTCGGAAGCCAGTTGATGTGATGGATTCCATCTGAAAATCTGTGACCTATGTGGTGGTGAGAAGGGTCTCCAAATGTGCAAAAGGATATTGTTGGTCATGTAGTCTCTTGACACTCCATATCTGCAACCTGAGGACCTCGAGACATGATCTCCTTAGTTATCCACAAAATGGGGATAACACGGTGAGCACATGTCCTTGAGTAGGAGCCATATGTTACCCCCTAGCCTAGGGGTAACTAAGGATATCATGTCTCGAGGCCCATAGGTTGCAGACATGGAGTGTCGAGAGCCACATGGATAGAACATAGCCCCGAAGGGCCCCTCTTTTATTCTTCTATGCATCCTACATATCAACAGTAACAGCTTCCACCACACCAACCTAGTCCCAGAAAACAGTGGGTCTTTCTCCATGAGGTAATGATTCCAGGTATCATGGTATGTATCACTCTGATATTTGAAGCACTTGAATATGTTGCAATGAATCTTTCTTGATTTTAAAACATTTTCTTGGAATTTATGCTCCTTGCCTTGTTTAAACCTGGGTAGGGTGAAATGGTGCCCTAGTAAGTTGGTTTCCCTTAGGAATAGGTTGCCACTGGATGGTTCCTTGAAGAGTCATCGTTCGTCCCTCACCCTACTTGTCACTTTCCATGCTCTATCCTTTTCATCTCCTCACCTTTTGGGACTTTCGGGTGCACTAACCCAAGAAGGGATTGTACCTTACCTCATGGGAAGAAGGGGCTAAAGTACCGGAGGGTAAAAGTAGAAGGGAAAAGACAAAACGCTATCATTCACCTTTGAGATGCTTCGCCCAATGATCCCCGAGAAAGAAGTGAAACACTTCTCCACAATAAATAGGGGACCTGCAAAAATAATCACTCAGGGTGTAAGTTGGGGGATGGTAGGTCTCATCACTAGCCGACCTATCATGATCATGGGTGCTTAGCGGTATGACATTACCATCATCTGGTCACCAAACCAGGGTAGTGGCTCTCAATTGCATGATTGAGGGAAAGGGGGTCTCATCACAAGCCAAACTTCTCATTTCCGCAAAGTATTTGTGAATGACACTGTCATACTTGGACACCAAGACAAGACAATGGCCTCCACCAAGTTCCTTGAAACATAAAAGAATAAAAAAGAAAAAAAGATTAAGAAAAAGGCAATAAGTGGGCTTGGAAATATTTGCATCATGGACAAAGGACCGCTCACCCTCTACAAAGGCACCCATAGGTAAGACAATACAAACCCTTGTGTGTCATGAACCCCATGCCCAAAAGTTTATCCCACATCATATCACATGCACACATCACTAGGATTGGTTCCACCTAGGAAACACCCTAAACCTAGGGGTTATTCACCCAATAGGACATCTTGAGACCCTTTCCAAACCTAAATTTGGCAAGCTGTATAATGTCTTTGAGCATTTGTTTAGGTTAGGGTGGTTTGGGTTAGATGTGATTTACTTGCCATGATACTTGTGACTTATGGACCCCTAGAGGGCATACTTGTTGTCTTTGTAGGAATTTTCCCGGTGGACATGTATTCATGAGGAGATGACCAGTTCAGACCTTCATGAGAGCCTAAAGCCAATGGATGGACCCTGAAACCCCAAACCTGGGGCATGACAAGGGTGATTGATTTGCACATTGAAGAAGGAAGTCATTTCCTTTGGAGGCACTCTGGCAGGCCTATACGGACGAGTTCCACCTCTCTTCATTTGGATGATGGCCTTGGGAGGCCTAGAGACCACCCACCTAGCCCATGACGTCATCATTTGGGGGCTAGGGTTTCATGGAGATGATGTTCTGGTGAAAGAAGGGTGCTTGGCACAACATTTGGAAGTTGATGGTGTGATTAGGCCTTGGAAGGGCCAATGTTCCACTTCTCAGGGCTGGACGTCCCCCATTGGAGCTCAACGTCTCCCTAGAAAGGGCATGACATAACCCTACTAGGGTTTATTCATGTAATTTTGTTAAAAAATAATTTTTGAAGTAAATGTTCAAGGTCGGCCCTGATTTTTAGACCTAAAGTAATTAAAGGTCAAATTTTTGTATAAGTAAACAAAAGTAACTTTCATTTTGGATCATAACTCTTACTTGGAGAGAAGAGGACTGAAATTTACTTGGCTGAAATTGTGAGGCACACTTGTCTTGGAGCCTTTTCTTTGCAACTTGGATAAATTTTGGTGAAGTGTTTTTGGCAATCTAGTGTTTATTGACATGATTATTCTTGGTGAAAGTAAGTAAATTTTCTTTTTCTCATTTCATTGGAATGATTATGGTATTTTTTACTTTCTCATGGTAAAGATTATGAAATTTCATGCTAGATAAAACCCTAGAAGTAAAGAACTTAAGGTGCTACTTCTTAACTTTTTATTTGTTAAGCTTCACTAGATTGGTTTCATAATTGTCAAGCCTCTAAAGCCCTAAAGTGCTATCACTTTAGACGTGTTGATTAATTGTGGTTACTTATAAATTTAATTCTTTCAAAGAAGTCTAAGAAGAAGAAGGCATTAGGCCTATAAGAGCCTACACCCTAGTTAGCCCTCTTCTCAAAGGTTGGATCCTAGGAAGACTTAAGGTGCTACTCTTCCTAGGACCATTCTCTTTTAGATTTAGCAATATCATTATTGTTATCAGCCTCAAGTAGAAGACACCACCTTTTGACTCCATTACTCCCCACAAGGCACTAATCTTCAAGCTCCATCTCCTTGAGAAATCAACCAAACCCCTACCTTAAAGCTTTCCACTCCTACCTCTACTAACTATTACTAACCCTAACCTAGTTTAGTAAAACTGAGTCTACTTTGTTGTTTTTATAACTTCTATTGCAACCATCTTTCAACAACCCTTTCAAACTTATTTGCTAGTTAAAATCATTTCAAAATTCGTATATGACATAGTGTTATCATTCAAGAGTTAAAGTGTTATATTCTATTCTCATTAAGTACATTTTGAAGGACATATTGCAACTTTCATACATTTATCATTGTTGTTTTACATCTGCTCATTGTTGCATATACTTATTGATTACAAATTGTATTTCACAAGTTTAATGTCTCATTGAAGCGCCAATATCATTCTTGCTTGTAACTGCAAATTTATTCAATTGTTGTCTTTTTAAGGGTAGGTACACCTTATTTCTTCATTTGCTTCATCTCTTAAAGACATAAACCTCGTGAAATATTTAATTTGAGTGACCAGTGAGAGGGGGGTAAATTTTATCTTTGCTTCATTTCACTAGCCCTTTAGGTCACTAGGGATGTCTCCCTTGGAGTAGTTTCTTCCTTACTCCTAAAATAAAGGGATTTCCTATTGAGGTGGCAGTGATAGGTCATCCCATTGCTACACCAATCTTGTCTCACTTGCCTTTGGCTTTGGGCAATTACAGATTGTGCTATAGCAGGAACTAGGCAAATGCTCAACAACATTAATAGCAACAACCCCCCTTCCCCCCCCTCTCTCTCTATGTGTGTGTGTGTGTGTGTGTGTGTGTATATATATGGGTGCAAGTTAATGATGGTCTCTCATGATGCGTTAATGGCAATGCAAACATGAGAAACAAAATATGTTGACTTGAAGGGATGTTTGAATGCACTTTCAAAATGAATTTGACTATAATATAACAAGATGAAATGTAGGAAATTGACTTGGCTTTCCAAATATATAATTTTATTTATAGAATTTGTGTGTGAGTACAAGGAGGTACACTAACCATCCTAAGGCCAACAAGAGAAGGYTTCCTCACAACTCACTTGTAGTAAAGTCCTTGTTTGGTGGAAACCTTCCTTATTCTACAATGGCTCAAAARMAATGGCCATCCAACATCTTTAAKTCATTAKACATGTCTGCTATCCCCGGATACCCTCGACAAATTCCTCCTAAGTATGAAAAATGGTTGCYCAAATTTTATGTTAATGATGTGACTACTATTGAAGACCATATGAACAACTTTTGGGATTTCTTCCAACTTAATCCTGTGAGTRATGACACTGAAGATTTAGTTATGAAACTTTTCTCATCCACTCTTACAAATGATGCTAGGAGGTGGTACAATGGTCTCCCTAGCAAGAGTATCAAAACCATGGATCAAATTGAGGAGACCTTTCTTAAAATATGGAGTACCAAAGAGGATCCCAATTTATTGTTGATGCGACTTACCGAAATGAAAAAGATGGAGAACAAAACCATCAAAGAATTCGATACCAATTTTGAAAAGTTTCTTCAACAAATACCTAGAAATAATTACCCTGGAAAAGATTACCTTATCTTCCTCCACATCAAGGCATTTTTGGGTACTTGCTTAGGACAAGGGTCGAAAGACCCTTGAAGAAGCCCAAGAAATGGCTCCAAGAATTGAAGAGCTAATATTTTATCCTACAAGGTAGAACCTTTTTATGCCCCAAGAGCCAAGGATGAAACCAAACCAAGAACATTACACAATGTTGAGCCCACTCAAGATGTTAGTGCTCCATGGGTGCAAAGGTTTGAAGAAGCAATAAATGACCTCGCCAAGAATCAAACTCTAATGATGAATAAGATCACCAATTTAGAGATGTCACAACAACAAGCCACTAAGCCTCCTTTCAGAGGAAAACCTCAGAGATCAAACCAAACATGGAAACCTAGGGCTCCAAATGAACCAAGGGTCCCCAACACTCTATATCCTTCAAATGTCATAAGTCAAGAAGAGACTCCTTGGTGCTTACCTTGCATGGATTCACATTGGGAACATGAATGCCAAAGGAGTAATGGGGAACCTGAGCATATGAATGTCTTTGGTACCATAAACCATATCTTTGTCGTATTGCCTCAAGTGTGCCTCAATATCACACCTGGACAACTTGAGGAAGGAAAGAGGGAAGTAGCCAAGAGAGATAGTATGGAGATTATAAAAACGATGGATGAGGAATCAAGGGAGAAGCTTAAGAAGAAGGAATTACAAGTATACAAAAGGCGAATAATTGCACCTCAAGCTCCTCCCAATGACCCTAAGCTCCCTCAACCAGGGCCTCCTCCATCACCAACAATAAATCCCCCTCCTAGTTCCACTTTTCAAAATACTAGTGACATCAACTTGTATATTGACATAAATAGCATCTTGGCAAAGATCAATGTACTTATACCTCTAATAGAGATCATTAAGATTCCTTTGATGAAAAGAAAAGTTGAGAAATTATTTAGGGTATAAGGTGAACCTGTGGACCCTCCTATAATTCTGAAAGCTAACCATTTTAGACCACAATATGAAGAACACCCACCTTTCTTCATCTCCTTGCAAATGAGCAACAAACGCTTAAACAATTATATGCTTGACTCAGGAGCGGGTGCGAATGGCATGGCCTTGAAAGTAATGAGAAAGATATGTTTGGAAGTTACAAGGCCTTATAGAATAGTCTGCGAGATTGAATCAAGGGACGTTCCCACATATGGTGTAATAGAGAATGCAAAGGTCTGCCTTGACTGATATACCGAGATAGTTTTCCTAATGGACATTGTGGTCATAGAATTCCCAGATGTTTGGGGAATGCTTTTTTCTAGAAAGTTTGTTGCAATGTCGGGTGGTACTTTACAGATGGATTTGAACTATGCTACTATACCTATGGATGATGAAACAAATGCCCACCTACCCAACTTACTAATGGAAAAGGATCATGTTGAATAAATTTACCTGGACTCTGAAATTGAGGGTCCCTTGGAGGAACTCCCTGAGAAATTCAATGAGTCCCTTCTAGATTTTTTCCTAGATGAACTTCCTTTCACCGAAGAAGAAGATTTTGATTCTATAGAATGACCTAAAGGGAATATTACCAACAACAAATAGACAGGTACAAAGACAAAGAAATTGGGTCCGTCAAAATATTGAAGAAAGATGATAAAGGATTGTTGATTAGACCGAGCCAAGATGATATTCTTACACTAGAATCACAATCCCCTCCCTCGAAACAATACACTTGATGTAGATTATTTTCGGTACGAAATGAGAGCGGAGATATAACACATAAATATACAGAGATATTGCAAGAGCGACAATAATATAACAACGATATATCGGAAATATAACAATAGGCACATATATACAGTAATACACAATTTCTATTAATGAACGAAATGTACAAAACTGTAGAAATACAGAGTGAAAGACTCGCTAGAATGGTAGCATCTTATCTCTAAGAAGAGATGTGACGGCTACTCGCATTCGCAAGAAGATGATTGTTACAATGAGGCTCCAAGGAATTTTTAACATAAAGAAAATAAAAAACCCTAACCCCAGAAGATGAAAAGCCAACAGTTTTGTGGACCTCGTTTTAGGTAGTTTGGTGTATCAACTTCCCGGGGGTACAAATTTGGTATATGATCTCTGTTTGGAGCGCACGATAGCTCATTGGAAAGGTATCGTCGAGGAGAATCATTTTGGGGGATCAACCAAATCCTTTGGCTATCATCAAGGTGATCGATCCCAAAAAAACTTCATTTAGGACCTCAAAATGGCCCCATAAATGTAGGAATCGAAAAACTACTAAAAATAGTAAGTTTCCAAAAAATTGTTTTGAGCCAGTTGGAATAGGTGGGTGGCCCCCGATATACAAATGGATCAATCCTCCCTCCTTAGGAAGAAATGGTCTCCATTGTGTTGAGTGCTCAGGGGAGAGGGAAAAGCGTTTTCTGAATCTGAATCTTGATGAATTGCTTGCCTTGTTGGAGAAGTTGCGTTGCTTAGCTTGTTGAAGGTTGTCACAAACCTGTTGATGGAAGGGTTGGACCCTTTGAACCAGTTTGGATACATGATATGAATGTGTGCGGAAGGAATCCTTGCGCTTTGATTCAATCTTATTGACCTACTTTTTTGGGGCAAAAGGTGCTTGGATTGAGGCTGCAGTGGTTGCAGTGTTCTTCTGTTCACCTTTTGAACAGACTGCGAAGAAGTTGAATTTTGAATTATGAGATACTACCTTGTGACATTGTTTAGGTGGGACAGTAGTTGGCACTACCTTTGGTATCCTATAGAGATGACCCCCTAGAGTAATAATGAAACTACGGGTCAAGACTCATAAATAACATGGCACTTCCACATATATGGCTGGCCCAAAAGAACATCACAGGCATCCAGTGGGGAAACATCACATAATACCTCATACTTGAAGGGTTGGATTCCGTATGACAATCGACACTGTTGGCTGACACGAATATCTCGTCCCTAGAGAAGCCACCTGATGTTGTATGGTTGTGGGTGTGGTGTTGTCGACAATCCCAACTATTTGACGACCTCTCCTGAGATGATGTTCTTCTAGATTTCACTATCAACAATGAAATAAAATGGGGTCCCCTTCACCCATATCTGTGAATGGAAGAGGCGCTCCCCCTCTTCAGGATCTGTTGGTTATTCTGGTTGAATTGTTGTGGTCGTGATAGCAACAGTGGGGTCTGAGTCGATAATCTATCTTCTCCCATTATTTTCTTAATCAGACTTCAAATAAGGGTTCGAATCCTTGTCTTTGATCTCAACCACTAATGATTGTTTTGAGCAACATTCATCAGTGTTGTGCCAGGGCATTTTGTGGAAATCACACTACTTTCCCGTATCCTTCTTCGTCTTTCCGTGACCCTTATTTTCCTGTGGCTTTGACTGGTTTTTGGGAGGCTGTTTGTTAGGGTCGTCTTTATCATACTTTGGTTGTTGCAGATTTGTAGACCTGAACTCCCCTTTGTTCTCATGCTAAAATTTCAACTCGATTTTAACAACATATCGATAAGCAACACCCAGTGATAAGATGTTCATAAAATCCATTTCAGTTTGGATGTATCTATGTAGAGACCCACAGTATTTCAGAACCAAATGTCGCTTGGAGTCTTTGATACCCAGCTTGGTGCGCAAGGTATGGAAGGTATTGGTGAACTCCGACACTGCTTGGCCCCTCTCTTGTCGCAATGTGGTCCATCTCATGTACTGGTCGTCATAGTTGCCAACATGGTAATATTGTTCCTTGACCGCATCCACAAAAAAATTCCCAAGTGGGATCGGCCCCATATATTCTAGACTCTGTGGAACTTTGCTCCCAGTAAGTTTCCCACCAATGTTTGACATGGGGAAGACCTTTAAGGAGTGTGAAGGTGATCTTTTCTCTGTTGGAAAAATTGTGAACATAGAAATAACCTTTTAGCATATTTAACCATTTTTCTAGGGCATTTGAATCTATCTGTCCTTCAAATACAAGAATATAAAAATTAACTTGTACCTTGAAAGGCGAGGTGCCTCCAAAGTGGTTGCTTGATGAATACGCGATGGTTGTTATCAGCAAGCGTTGAAAGATGTGAGAAAAATTCTCCATCATTTCGTCCCTCTGTCGCGTGAGAGATTGCTCAAGAAACATATTAATATAATCGTCTGCTCTGTCATTTTTATTTTCTTCTACCATGGAGGGTTTATTGGGCGTGCGAGAGAAATTTTCCTCAAGAGAGACAAGCTCGAGACCCAACTTTATATACTCGAACCTCGTCGGGGACATGTACTGAAAAAAATGATCAAGAATAGACTACTCTGATACCACTGCTTCGGATTATTTTCGGTACCAAATGAGAGCGAAGATATAACACAAAAATATAAAGAGATATTGCAAGAGCAACAATAATATAACATAGATATATCATAAATATAACAAGAGGCACAAATATACAATGATACACAATTTCTATTGATGAATGAAATGTACAAAACTGTAGAAATACAGAGTGAAAGACTCGCTAGAATGGTGGCAACTTATCTCTGAGAAGAGATGTGACGACTACTCGCATTCACAAGAAGATGATTGTTACAATGAGGCTCCAAGGCCTTTTTAACATAAAGAAAATCCAAAACCCTAACCCCAGAAGATGAAAAGCCAACAGTTTTGTGGACCCCGTTTTGAGTAGTTTGGTGTATCAACTTCCCGAGGGCATAACTTTGGCATACGATCTTCGTTTGGGGCGCACGATAGCTCGTTGGAAAGGTATTGTCGAGGAGATTTGTTTTGAGGGATCAATCAAAACCTTTGGCTATCATTGAGGTGCTCGATCCTGAAAAACCTTCATTTAGGCCCTCAAAATGGCTCCGGAAGTTTAGGAACCAAAAAATTGCTAAAAATAGTAAGTTGCCAGACAACTGTTTTGAGCCAGTTGGAATAGGTGGGTGGACACCGATATCCACCTGGATCAATCCTCCCTCCTTAGGAAGCAATGGTCTCCATTGCGTTGATTTCCCAGGGGAGAGGGAAAAGCGTTTGTTGAATCTGCATCTTGATCAACTACTTTCCTTGTTGGAGACGTTGCGTTGCTTAGCTTGTTGAAGGTTGTCACGAACCTGTGGCTGGAAGGGTTGGACCTTTTGAACCAATTTGTATACATGATATGTCTCTGTATGGAAAGAACCTTGCACTTTGCTTCAATCTTATCGACCTTCTTTTGCTAGACAAAAGGTGCTTGGATTGAGGCTGCAGTGGTTGCGGTGTTCTTCTGTTCACCTTTTGAACAAACTGTAAAGAAGCTGAATTTTGTAGTAAGAGATACTAGCTTGCGGCACTATTTAAGTGGGAAAGTAGTTGGAACTACCTTTGGTATCCTGTAGAGATGACCCCCTAGAGTAACAATGACACTACGGGGTCGAGACTCATAAATAGCATGGCGCTTCCACATATATGGCTGGCCCAAAAGAACATCACAGACATCCAGTGGGGAAACATCACATAATACCTCATCCTTGAAGGGCTGAATGTCATATGACAATCAACACTGTTGGATGACACGGAGATCCTGTCCCTGGCGAAGCCACCCGATGTTATATGGCTGTGGATGTGGTGTTGTCGACAATCCCAACTGTTTGATGACCTCTACTGAAATGATGTTCTTCTAGCTTTCGCTATCAACAATGAAATAAAACGAGGTCCCCTTCACCCACATCTGTGAATGGAAGAGGCACTCCCCCTCTTCAGGATCTGTTGGTTCTTCTGGTTGAATTGTTGTGGTCACGACAGTAGCAGTGGGGTCTGCATCGATGATCTGTCTTCTCCCATTATTTTTTGAATCAGACTCTGAATCAGAGTTCGAATCCTTGTCTTTGATCTCTTCCACTAATGACTCTTTTGAGGGACATTCATTAGTGTTGTTCCAGGGGGTTTTGTGGAAATAACACCACTTTCCAGTGTCCTTCTTTGTCTTTCTGTGACCCTTCTTTTCCTGTGGCTTCAACTAGTTTTCGGGAGGCTGTTTGTTAGGATCGTCTTTATCATACTTTGGTTGTTGTGGATTTGTAGACCCGAACTCCCGTTTGTTCTCATGCTTAAATTTCTGCTCAATTTTAACAACATATTGATAAGCAGTATCCAATAATGAGATGTCCAGAAAATCCATTTCAGTTTGGATGTATCTATGTAGAGCCCCACGGTATTTCAGAACCAAATGTCACTTGGAGTATTTGATACCCAACTTGGTGTGCAAGGTATGGAAGGTATTGGTGAACTCCGACACTACGTGGCCCCTCTCTTTCCGTAGTGTGGTCCATCTCATGTACTGGTCACATAGTTGCCAACAGGGTAATATTGTTCCTAGACCGCATCCACAAAAAAAATCCCAATTGGGCTCGACCCCATATATTCCAGACTCCTATGTGGAACTTTTCTCCCAGTAAGTTCCCCACCAATGTTTGACATGGGGGAGATCTTTAAGGAGTGAAAAGGTGATATTTTCCCTGTCAAAAAAATTGTGAACAGAGAAATAACCTTCTAGTAGATTTAACCATTTTTCTAGGGCATCTGAATCTATCTATCCTTCAAATACGAGAATATCAAAATTAACTTATACCTTGAAAGGCGAGGTGCCTCCAAAGTGGACTTTTGATCAAGACACTCTGGTTTTTATCGGCAAGCATTGAAGGATGTGGGAAAAATTCTCCATCATTTCATCCCTCTGTCGCATGAGAGCTTGCTCAAGCAACAATTAATAGAATCGTCTGCTCTGTCGTTTTTCTTTTCTTCTTCCATGGAGGGTTTCTTGGGCGTGTGAGAGAGATTGTCCTCAAGAAAGACAAGCTCAATCCCAACTTGCACTCGGACCTCATCGGGGACATGCACTGAAAAAAACGATCAAGAGTAGTCTGCTATGATACCACTGATCCAGATTATTTTCGGTACGAAATGAGAGCGGAGATATAACACAAAAATATACAGAGATATTGCAAGAGAGACAATAATATAACACAGATATATCGGAAATATAATAAGATGCACAAATATATAGTAATACACAATTTCTATTAATGAGCGAAATGTACAAAACTGTAGAAATACAGAGTGAAAGACTCGCTAGAATGGTGGCAACTTATCTCTGAGAAGAGATGTGACGGCTACTCACATTTGCAAGAAGATGATTGTTAAAATGAGGCTCCAAGGCCTTTTTAACATAAATAAAATCCAAAACCCTAACCCCGGAAGATGAAAAACCAACAGTTTTGTGGACCCCGTTTTGGGTAGTTTGGTGTATCAGCTTCCCGGGGGCGTAACTTTGGCATATGTTCTTCGTTTGGGGAACATGATAGCTCGTTGGAAAGGTATAATCCAGGAGATTCATTTTGGGGGATCAATAAGAGTCTCCAGCCATCATTAAGGTGTTCGATCCTGAAAAACCTTCATTTAGGCCCTCAAAATGGCCCTGGAAGTTTAGGAACCAAAAAAATGCTATAAATAGTAAGTTGCCAGAAATTTTTTTTGAGTCAGTTGGAATAGGTGGGTGGCCATTGATATCCACCTGGATTAACATTAGGGTAATACAAGAAATAATCGACCTTAAATGAGGGGATTACAAATAAGGAGTTTTGTTCTTAAAGTGGGATACACAGAAGGACCAACTCGACACACATAAGGAGTTTGGGAAATTATGGTTGGGTCCCTACAAGACTCAAAAGAAGTTCGTCAATGATTCCTACTACCTATCCACATTGCATGGAAGGAGGCATGCACTAGCAGTTAGTGGGTCCCTTCTCAAGCCCCATCATGGGGAATATACTTGACTTCTTGAACTAACATAGATTAGGGTAGGTAGTTTAGGGCATTTGCATCTTGCACTGCATTTGTATATATGTTGCATCATGCATTCATGCTAGTATAGTCTTGCATTTTCTTATATATATGTTTCATTCTCATATGTATATAATGAATACATGTTAGGAAATTGCATTTTAATCACTAAATTTTTGCTTTATCATTTTGTAGCTAAGGAAATTTTTTATTTTCAGCATGGTTTTGGATTTATCGTTGACAACCGATGGATAATATCCATTGGCATATACTTCTAAATGGTGTTGTTGGTTGAAGTGGGTGCAGGATTGTAGGTCTTGGACAACCAAACATGCTGAGGTTCTCATGCTCTCTATGGTGAGCACATGTCCCCATGTTGGAGCCAAATGTTACCCCCCCATGCCTAGGGGTAACTAGATGAGATCATGTCTCGTGGCCCACAATGGAGAACATGATCTTGACCATGATGATGATCAACATGTCCACAGATGGAATCCCAACAACTACCCTCATTCACCTTTCCAACTACAGGTCAACCAAGGCTCATCACATTCAAGCAACCCAGAGTATGGGAGATGGTAAGCCATCGTCACCATGAGGTATGTTAGTCCTTCTTTTATGCAAAGTGTTGTGCTTAATTTGTTAGGCATGTGGATGAGGATCTTTGGTTGAAGTTGGATAATGGATCACTGGTTTGGGAAATTGTGTTAGTTGACTTGCTTCACCTTTGTGGTCAACTTATGTTCCCTAAAGGGGTAATACTGGGGGGAGGTTCCCAAGGGTAACCTTTCATTCCCCACCATACTTAGCACTTTCGATCTTGGATCCTCCCATAGTGTACTAAACTTCAACTATGGTCCATTATTTCATGAGAAGAGAGGCTAAAGGACCAGAGGTTTTTTCGCATCTTTTTCTAAAAGAATAAAAAACTCGTGCTAAAGAAATAAAGGAATATATCAAAGAGGACCAACAAAAGTTGGTCCAAACTTGAGCTCTACTCTTTCAGTGCTCACCCCGGTCCAAAAAAATGAAATGCTAATGGCTTGAAACCTTACAAAGGGGACTTGCAAATATATAATAAAGTAAGACTTAGAAAAAGGCAATAAGGGGGATTGGAAAAAATGTCATGTAAATATGGGGTAACTCAAGATCAAGCTCACCCTCCACAAAGGCACTCATAGAGATGGATTTAACACCATAAGCCATGAAACCATATCACTTTCACACTTAATCTTGGTGGGTTTTTACTTTCCCTTGTCACTCTTGGGACCTATCCCTCTACCTGGGTTATTTTATTTATATTCTAGGTGGCACACCTAATAGAGTTGGATGAATACCCTCCCATACTTAAACTTGGCAACTCACATGGGGTCTTGAGCTGATGTGATGCTTGAAGAGGATATTGAGGTGAATTATCTTACATGGATTATGCCTTAAGTTACAACTTACTTTGCATGCTTTAAGGACTAATGTTTCTTGTGAAATTTGGCTAACCTTGTTTTATACTTTGGTTTGTTTTGGATGGCCCTAGCATGGTTCTTTGAGGGACGTCATGGGCTTGTACCCAAGATGTTGTGCCTTTCTTGCAGGACCTTGACACATGTGATGGAGAGCAGTGAATCATTCAATGACTCACCATCCTTAGACAATGGCTCTCACATTCTCATAACCTTGAATGATGGACATATGAACTTGGTATCAATAGACTTATTCATGATGGAACATGTATGGGTTGGAAGCCCCACAGGATGGGCATAGTAATCTAGGGTCCATTTATCCACAGGATGGAGGATGTTGCGGCGACAATGGCTTAGACATTATCCAGAGATGAGATGAAACCCTTCCCTCCTTGGACGCAATGCATTGATACCCCTAATGTCACCCATTTGACCTTGACATCACCTTTTATGGCTAGATGTTTCTAGGGTTTGATGAATGGATGGGTACCTAAGATGACTTGACATGACCTTGGGCGAGGAGACACCTCATTTCACATTTTCTTCACTTTGGAGGATGCCACATGGCCTTTGAAGGCTTGACGTCACCCTCCCAGGACTTGACGTCTCACACGTGTGGGCATTTTGATGTATTTTTTCATTTATTACACATTTTAAAGGTTGAATGAGGGATCGACCCCACTTGAATTGTAAACTTGTTGAGTTATGTGGGAAAATGATAGTGCTAGGCCTCATATAAGAAAGGCTAGCACTACCTTTTCATTTGATCATCTTTCACTCACCATTTGTGGGTAACACATTTGAAATTTTCTCCCTATAAGGGTTACTAACTCTTTCTCTCTCATGCGCTTGGCTTGGAAAGGTCTCTTGTGGATGTATTTGTTGATTTTGGATGGATGTTGCTACAATTAGGGTTACAGTTTCTTGTTTTCTTGGATGAAGTAAGTATATTTTTACAATTTATTTTCATGCTATTAATGTTTATGGTGAAATTGTTTTTTGTTGCAAGAAATATTGTTTGGTGAAACCCTAAGAGAGGAACATAAGTGCTTTTTCCTCTCACAAGGTGATATTTACCTTAAAATAAATTAATTGTCCTTGCTAGGGTTAGAACCCTAAATACCTAAAGTGATTTCAGGATTCTATCCCCAGACTTTTGATCTTTGATCTAATTGAAGTCTCAAGAAGGGAGGAACAACTTCTAGGGCCCAAATGTGCTTGCACCCTAGATGTTATTCTACTTAATATCTAAGACCTAAGGCCCAAATGTGCTTGCACCTTAGGGTTTAGATCCTACCTCTTGGCTGCAAATAGATCAACCTTCAAGCTTAGTTGCATTAGAAGACTCCATACCCTATAAAGGCTATAATCTAATAAGCTACTCTTCTGGTGAACTGATTGATAAACTCCCTCTTTCAAAACTCTCAAGCTCTCTACTAATTGTACTAACACTAACATTGACAAACTCACTAAATAATTTGTTGTTGTTATAAAAGTTTTCTACATCCATTTGAAAACACTTTAATTTGTTGCACACTCTTATCTAAATGTGGCCTAATTGTTGAAATATTGTAACTGCAAAGAGTATTCTATTTATTATTAAGTTATTATTCATTAGATCAATCCCCTTTTGTGGATTGATCATGTCGGACATTGTAATTGACCAAATCCCCTTTTGTGAATTGGTCAAACCCTAAATATTTTGTGCAAATTAAGAAGTCGACCCCCATGCTAATTAAAGTGGTTTTAACCACTAAGAAGACAAGTCAGCCCTCCCCAATGAAGAGACACATTTCCAGTGCCTGCCAGTTTGTATAAATAAAGGAAGCCAGAGCCTCATTTTGTCAATGACTCATTCGCTCATCTAGTGTGCAAGTTTGGTAGCTATAGTTGGGCGAAGAAGGAAGAGAGAGGCACATTGCTCAGTGTTGGATATTCTCTAGTGTTTTGGTTTATTATCTTGGCATTGTATTGACTATCTATATTAAGGAAGTTTTTGTTGTGTTTTCTCCCCCATGAGGGTTTCCCAAGATAAATGTTGTGTATCTTGTGATTGTGTATCTTGTGATTGTGTTTCTTTTAGTGATCCTATCTATGCTATGGTTATCTAGTAAATTGAAAAGAAACCTAATAATAGCCTAAACCTTAACATGGTATCAGAGCTAAGCTAAAGAGAGCATCTTTCACTAGATAAGCAAAAAAGTCATTGTTGTCGTACAAGAAAATTAGGGTTTTTTATTGAAGAGGAATTTCAGCCTAAAACTCATTAAGGAAGTGTGCCCTAGCCTAACAAACTCTTTGGCAGCCTCGACACACTTTTTCAGTGGATATAAATCCCGGAATACCAGAAGTAATAGTCTAGAATTTCACTGGTCAAGTTTGAAGGGGCAAAAATTGGATTTTCTGAAATCTAACTGCACCAGGGTACTCGCCTCAGCAAAGCACACCTCCTGGTAAGTTCAAAATTAAATTATCAGCATTTTCATTTTTTGGTCTTTTTCCTAGCTCCAGGGAAAGATATCTGCAAGCACTAAGCTTGTTGACAAGCTAGAAGGCGTGGAAAACTTTCGTGCGTGGAAGTATAGGATTGCACTCATTCTTGAAGAGAATGACCTAGCAAGATTCATTAAATAAGATGTACCATAACCTATCGATGATGAAGCTAGTATAACACCAAAAGGACACAGTTAGGGCCAAAATAATCATTGTAGATTCTATTAAAGATCACTTAATTCCTCAAGTGGCTTCAAAGAAGATTCCAAAAGAAATGTTTGATTCCCTAACCAGGATGTATGAAGAAAATAACATCAACCGAAAGATGAATCTAAGAACTCAACTAAAAAATACAAGGATGTAGAAAGGAGAAACAATTCAAGAGTATTTATCTAGAATATCACAATTCATGGAACAACTAGAAGAAGTTGGTGATACTCTAGATGAAGATGAACTCATAATGACAACCCTTAATAGTCTCACAAGACCTTGGGATGCATTCATCCAAACTATTTTTTCCAGAAAGGAGAAACTACACTTTGACAATCTTTGGGAAGAATGTGTTCAAGAAGAAACAAGAGTAGCTAACACAGAAGTAATACTATCAAGAGATGAAGATCAAGCCCTAGTTGCTCATACTAAAGGAGGAAGAAAGAGGTCTTACTTCCAGAAAGAAACTCATCAACATAAGGAGTCTCACCCCCCAAACAAATTCATACATAAAGAATCTCAACCTCCAAGGAGATTCTAGAAGTTTCAGAAAGGTCAAAGAAGAGAAAAATATTTCTCATCCTACCAATGTTACAATTGTGACAAGATGGGACATATTGCTAAGAATTGTCTAGCTAAAAGAGAAGACTACAAGAAGAGAAACAAGAGGCACCATGCCCACACAATTGAAGACAAAGAACCACCCACAAAGATGATAAAAGAACAGATTGAAGACTATGTCTTAATCTTTGCCCTCTCAGGATCAGTGTCACCTAGTGAGGACACTTGGCTCATAGACAGTGGTGCTTCCTGTTGATATTATGGTAGTTGCGGGAGGTATTTACCTCCACGTGTAAACCTGACGAGGATATAATACTTCGGGAAACAAGAAGAAACCCTAATGAGTTGGCTAATAACCCTAGAAGACTTGTCAGCTCAAGAAGATAATTTATATTAGGTTATTAGCCTCCCAGAGAAGAAGTTGGCCAAAAGAAATAATATATACTGAACATATAGATACCCAGAATGAGAAGTTGGCCTAGGCAGTTAGCCAGATTTACTATAAATACAGGAGGCCAGTCTTCATTCTGGCGGTCAGTCTCAGAATTGTAGAGCAACACTTGTGCGCACTGCAGTGCCCAGTTTTGTGCACAGGTTTGGAGGAGAGCTGCCATTGCAGCTAGCAGATCGGTTTTGGCTTGGACTATCTCTTGGCTAGGGTTTGGACTATCTGATAAACTCTTGTTGGTGAGCTATCCTTGGGGAAAGGTGTGCTACCCTTTGTTTGGCTATCTAGCCTAGGGTTTGCTTCCAGAGTGATTCTCTGTCAAGGTTAAGGTGCTCGGAGGGTGGCTTCGGCCTATGGTTGGGTGACAATAGTGATATTGTCAATGGTAAAATGAGCACATCCATTATATTCTAACATGTTATAGGCCCACACCTCCTTCATTCAGTCTAACCGCTCGAAGGAAACATAGCCATAAGGATATTAAGCTCGTTGAAGAACTGTCGCTAGGGTTTCTAGTAGGAGCAGTCACCATAGCACTGTCACTAGGGTTACTAGCAGGTGCAGTTCTAGAATCCCTAATCCTCTCATTGAGGCACCTTAAGTGAAGGGATTGACTTAATTTCTGGATAGATCAGTGCGCCCTAGCCTAGCACATCTCCTGATACTCTCACTAAACCAAGACATCAAGTTTGAGTTTTTGGTCAGATCTAGGGTTGACCAAGTCAAAGCAGCCATGACTTACTCTATGAAGTCAGAAAACAAGTTAGATGGAGCTTCTAACTTCAAAGCATGGAAGACAAGGATTGACCTCATCCTTGCCAAGAAT
>ML806088.1:95478-109272 GCA_009831015.1 Picea engelmannii
AGTTGCTTTCATAGATGGAGAAGTTCTTATGTGGCCCAAAGGAAAAACCATGGAAGAAGCAATTGTTATTGGAAAAGAAGAAGGTGGCTTGTATAAGCTAAAAGGTCACTCAAAAGAATCCTTGACTCATTCCATTGAGAATCTCTATGAAATTTGGCATAGAAGACTAACTCACATTAACTACAAGGCATTACCATATGTAAGCAAGGCAGTCACAAGTCTACCAGAATTCAAGGTTGACCATGAAGGTGTGTGCAACAAATGTGCACAAGGAAAGAACATCAAGAACCCTTTCCCAAAGAGAGACAGTAAAGCAGAAGGAGTCCTAGAGCTCCTTCACTCATATGTATGTGGCCAATGCCATCAACCTCCATCAGTGGGTATGTATACTATGTGTCTTTTATTGATGACTATTCTCGCAAAACTTGGGTTTACTTTTTGAAATCAAAAGATGAAGTGTTCGGAAAATTCAAGGAATTCAAAGCCTTGATAAAGATAATATATGAAAGAAAGATCAAGATACTCAAGCCAGATAATGGAGGAGAATACACCTCAAAAGAGTTTATAAACTTTTGTAAAGATGTCGAGATCAAGAGGGAGCTCACCACTCCCTACAATCCTCAACAAAATGGTGTAGCTGAAAGAAAGAACATAACTATAATGGAAGCAACGAAGACTATGATCCATGATCAAGATCTTCCAATGCACTTATGGGCAAAAGCAACAAGAACAATAGTGTATGTACAGAACAAATTGTCCCATAGTGCACTTGGGTTCAATACCCTTGAAGAGATGTTCTCCTGAAAGAAGCCAGAAGTAAGCCATCTCAAAATACTTGGTTGTCCCTTATTTGTACATGTTCCAAAAGAGAAGAGAACCAAGCTGGACCCTTCAGGAAATAAGGGAATATTTGTTGGTTACTGTGAGGTCTCCAAGGCCTTCAGAATATACATACCAGGTTACCATCATATTGATATCAGCATAGATGTAACCTTTGATGAAGACACATCACTCAAGAAATCAAGAAGATGCCAACTTGAAGAAGTATATTAAGAAGAACCTGTGGCTCCCAGAGTTGCAGAACCAATGAGGGAAGTCATAACTTCCCTTGATAAAGAGATTCTAGAAGATCATGACATAATAGAATCTCAAGAACCTCCCCAGATGACGATCTCCCACAAGAGAAAGACATCCTGGGAAAGGGAACTTATTCAAGATGGAGAGAAGTATGGTGCCCCCGAAGGAACCACGAGACAAGTCAAGAAACCCAAGCCATTCTCCAATTATATGGCTTTGATGTGTGATCTCTTAGAGAAGGAGCCTACTTGCTTTGAAGAAGCCATTCAAGCGAAAGAATAGGAAGATGCCATGACAAAAGAATACCAATCCATTATAAAGAATGATGTATGGTAAATAGTTCCCATACCGAAGAGAAAGGATGTGGTATCTTCCAAATGGCTATACAAGATAAAACATGTTGTTGATGGAAGTATTGAGAAATATAAAGCAAGGTTTGTTGCACATGGCTTTTCTCAAAAGGAAGGCATTGACTATGAAGAGACGTTTTCTCATGTAGCCAGATACACTTCAATCGAAACCATCATAGCCCTTGCAGCTAAGATGAAATGGAAGTTACACCAGATGGACGTGAAAACAACTTTCTTAAATGGTGTCATAGAAGAGGAAGTGTATATAGAACAACCTCAAGGGTTTGAAGTTGAAGACAAAAAGACTCATGTATGCAAATTGAAGAAGGCTATGTACGGATTGAAACAAGTTCATAGAGCTTGGTATGGAAGAATTGACAATTTCCTAACGAGCTTGGGCTTTACCAAGAGTAAAATAGATTCTAACCTTTACTTCAAGGTCATGAATGATGAGCCTATTATATTTCTATTGTATGTGGACGACTTATTTCTAACTAGAGAAGAAAATCTCATCATTGATTGTAAGAAGAAGCTCGTTGCAGAATTTGAGATGAAAAACCTTGGCCTAATGTACTATTTCTTAGGTCTTAAGGTTTGGCAGAGCCTAGAGAAGATCTTCCTTAACCAAGGGAAGTATGCAGTTGAAATATTGAAGAGGTTTGATATGTTGGAGTGCAAATCCATGAATACAACCATGGAAACAAAGTTGAAGCTCCTGGTTGACACTTCGTCACAATTGATTGATGCTATGTTGTATAGACAAATCATTGGATCATTGATGTATCTGACGAACACCAAGCCAAATATATGTTTTGCTGTGAACACCTTGAGTCAATTTCTAGTAGAGCCCAGATGTGTTGACCTGGTTGTTGCAAAACATGTGATGAGATTCCTTAAGGGTACATTAGAGTTTGGTCTCAATTATAATGGAGATCATGACTTCAGACTGAGTGGTTATACTGATTCAGATTGGGCTGGAAGTGTCTCTGACAGAAAGAGCACTTCGGGATGTTGTTTCAGTCTGGGGTCAGCCATGATCTCATGGCATAGTAGGAAGCAACCAAGTATTGTTCTTAGCACGACAGAAGCAGAATACATTGTTGCATGTTCCGCCAGTTGTGAAGCCATATAGCTTCAAGAGTTGTTGACATGTCTATTCGATCTGGAGATGGAAGAAACCGTGATTCTATGTGATAACCAAAGGTGTATAAAGATGACAGAGAACCTTGTGTTCCATGACAAGTCAAAACACATAGAAATCCGATATCATTACATATGTGATATGGTGCAGAGAGGAGCCATAAAGCTACAATATGCTAGCATGGATGAACAGGTTGCAGATGTGTTGACCAAGCCTCTGCCTCATGTAAAGTTTGAGCACTTTCGAGATAAGCTTGGTGTAGTCCGAAAGGACCTCCCTTGAAAGGGGGAGTAGCGTTGATGCCAGCCTCGTGCTGATGTTGTTGTGATTCCAGCCTCGTGCTGAAGATTTCCAGCTTCGTGCTGATGTTGTTGTGATGCCAGCCTCGTGTTGAAGATTTCCAGCTTCGTGCTGATGTTGTTGTGATGCCAACCTCGCACTGAAGATTTCCAGCTTCGTGCTGATGTTGTTGTGATGCCAGCCTTTTGCTTAAGATTTCCAGCTTCGTGCTGATGATGTTGTGATGCCAACCTTGTGCTGAAGATTTCCAGCTTCGTGCTGATGTTGTTGAGATGCCAGCTTCGTGCTGAAGATTTCCAACTTCGTGTTGAATATTTCCATCCTAGTGTTGATGTTGATGATGCTCCAACCTTCGTGCTGTGATGCTGTTGTTGTTGATGTTGTATCAGTCTTGTGTTGTTATTGATGATGATGATGCATTAGTGTTATACTAATCCATGTTGATGCAGATGATGATGATGCCATTCCAACTCCTTGTTGTGGATGATGATATTGATGATGAGAAAAACTTCTGATGATTTATAGATATGCCAGTTAGTGTTCCAGATGTTGTTGATATTGTTTCCCTCTCTCTCTCCTGACGATGTTGTAGAATACCCTTCTTGTTAAGGGGGAGTGTTGAAATATTGTAACTGCAAAGAGTATTCTATTTATTATTAAGTTATTATTCATTAGATCAATCCCCCTTTGTAGATTAATCATGTCGGGCATTGTAATTGACCAAATCCTCTTTTGTGGATTGATCATGTCGGGCATTGTAATTGACCAAATCCCCTTTTGTGGATTGGTCAAACTCTAAATATATTGTGCAAATTAAGAAGTCACCCCCCAGGCTAATTAAAGTGGTTTTAACCACTAAGAAGACATGTCGGCCCTGCCCAGTGAAGAGACACCTTTCCAGTGCCTGCCAGTTTGTATAAATAAAGGAAGCCAAAGCCTCATTATCTCAATCACTCATTCGATCATCCAGTGCGCAAATTTGGTAGCTGCAGTTGGGAGAAGAAGGAAGAGAGAGGCACATTGTGTAGTGTTGGATATTCTCTAGTGTTTTGGTTTATTGTCTTGGCATTGTATTGGCTATCTATATTAATGAAGATTTTGCTGGGTTTTCTCCCCCATGAGGGTTTCCCAGGATAAATGTTGTGTATCTTGTGATTGTGTTTCTCTCAGTGATCTTATCTATGTTATGGTTATCTAGTAAATTGAAAAGAAACCTAATAATAACTTAAACCTTAACACTAACTTTCTCAAAAATTTCATCAGGAAATTGGATAATATTCTAGTGGATGTATGTTAAGTTTTCACGGTCAATTGTTGCATTTTTTAGCACTAATTGTTGCTGCTATTACAAATCATTTATTGTTGTCATATAATTTTTTATTACTGCAAATTTGTAACAACCATTGCAAATTATCTCGTCTAGTGTCCTAAGAGGTTATTTTTGCATACTCTAGCTTGTAGATTGTTATATATATGTTGTGGAGTGTTCTTGTTCCGAGTAGGTACTCAAATCATCTTCCAACCTCTTTTCCATGACCTAGACCAATCATCTGGTGACCAAGACAAGGGGCGATAGGCTTGGCTACTATACTTGCTATTTGATCCCTTGAGGTCATTAGGGAAGCCTCCCTTGTGGTGGACCTCTTCCATCACTAAAACGAGGGAAGTCCCTACTAAGGTGACAATGGTAGGTTCTTCCATAATTACGCAAGATTTGGGAGTCTTGTGTTGGGATTTGCATAAGTACAAATCCTGTGACAATAGTTGCTATAGCGCAAAATAAAACTCAAACTTGAAATCTAACACATTTATATCCCCTTCATATGGGTATTAATAATATAAACTTGACCCTTGAAATGACATTGAGTGCCTTCTATTTTTGTACCTTTCAAAAACAACAAGGTTACACAAACATCTCTAAGTCTTATCTCTATATGCTTTAATTAACACTTTTCCTAATTTAAGAGTCCTTCCAAGAGAATAATAAATGCCAAATTTTTATTGTAATAATAAATGTCATAAGTACATGATTGAAAGCCCAAGGTAGATTAAAGACATTACATATACCACTCTTCCAAGATGCTCATCCCTCATTGCACTGTTATATAGCAACCTAAGTTGGTTAAGATGGTTTAACCATCTAACCACTCATCTCAACATTTTAATATTACATTGGTCACATCTCACTAACATAGAAAACGACCATATTATACTCAAATATATTTTCATGTTATATTCATAGTGTACTAAGAGCAATATAACAATATTAAATCTTGCCTATGATGTTGGAGTCACATTGTCACGTATCCATTTTCCCTGTGATATGTAAAAAAGGAAAATAAGGTAAAATGGGGTGTAACAATTCCTGAATTGTCTTAAATTGTAAATTGAAAATAATACCCTTCATCCAATATTGATATGATTTTGGATCATCCGCCTCAGTATAAAGAAATATAGAGTTGTGCTCTAGATAAGGGAGATGACCTCATATGTTAAATATGGGAGGGTGAACCTGGTTGGGTGTTGTACATGAGTTTCACTCATTAGAATTCCTCCCTATTCGGTTCAAGAAAGTATGGTGATCTACAACAAAGACCTCTATGGCTCATGTCAAGCATTGCAACAGTTAAGTATTGGATGCTTGCAAGTAAATTTATTTATGGAATAGAAAAATGTTTACTTTCCAATTGAATGCTCAAGTTAAATATTTATTTTCCATCATGATTCTATAATTATTTACTTTCTTGTTATTTGTTTGCCATGAATGTATATTTTACCATAAAATGACTTGCAATTCAATGAAAAACATGTAGCTTTCTTCTTTATAAATCCATGTATCATATTAAACAGTCAATTTAAATAGAATTTTGAATTGGAGACATCACCCAAGGCACATGAATGGATGTTTTGTTGGTGAAAATACTAAGTAGATGCCACCTCAATTCTTTCACCTTTGTATGTGTATGTGGGAGTAACTACCTAGGATTCCCTTTTGGACATATTAAACACTGGCCATTGTGTTTTGCCCATATTGACTACAAAGCCATATCACAAAATCTACTCAAAGCATCAAACCACTAATAGAGATCTACGAATGTGTGGGCCATTAGAATAATATCATGTGTAAAATAAAAGAACAATACAAATAACAACACCAAAGATCATACAACCACCATCTAAGCTTATTCATTGAGATAAGCTCTCCTAACTCTTCAATAAATAGAACAAAGAGTGAAGGTGAAAGTGTACATTCTTGTTTGACACTAAGAATGTTGTGAATGCCATCTAGGGGTATTACCTACCCAATGACACTCATATAAGTCATGACCATAATGACAATCCTTTGGAAATATACGTTAGATGTTTGGAAACTACATGCTTGCAAAACCCTACAAAGCAATCACGAACTTTACACTTTTAACTCTTCCTTCCTCAAAGATACCTCAAGAGACAACATATAATACCTCTCTCTCTCTCTCTCTCTCTCTCTCTCTCTCTCTCTCTCTCTATATATATATATATATATATATATATATATATATCTGTGTGTGTGTGTGTGAAATCCCATCTCCCCTCCTCTCTCTCTCTATATATAGGTGAAATCCCATCCCTCAAAAATAATATTATGATATTGCTCACCCCTCGAACAATCAAACTAGCACTCTTGGTTTTCCCATAAATAACGAGGCCAAACCACGAGTGACTACCCAATGGATTAAACCAACAACCCGTGCTTACCGAACAGTCTAAGCAATCTTATTAATCTTATTTTTCTCCTTTGCAAATAGTTTCCTTGATTCAACCAACCTAATAACCAAATCATCAAGCACTATGATGAATAATTTTGCTAGAGTATAACCAACCATTTTAGTCCTATGCTTATTGGGGACCTGCAAATAAACAAACTTAAAAATAAGGTGAATAGGTGAATGGGTGACATGAGAGGTCCCTGCACAAGGAATCCACATGAGCAAGCTGATTAGAATGATCAACAATGCTTCACCAACACTTTAGGATTAATTTTGGGGAAATCAACTTTCAGATTCATGTTTGTTACCTTTTGTTACCTTACCATATTTAAGCTATAAAATAGCTCGAAGTACCATATCATTGATAAAGAAACACAATTTTGGGGTTTAATTACAATACGATTGGAGATTGTTTAGGGACATTATAAATTGAGGAAGCATGAGTAGATCAAGTTTGGGGTAGAGATAGCTGAAGGGAAGACCTACAAGAAGTGCCTGCGTTTCAAATTTGAGCATACATGTTACTACATTTCCTTTTACTCATTTTCTTACGTTTTTTTTAATTCCTCATAAGAAAATAATAGTAAACTCTTTCAGCTGCTGCTTCTTGAATGGGTACCGGCAAATGGTGGAAGAGATGAGTTTATGGAGGTCTTATTTAATCATCCAAACTGAGCATTACCGGGGCAATTGACTTCTGTGGGAAAATCTATCAATAGAAGAGGGTTAGATTGCGCTAGAAAACCAAAGTTCCATTTTACAGTGGCTCATTGCGCTGAGAGGCACATTCTACAGCCCAGTATTAGGTCGATGTGTGATTTCGTGCCTAAATTCAACATGGAGCTGATATGTGTCACTTTTAAATAATAATAATAAAAAAATTAAGTAAATGAAAATTGTATATGTCGGCTCTAACTTTTTGCGAAATGAAACGCACACACACATATCCTTATTATTTTTAAGAACTTTAAACTCTCTATTCTCTTACTTATTTAGAGTGCAAAAGGAAGGTTTGCACCTCGAGAGATTTGATCCCTCTTGGTGCTTCATAGAACTGGAGTTAAGATGGGTTTATGCTGGTGTAATAACATTTGTGGTTGTCTTGTTAAGGTAGTTAAAGATCCAAGGGACGAACCATCATCTTTTGCACGGGCAGAGATTGATATAGAATGGGGGTAAAACCTAAAAGGAACATACGGTCACATAATATTTGCTACAGGTAATATGAAGCAGTGTTTGTGAAATGAGAAATTCAGTTTATTCCACCATTTTCTATCCAAATTAATAAATAATTGTCTTCTCTATCAATTTTATTGTATGTTTCTTCTCCTTTATCATCACTTTAAGAACCATTGAAGATGTCCTTGTTCGTTTGCTTGCAAATACAATTTTATATGCACCTTGTTTTCACCAGCTAGAAAGAGAGCCCTTTAAACACTCTTGGATAAGCAGGTGCATTGTAGCGATAAAAATTCACTACCACTGCCACTAGATATTTTTCAAAAAACATTCATTCACAGAGAACCAATGAATTGTAACTTTTCCAGGTTTCCTGTGGACTTGAACCAGTACTGTGTCAGTGTTAAATCCAACATAATCGAATTTTGTGGCCAACTGAGATTTTGTTAAGGCGGAAGCAATTTTCATACATCATTATCAAGTAGCTGTAAGCATACCATGGCTGCCAAGGATTTTGAACACGAATGCAAAAACTGTATTCTTCAATCAACCACCCCTGATTAGAAATTACAAGATGCTATTTTCAGTATTGAGATTAATATTAGTACATAATTAATGTTACATTGTCAACATAAGTAATTTTGTTTGATTCTGCACCGATATATGAACTGCTGAAGCATACATTGGGCATGCTATACGTACACTAGAGAAGTAGACTCCAGATTGTTAGCTTCTAGCACCGAAAGGGCAAATCCATATGCGGCATATTTACAGATTCTCATTACCGTTAAAATAATTATAATTCCCTTCATAGGATACAACTATGTCTCATATTACTGTTTCTACTTTGACAATGCCCTTAAATTAGATGCTAACATTTTCTGCACTCTCTTTAGAGGACAGACTATATATTAAGGTGTGTATGCCATTGAGAGCCTTTGACATTATTTTCAAATCAGTATAATCCCATGCAGACATGTCACTAAGCTTTTCCGTTTCATGTTACGTTACAATTGCTAAAATTTGAATTTAATTTTATCTTATTCACAAATATCACAATTAGCGCCGTTGAAAAATAAATGCAATCAAATCCTGTCCTTGGATTCCACGTTGGCCTCCCATTTCACAGCAAAGTATTCTATTTTGAAACAAAATTCTTGCTGATTTATGCTTTGTCGGGTTCAGAATTCAAGCACCATATACTGATATTAACTCAGTGGGGGTCAGAAATCCAGACCAAGTTCATTAAAATAATTGCCATAGGATATTAAAAAATCAATCTATAAATAGTGTGATTCTTTATAGGATGAGTATTTTCGTCCCTAAATCAATAAGCCTCATCACATCGTTATGGATCCTCTTATTAGATAACTTTATAAGCTGCCTCAACTCAGATTATCGCACAATATACTCCCACTACGGCTGGAGTCTCTTTCCCTCTGCTGATTGCAATATTTGGATGTATGAATTCTCCAACACTATAGTTTTGCTACTGCGTCATTTACTTTCTTGAACACAATACACAAGGGTAAGCCCACACCGACAGATATCTAGGAATACAAAGACATGCAGATAGAACTTTGAAAGTCACTGTCACTCTCATCCATGTACATAAGTGAAACTTTTCTCAACTTTTGAACTATCTCGATGTGTCGTTTTAGAAGTGATATTGTGATATCATATTAGGATGAGTTCTAGGCAGATGCTAGGTTGCAGAATTCATAACTGATCCACATCCACAAAGCAAAGAGATGGTAATGAGTATAGATTGATATTAAAAAATCAATCTATAAATAGTATGATTCTTTATAGGATGACTATTTTCGTCCCTAAATCAATAAGCCTCATCACATCATTATGGAACCTCTTATTAGAAAACTTTATAAGTTGCCTCAACTCAGATTATCGCACAATATACTCCCACTACGGTCCGGAGTCTCTTTCCCTCTGCTGATTGCAATATTTGGATGTATGAATTCTGGAACACTATAGTTTTGCTACTGCGTCATTTACTTTCTTGAACACAATACACAAGGGTAAGCCCACACCGACAGATATCTAGGCATATAAAGACATGCAGATAGAACTTTGAAAGTCACAGTCACTCTCATCCATGTACATAAGTGAAACTTTTCAATTTAAACATTTCTCAACTTTTGAACTATCTCAATGTGTCGTTTTAGAAGTGACATTGTGATATCATACTAGGATGAGTTCTAGGCAGATGCAAGGTTGCAGAATTCATAACTGATCCACATCCACAAAACAAAGAGATGGTAATGAGTACATTGGTTGTAAAAGAGATGTCAATAACTATATTAGACGTTCTGTATCACTTTTCTGCAAGACTGGGAAACCTCAACAACTGCTCCACGTGATGAGTACACTAACTGTGAAAGAGATGTCGATAACTTTATTAGATATTCTGTACCACTTTTCTGCAAGACTCCTCAACAACTGCTCCACATGATGAGATCACCTGAAGCTGAGGCAGCAACATCTCTATTCCCGCAAACAGTTCATCATCTGAAATTGGGCTAGGAGGAGAAGCGTCCAAAACAGAATCTGGAATTACTTCAAGTACCTCTTCAAGCAGTGACTGAACACTCTGCATAAATGCTGCCCTGTCATTATGATATCTATTATTTGCATAGACATTGATTGAGATTGAAAGCAGAGATAGTTTAACTTAGGCACTTACGGTACAATGGCGGAATGCTGCATCCATTCTACGTTTCCAAACACCAGCCCCAGGTTCTGAGTGAAATATATGCAGTAAAGGCTGCAGTACATTACCAGGAACCAATACTTCACTAATTATTTAGTCTAATTCTTTCCTCTACAGGGCAGGTGAGTCCCGTCTTGAGAAATAAACAATATTAGTATGTTTACAAAAAGGTCCACGTTAAAGAGGAATGCATGTTTTACAGGATTACTCTGAATTTCAAAGCAGGTGAGATGGCTCAGAGATTTCTTTTCAAGTTTGCAAGCACTTGAATCCTCGTTTCATGAGAAGTAAGCAGTCACCTATCAGCTAGTAAGAAATGGGCAAGCAACACCTTTAATGATTTAATCATATATCTACCTATCTATCTATTTATTTATCTGTCTGTCTACCTGTCTATCTATCTATCTATATAGATGGATATTTACATAGATATCTGTCTAATGTACTTGAGCACACAAGAAAAACATCTTAGTAGAAAATTTGGAATCCTTTATCAGAAGAAACATATCAGGTAAGACGAAGGGCAATAACATAAGAGCAACTTCCCTTTTCAAACACAAAACTGTCAATATGGGGGCATGCAGGAGAAGATACAAAATAATTTAGAAAACACCTGTAAAGAAGATGATCCAGGTTAAAACCTTTTACTTCATACACAAACGAAGTAAACAGAATGGGGATAGATAGAGACACGCACCTTCACTACATTCCTAATACTAGGCTTATTGGTTCCATATTTTCCAATAACCGAATCTGCATATTTCTGGTATTGCTGCAAAATCTGCAAAGAGTAAGGCGGGCTTTTAAAAAGATGCATATTGTTCTTCTCTCATGATTGTGAACAGCATTTGAATGCCAAAACTACCCTCTTGCACAATAAACTCACTTTTCTGCGAGAAATCCCTTGGCTTGGCACACCATAAACTGCTGTATCAACATGCCCTAGAGTAGCCCATGGACTGCATTATAAAGTTAGGTTTCCAAACAAGAGAAATCGACCTAAATAATGACTATGCAATAGAATAAAGGAACCACGAAAAAGTTAAAATTAAGGGCATCTTCAAAGCTTATTGTTCCAATGCTATTTTCATAACTTGAAATCCTTAAAATAAAACCATAAATAAGTGCCAGATGGCATTAGAACATAAATTAATCGGGATCTACGATAGAATAGGATCATACGTATTGTATGAAGCACGTCCCATCATCACTCCATACACTCCCTTTTGCAATGCTGAATTAACCTACAAAGATAAGACACAAAATGATTGCAAGCAAACTGCATTTAATTGATAATCACAACTATTAGAAACATGTTCTCCAAGATACTACCCATCTGATGACTCTTTATGTTACTTGTAACTTGTAAGTATTCATTAGCTCTTATATTTATGTACTTTGTAAATAAGGCCATTGAAAAAGGTTCTAAAAGTGGAAAGAGCACATTTACAGAGGGAATAGCATGGAATGTACCTGGAAAGTGATGAATTTTTTAAATCAAACATGTGTATTTGTAGAAGCTAACATACCAATGGCATCATGGAATATATGCAATGGTAACAGAAAAGCAAATAGCAATTCCCAAGCTGTTACAGCTCAAACTATTGCTTCCACGATCAAGTCAAGAAGTGTGAAGTTAACGGTGGCATACTAAGTCGATAGTGTAACACATAGCTGAGGCAGGTGACTTGGTATACTTGGCATACATGTCAGTGTAAAAAAATACAGAACATGTATAAAAGGAAGAAAAATTCTAATGCAGGAAAAATAGTTGATGAGTATGCCAAGTATTAACATTTGAAAATGCAAGACGCATTTTTGCATTTTTGAGGCATTCTTTTCAGCTGTACTGTGATGAGGATATGAGCTTTGGCAACTTGGTACGAGTCATGAATGCTAACATAGTCTTCTTCATCAGGCTTGGGAGAGATGGAGATCTACATGTTTGCCTTTTTCTTTCACTTGTTATGGTGCTTATGTCTTTTGAGACATGTTATATGGTGTCGAGTTCACACATTTGGAGGAAACTTTGCACATGTGGTAGTGATTCACCTTAGGGGACATCTTCTACGTATTTTTATGCATAATTTTTCATTAAGGATACTTTTGAGGCATTTTTACACTCCCTGAGGAAAGAATTGCATATTTGGAGGTATGAAGAGGACATCCTAGCACATCAGCACATGGTTCAAGGTCAAGGAGCCCATTCTATGAGGAGCACTCTACATGGAAGTGTCTAGAAGAGACTGGTAACTTTGGGATTTCTATTGTTATTTTGAAAATTTGCTAGAAGATCTCTCATGAAGAGCGCCTCACCTTGAAGATAATTCTAGAACTTATTTCATGATGGATCCATAATCTTCTAGAGTGTTTTATAATATTTTATTAGAAGGTTGATCAATGAAACTTCTAGAAGAAACAATCCTTATATAATGTCTCTAAAACATAGTTTTCTTCACATAAAGGGAGGGCGCCTCACATAGAAGTATCTAGAAGATCTTCTAGAAGTATCCCTAGTTAGAAGTCTCTAGAAGACGGTGACCCAGGAGTTTCTAGAGAATTCTATGGGCAGTAAATGGAACTATAAAGGGGAGTCACATCCTCATTTGCAAGGTGTGTTTTCACTGTGGAGAAATCCCTATACCATTTGGATATGGTTGAAGATATGTTGTGCAGGTTTGGAGCTTCACTGAGGAAATATTTAGGGCTGAAATTATCAATTGTAAGGCTGTTGTTATATCTTGGTTTCCTCTTTTCTTTGTTGGAAATTTTGCTGCTGTTGTAGGGTTTATTTTCCAACATAAGAGGTCTGAAAAGTGACCTTATTGTCGTCTTGACTCTCGAGGACCCTTAATTTCAAATCTGATTATGTTATGTACCTGAGTTGTTTTTTCTAATAGAAAGTTGTCTTTTGCTTCATATTTTAGAATCTCATTTTATGTGATGAAACAAGCATTTAGCAAAGACACTATAGCATCTTTATGAGCTTAGTATGCTGGCTGGAATTTGAATTTGCAGCACTGTTATAACTAAGAAAGACTACTGTTTTAAGCATCTTTATTGGTGGAATATCTGTCCATCATCAAGTCCTCTAGGTCTCAATGTGTTTTGACTCCATTGCCCAAGTATTAGGCATTGATCTAATTTAAACCACCACAATATAAATATTGCATATCATAAATTCTTAGATTGCTAAATCTGATTTGGTTTTAAGGGTTAATAAGGACTGATTTAGCAATCTCATCTAGGGAAACCTCCCCTTGTGCTGGA
>ML806088.1:115725-128978 GCA_009831015.1 Picea engelmannii
TCATCAAAATCAAAATGTATTACAATGATCATGATTCATACTAGATAGTAGAATCTAGATAGTAATACCGAGTCAGAGTCACTAACTCCTCGATCCCAAAATACCAAACTCACGGTGCATGAATCAGCCCATACAAGGCCATCTCCAATCTCCAATCATGGGTATCTCGCCAATGCTCCTCAAAACCTCCAAAAATTGAAGTATAAACCTCAACAAGATCAACTTCCTCTTTTTGAGAGAATCCCCTAGGCACTGAAGCAAGTCTCTTCAAGGCCAACTCACTCTTTCTGGGAGAATCCTTCAGTACTAAACCCTGCAGGGTTGCTACAGCCTCTACCCATTCCAGAGAAGAAATGGGAGAGCATTTCTATGGATTTCATTACAGGCCTTCCTCGAGTGCAGGGTAGGGACTGTATATTTGTGGTGGTCGACAGGCTGACCAAATTTGCACATTTCTTTGCCATACCCACGGACTACAAGGCCATACAGGTAGCAGAGTTGGTTTTTAAGGAGGTATTCCGCTTGCATGGTTTACCCAGGCAAATAGTCAATGATAGAGATGGGCGCTTCATCAACGCGTTTTGGCAGGAGCTTTTCAGGTTGATAGGCACAAAGCTAGCTACTAGTACCAGCTACCACTCAGAGACAGATGGACAGACAGAGATCGTCAACAAATGGGTGGAGGGGTATCTGAGGAACTATGTAGGGGGGCAGCAGCGCACATGGGTGAGATGGTTACACATGGGTGAGTATTGCTACAACACAACTTACCATACGTCTATCAGGATGTCACCGTTCAGGGCATTGTATGGATACGATGCACCCTCCTTTGTGGAGACTGTTTGGGGACAACAGGGTCTCGGGGGCCAAAGACTGGGTGGAGGAGAGTCAGAGGATTCTACAGGCAGTGAGGGAGAACTTGCAGATGGCTCAGAACCAGCAGAAGATCTATGCGGACCAGCACAGAGTCGAGCGCAGTTTTGAGATAGGGGATTTGGTTTTTCTGCAATTACAGCCATACAAACAGTGCTCCTTGAAGAGGAGTGGAGCAAAGAAGCTGAAGCCGAAGTTTTATGGGCCATGCAGAGTCATCAGGAGGATAGGCGAGGTGGCATACGAGCTAGAGCTACCGGAGGGTAGCAAGATTCATAACGTCTTTCACGTCTCTTGCCTTAAAAAGGCCGTGGGACAACAGATTAGTATTTTAGAGGAGTTGGCACCCTTGGATGAGGAGGGCCAGTTGGAGCTAGTGCTGGAGGAGGTACTAGAGCAGAGAGAGCGCAGGTTGAGTAGCAGGGTCATCAGGGAGTGCTTGGTTAGATGGAGGGGTCTTCCAGTGGAGGATGCCACATGGGAGGGAGAGCATATTTTGCAGCACCCAGGATTGATGTTGCTTGAAGACAAGCAATCTCGGGAAGGGAGGACTATGATGTCCTGTTCCCAAGAGTAGGCCAGCAGGGAGTGACTTAGTAGAGTCTATGTGTTCCCGTAGATTATAGTTAGGCACAAACAAAGAACAAAAGGGAGAAATAAGGGCAATTTGGTGGCTAAACGATGAATTAAGCCAAAAAGCATAGGAAAAGTCACTTAAGCCTAAGTCAACGAAGAATTAGAACGAAAAGGTGCTAAAGGGGGACTTAATTAATTAATTATTCACCTTAGGAGGAAAAACGCCTAGCTTAAGTGAGGTCAATGGTGAATTAGACCGACAAGAGTATAAAGGGAGGAATTCGACCTAATTCCTCATTATGCATTGTTATGATTTGATGTTGAGAGTTTCCAGAGGAGGAAGAGATTCGACTTCTACTGTTTTGTGGATTTCTGGAGGAAACCACCACCATTGATCGGTTTCGATGTTGAGAGACACACCCTAGCCCATCGGAGATACCATCCAGGTATTTCATCGTGCTATTCAAGAGTATCCAGTTTGCAGTGTTGCACAGCTCAGCCAGTGAGGGCACAAGGTCAGATAGAGGGTTTGTGTAGCTGCACGAGATCAGAGTTCAGATTGCAGTTTCCTTTCGACCCAGTTGAGATCCAGCCAGGGCGCATAGATTGAGCCACTTCCCATCAGATTCGGACGCTGGAATCCTTCAAAGCGCATCATTCAACAATCTAGGGCGCAACTCTTTTTGAAGGACAGTTGGGGTTATAGACGAAGCATCAGAGAAGATCTGGGGAAACCCTTTCGACCCAGTTCCGCATTTGTCAGGGCAAATGTTTTGAGTCCTATATCAGCCGACTTCGTTGGTGGAATCATTTGGACGCATCCAGAGAGTCCAGGAGATGCACAGACCCCCAGGGGACGAGATCTGGAGCATCAGAGGACAGATCTGGCATCCGACAGTCACCAGGATCACTCTAGAGGCCAGGGAGCTTCTATTAGGACAGTTTCCAGCTCATTTCGACGGGTATAGCCTTCCGAATGAGTTTTCCAGTTTGTAGCGGTTACCATGCTTCTTCGAAATCGTCGATTTTGTCTATCTATCCGTGCATGCATCAGATCTGCCTTCATCTTCTGATCACGGGTATTTTATGTTATTTGCTTGTATTCCAGTGACAATCCATGAGATCTAACTGATGATTATCTTCTAAATTTCCAGTATTTCATTGTATTTCCATGCTTGAATCTCATAGTACATATTATTGGGCGGTTGATGTTCCTTATTTCCGCATGCATCATATATATAACTGTTTAAACCATAATGTATAACATGCACATGCAACAACCACAAAACATATCAAGCACATAACTAAAACGCATCTAGAAACCCCCAGAGTATCATATCTGTGAGACAGAGCACTAGATCCATAGTAGATATCCAGATCAGCTGGATTAGGGATATTTCAGTGGTATCAGAGCTTTAGTCCTGACAACCTCTGACTAAAGATGATGAGTACAGCAGAAGACCCAGATGGTCATGAGCACGTAGGTGACGAATATGTCACTTACAACAGGCGCAAGGTAAGAAGGCCTAGGCCTGACTTTCCTCCTTTCCCTCCCAGTTCAGAGGAAGAGGAAGAGGCACACAGAGAAGCAGAGCGTGAGGCTGAGCGCGAGGTAGAGAGGATGCTAGGAGACAAATATGAGCGACCAAAGGGCAGTGGTAAGGCCCCCATGGAACCAGAGGCAACCTTCATGCAGGTTATCAGTGATATGTTAGCTAGTCAGCGGACCATGTCTCAGTCCTTGGCTTAGGTGGCTGATAGATTGGCTATGGTGGGCATCTCGGGCACACAAGCCCCACATGCAGCACAGGGGAACTCAGGGGCAGGCAGTAGACCCCAGTCAACCACTCGCACATACACCTCTGCGAGTAGGATTCCCCGACCTTTGTTTCCCAGTTTCCAGAGGGCACCCCCGAAGCAGCACAGATGTCGATAGCACAGAGACCGCCCACTCATGCAGAGGACATTGCAGAGTATCGGAGGGAGTATGCAGTGTTGGGCCATGACTTCCATCAGGACATGACCCTAGTCGAGTATTGTGGACTCAGACTCAGGAACCGCCCCAGAGAGCCACAAAGAGGAGGGACGTGGCAGCAGCAGGGGCATAACATTGATTTTATCTAAAAAGTTGGTAAACTCACCATACCTTATTTCGACGGATCGTCCAAATGCACCACCAGAGCTTGGGCACAAAAGCTAGACACCTACTACAAGCTCAACCAGATGACTGAGACAGAGGCCATCAGTTTCGCTACCCTACACTTGGAGGGTGAGGCACATGAGTGGTGGTATCATGGATTGGTGACATTGGGCCACAGTCGCATCACCTTCTACAGAGAGTTCACAGAGAAACTCATGGACAGATTTGACAAGAGGGATCCAGAGATCCATTTCAGAGATCTAGCCCAGTTGAGACAAACCGGCACAGCAGAGGCATTCATCTCAGAGTTTCAGCGGGTAGCAGTGGTAGTGACAGATATATTTGAGCCCCGACTGATCATGTTATTCACAGAAGGGCTCACAGAACCCTTGAGAGGATGGGTGAAGGCATACCAGCCTCACACCTTGCAGGATGCCATCCTACGCACTAGAGATTTGGTGGACTCCGCGCCAAAAACTAAACCCTTTACCAAACCCTTTGTACCACAGAGAGACAAGGATCAGAAGAATCCTCAAAGGGAATGGAAGGGTAAGCCCAAGCTGGATGATGACATGAGACGGGAGTTGATGAGGTAGAAGCTTTGCTTCTCTTGCAGAGACCCTTGGGTCCCAGGGCATAGATGCATGGGAAAGGGACAGATCCACTACATTGAAGTGGAATCAGGCAGTGAGGAGAAGGATGAGGATATTGGGGCATGGGTAGACAGTGATTCAGAGGATGAGACCACTCATGAGCCAGAGCAGGAGTCGAAGAAACCTTAGATACCGGTAAGGGCACAACCCAAGGAGGAGACAAAACCTCGTAGAGAGGTGAAAGGGGGAACCATAGCCACCCTTTCAGGAGTACCCGGGTACAACACTCTCAGGCTCAAGGACCTTGTACAGGGGCAACGCATGAACGCTTTAATTGATGGTGGGGCCACCCACAACTTCATAGATGCGTCCTTAGTAGCTAGGAGGGGGTTACACACTGAGGAGTTTGAGGGATTCCACGTAGCAGTGGCAGATGGATACATGATGACATGTTTGGACATGATCCTAGACCTAGAGGTCAAACTAGGCAACTACACCTTGATAGACACTTTCTATGTAGTTGACCTGTCAGATACAGATGCAGTATTCGGGGTACAGTGGTTATATTCATTAGGGGAGATTGGGTTCAACTATCAGACGTTGACCCTGAGCTTTAGAGACCCCAGTGGATCGAGAGTGGTACTGAGAGGCATGTCTACAGGAGCACCACGAGCAGTATCGGCAAAACGGATGGAGAGGATATTCCGTCACGGTGATGTGGCCTATGCAGCAGAGTGTTTAATCACCACAGAAAAGGATTTAGAGGGCAGAGAACAGTACCATCCACATATGAGAGAGATTTTGAGCTAGTATGAGCCAGTGTTTGGGCCGATACCACTAGGGAGACCACTAAATAGAGGATTTGAGCACACGATCGAGTTGGAGGTAGGGGCTACACCAGTGATCATTATGCCTTATAGGCATCCCAAGAGGTTCAAGGACGAGACTGAGAAAACAATCAAAGAGTTGCTTGCGATGGGGCACATCAGGCCCAACACGAGTCCTTTTGCTTCTTCAGTCGTTCTAGTACTGAAGAAGGATGGCACATTGCGGATGTGCATTGATTACAGAGCTCTCAACAAGAAAATGATAAAGAATAGGTACCCCATTCCGCGCATAGATGAGTTGATGGAAGAGTTGCATGGGGCAGTTTTCTTCACCAAGATCGATCTACAATCCGGGTATCATTAGATCAACATCAGGGAGCAGGATATAGAGAAGACCGCATTCAGATGCCACTTCGGACATTTTGACTTCTTGGTCATGCCATTTGGGTTGACCAATGCACCGGTCACTTTCCAGTCTTGCATGAACCACATCTTCAAAGGAAAGTTGAGGAAATACCTTTTGGTGTTCTTCGATGATATATTGATATACAACAGGACGTGGGATGAACATTAGGCACATTTGGAGGAGGTCTTGAGCATTACGCAGGCACAGTTATTATATGCCAAGGTATCCAAATGTGAGTTTGGCATGAGAGAACTACTGTACTTGGGGCATATCATCAGTGAGCAAGGAGTACAAGTTCATCAAGAGAAGATCAGGGCCATTCTGGATTGGCCAACACCCAAGAACCTCACAGAGTTGAAGGGATTCTTTGGGTTATGCAGTTACTACAGGCGGTTCGTCAAGGGATTTTCACAGTTGGGAGCACCACTCACAGACTTGACCAAGAAGGGTGCTTTTCATTGGACAGAGGAGTCACAACAGACATTTGACAAAATGAAGGAGGTTATGAGAATATGCCCTGTTCTAGACCTTCCAGACTTCTCGCAACTGTTTGTCTTAGAGTGCGACGCATCAGGGGTGGGGATTGGAGCAGTTTTGATGCAGGGGGGCCACCCCATTGTGTTTGAGAGAAGAAATCTCAACGAGTCGGAGAGACTCTATCCTATTTACGACAAGGAAATACTAGCGATCATGCATGCCTTAACCAAATTCAGGCAGTATCTGGTAGGCAGCAGATTTTTGGTGAAGACTGATCATAATAGTCTCAAGTATTTCCTAGATCAGAAAGAACTCAGTGAGAGACAACAGAAGTGGGTCTCAAAGATCCAAGCCTTTGACTTTGACATTGAGTATATCAAGGGAAAAAGGAATATCGTAGCAGATGCCTTGTCCAGGAGACCACCAGGATGTTCGATGATGGACATTTGTATAGATTGGAAAGCTCATTTGTTGGTGGAGTACTCCAAAAACAAATTTGCTTGTGAGGTGATGGATGGACAGGTGGTTGATGATAGATACTAGGTTCTTGATGATATGATTTTCTACAAGGACTGGATCTACTTGGTTCCAGAATCTACCCTGAAAGGGAAAATTCTGAAGGTGTGTCATGATTCTCCTACAGTAGGGCATCAGGGGTACTTCAAAACATATAGGCAGATCAGAGAGAGATTCTCATAGAAGGGTCTTGTTGTCGTCATTATACACACTTGCAAATGTGAGCTAAGTCCTACTCACTTAGTGTGTCCTTGGAGGTACAATGCCTAGGTTCAAAGCCCATGTTGTCACTTTGAATTGAACCTCTTCCGTCTAGTCTTACTCCTAGGGAAGCCAAGGGGGGTAGACCCTAGTTACTAGATGAGATTTAAAGTTTAAGTTCTAGGAGTTGGTTTCAATTAGTTAGAAAGGTTGGAGGAAAATCTAGCCTATAATGCAAAGGTAACAATGCAATGTGCAACAATTAGAAATGACAAGCAAACCTTTTCCTAGGACAACTAAGACTAGTGTCTAAGATTGGGCAAAGGGGTCAACTATAGTTTGAGGGATTTAGATTACACAAGATTTACAAAGATTACAATAAAGAATATCTAAATGTTACAACAAAGTTTAAACAAAAAATACAAAAAGATCAACTAGCAATTGCTTGTATGTGTAGGAACTTAAAGATTCTCAAATGGATACATTCATCAACACCACAAGCTAAGCATGCTCAACAATTGAAGGTCTCCCAAAGGAATGCACTACTCTATTGGACTGCTTTCAATGGAAAACACAATCACTCAAGACCCAACAAGATAGTGCCTCCAAAGGATGCGCAACTTCTTGAGGGATCACACCAAAGATAATTAACTTAAAAAAGGGAAATGCTTTAAGAGGAAAATGTCCACAAGCACAATTTATGACCACTTAGTGATTAATCCAAAACCATATAGATAAAATTGCATGTAAAAGTAAATGTAAAATGAAGTGCTTGCAAGTGTGAGTGTAGACCACACAAGATATGTTAAGTTGATGCCCAAAATTGAAGTGGATTAAGAGAATGATTAAGTTTTTTAGTTAAGGGTGTCTCCTAACTAAGTGTCAACCCAATACTCCCCTCGCTTGTACCAAGTAACTATTGGGTGCTCAAGAAGTATGGCAACAAGGCCTACCCTAGCTCCACAGGTCAGCCAAAGGGAAAAGAGTACTCTCGGAAAGGAAGCTGAGCACCACAAGACCGCCCCCGGCCTATCACCTTCTGTTGCTTCCTCTAGTCCTCGTTTAAATGGCAAAGTTGGGTCAGTAGAGGTGCCCTATTAAGTCTAGTTGATTATTATGCCTATGGACTAAGTTAATTTTAGTGTTTGGGTGTGAAAAAGTGAAGTTTACTTGCCCAAAATATGTGAAATAATGTCAAAACCGAAATGTTAAACTTGCAAGAAAGTGAAGTGTTTACCGACAAAATGTTACTTGAAAAGCATGAAATGGAAAACCACAATAGCTTGCAATGAAAAAGATTGAGTTGCCTTAAACCATCACCATTTGCCCATGAACATTTGCAATAAGATAAATGCTTGGGAAGCAAAACTTGCAAATAAAAGAGACTTTAAAGCATGAGATCTAAATCTATGCCTCCATGGGCTTAAGCTAGTACTTAGTTGTGTGAGATCTACTTCTAGATGATTTTAATCCATTAAGCACATCATAGAAAATAAACAACTAAACTAGCCATACTATATTGCGGGTTGGCTTTGCCAACTTCTCATCCAAGTTGTAGGCAACAAGGAAAGCAAAACTTGAAATGAAAGAACAAGAAAGACAAACCACTCACAATGGCACAAGGTGGAGGCAAGCCTTCCTATTTTGTGCCAAAGGGGGTTGGAAATAAAATAAGCTAAATTAAAGCACTCCTAGCCACACAACCTTGTCCTAATGACAAGTGGGGCAAAGAAAAAGTAAAATCTATGCAGAAAATTAAATATACAACCTAGCCTTACGATTTTGGGGGGTGACTTTGCCAAACTCTCACCCAAGATGTAGGCACTAATAAGCTTTACAAAACAAAAAATTAAAGAGAAGGCAAGCCACTTGGGGACCCCCTTTGGGTTTGCTTACAATGCTTAGAAGAGAGAATAATGATTGGGTTTTGTTACTCACTCAAAAGGGGGGTCCTTGGTGTGTGTTGTGACTGAAAATGGGCAGCATAACCCCTTGGCCTGGAGAGAACCTGCAAAAACCAGCAAGCTATTGCTTGCTGGAAATGCTGCAACACACACAACAAAGTCAAGAAATTTTTTGTTTTTCAACAGAAAATTTTTGCATGCAATTTTTAGAAAATTTATGTAATAAAATGACCTATCTAAGAGTGTTAGCAACCAAAATCTGAATGTAGATATAACAGAAAATGAAAAGGGAAAAGCTATGGAGTTTTAGTAAGCTATGAGGGTAGCTTCTTGCTTGAAACTATCCCAACAAAGCCCTTGAAACAACCTGCAAACTTTGAAACACAATGTGAGACAAGAGTAGATATAAGTTGTACAAGCAAATAACATAAACTAATTTATATCATCAGCTATCCAACACATTAGGCTAGCAACTATACTATTGCCTAACCTATCCAAGCAAACTAATTTACTCAAAGATCTACTCAATATTCCACAAAATGCATAAAGAAACAATGTCGCCTCATATCCATGGAAGCACCAAGACACAATCCTTGTACTCCAAAATCCTCCAAAGCCTTTTCTTATTATCAAATGGAGAGGTTGCAGTAACTAATTGCTCCAAGCTCCCCAAGAGCAAGATGGAATGAAAGCAAGATGAAAAGATGAGAGAGAGATGAGGCAAGAAAATGGTAACATAAAAATAGCTCAAGACATGGTGAGAAATGAGTGAGGGAGGGCTCTTATTTATACTTGGGAAGGCAAAGTTACCCCTCTTGGATGAGTTACAAGTGTCACACATCAAGGAAAAGTCACTTTTAGGGTTTTGGTAAGTTAGGGTTTTTGCATGGATGGATGAAGTGGCAATGAGTTGGAGTGAGTTGGCAAGGCTTTGACAAGTCAAATGATGAGTTGTAGGGTCTAGGGAGGTGCACCAAGGGATAGAATAAGTCTTCCATTAATTTTTTTATTATTTTTTTACATTTTGGAGACTTTCTAGAAGGGGGGCACACCTCTCTAGGGAAAGTGACATTTTTGTTTAATGGCTAGGTTAAGGGGTGATGTGAGGGTTGGAAAAGGTTAGGAATATGTTTTCTCATCATCTTTCACCTTTACTTTACTCAATTTGCCCATAAATTACAAAAATGACATTTTTACCATGTTAAGCTTAGCAACTAAAATTGTTGTTTTGACTGACTTGGACTCCCTATGGACAAACACCTAGCAAAAGTTGTCCAATTGAGTTGAAACTTGGTCCAAGGGTGTAGGGAGTCTCATTCCATTTCTTTTGAGCACAAATATCCCTAGCAAAAGCCCAAGGACCTAGTTTTTACATTATTTATCAAAAATTAATTAAAATTAATTAATTAAATTACCCAACCTTAGGCAATTTTAATTAATTAAAAAAAACCTATCTAGACTTGACGAAATTCCGCGAAACTTTCTGAGATGTCTTACATGGTCATTTACATAATTCCTAAACACTAGCTTCCAGAGGATGAATCTATTAGAACGCCTTTCACCACTTTGGAGGAATTATTTGTGGGAGTAAAAAATTCAAGGGAAATTAATAAGGTTGGTTAGGCCAAATTAATAACTTGCGGAAAAAAAACACTCAGTGAAAGGAACTCTCCTAATGAAGAAATCCTAAGGTAATTGACCTAAGTATGATCCATGCAGACCTATTACATTATTATCCCACGCAGGGGCGCGGAAATTCCAATTACAAAAAGATGTGTTGGTGGCCAAAAATGCCCTGTAGAACCAAAAAGTCTCTGACTTGGTAGCATCTGATAATGCATATCTTCATGGTACATGGAGTTGACCCCCTAGTTGAATAGGTGGTCAACATTTGGCTCCACACGGGGACTTGTGTTTGATCTTCACACTTGGGAAGGAGAGCATACGAGAATCCAGCATCTACAAAACAGAGTGCTCACCAATACCCAACATAAATATACATATATATCAAAATGAAATGATATAAACAACAATTACATAAAGAAATAACCATTATACAACATCTATAAGTGCAAAATGAAACTATGATACATTAAAAACATCTAAGTACATAATAACATAATGAATGAAATAATACAAAACTGAAATAAAAGAGAAGGGTTAGAGATACGTTACAACCATCCATGCAATGGATGGAATGAAGCCACTTTTGTCTGAAACATCCTTGTCCAGGATGACTCACAGAAGACCCCTTCCCAAGTTTTATCAACTTGGAATTTTTTGTGAGGAAAAACCAGCCAAGGATCATGCTCCTTTCTTTATTCAACCAAACACTGGAATATGACAAGCCGTGTAAATTTTTAATACTTTGTTGCTCATGACTGTCAATGTGGAAGGCCAACCAATACTCATAATGATATGACACTGATAAACTGAAGTTGCCTTCCATTTCCTCATAATTCTGCATTAATTTATCTTTTGGTTGAGAGGTTGAAAATGAACATGTCACAGGAACCATTACACTGTTTTCCTCAGAGTTGTCAAGGTTCTCCTTCAAAGAGATGGGTTCCTCGGGAGGAGGGTGGGGACTTGAATCATCTAGATCTTCAAAAATTTCCAACTCAAAATCCTTAATCTCCTCAAAATAAATGACTGACTCATCCGTGGATTCATCCGGAATTTCCCTATGAACTTCCTTATCTTTTTCACTATGAAGCGTAAGTTCCATAGGTTCTGGATATTCAATACAAGTTTTTGTAAGGTTAGCTTCCATGATTACCAATTGATCTTCCATGGCTATAAATTGTTTGTTCATGGCTTCACATTGTTCTTCATGGGAAAACTGCATGTTCATAATGATTTCCTTAAGTTCCTCAGTGGGATCTGGTGGAGAATCAATCATTATATTCGAACTGATGGTTTTTATATCTGGAAGATTCTTCCTCCATTTTTCCATTCAATCATCAACCAATTCATTGTAAATTTCATCCTAATCATCCCCAACTCTTTCCAAAATGTCATGCAGAAAATCACGTATGGTCTTGATCGAATTATCTTCATGAAGAAGACACCAAATCACAAGCAGGTCCCTGACCCTCCAAAAGAGTCCAGGAAAACAATGTCATAAGAGCATCCTCATGGATAGGTGGATCATACCAATCATCAATTAGTTTCCCAAAGGCCTTGACATGCGCATAAGCATCACCACCATTACGAAAACTAGACAAATTATCATTAACATCTTCAGGTATAAAATTAGGACAACAAACTATTCCTGAAAAATCAAAAGGTTTTACGAGGCAGCGCATTGAAGAAGAAAACATCTGGGACCCAAAAGATTACTAAGGATCCAATAGGAAGGGAAACATGCTAACTTCATCCAAAAACCTTTTCAAGTTCAAGGATGAAGCAAAACAAGCCGTGAGTTCCTTCTTGAAGAATACTTTGTCAAGTTATTTTAGAGTGGAGTCGCCAGATGACCAGGTTTATCAAACAAACAAGAGCATTAGACAAAGCAAAAACAAGAAGGAAAACAAAATTTAAATTATTAAGTTGAAACAAGAATTGGATATTAGTGAGTGCTTCTTCTCCAAGACTTTCAAGCAACCCACAAAGATTGCTCCTTGTAGTATACTTGATAGATTTGTTCAATGGAGTCGCCACTTGGAAAGAAAGCAAACAAAAATAACCAATGCAAGTTAAAAAAAAAATTAGGGACTAAAGTTTATTGTTTAGCTCTTAAAAAATAAGTTAAGTCGTTTTGACCAAGGATAAAAGACTTATCCCTGACAGTGGCGCCAAAGATGTTGTCGTCCTTATACATACTTGCAAACGTGAGCTAAGTCCTACTCACTTAGTGTGTCCTTGGAGGCACAATGCCTAGGTACAAAGCCCACGCTATCACTTTGATTTGAATCTCTTTCGTCTAGGCTTACTCCTAGGGAAGCCAAGGGGGGTAGACTCTAGTTACTAGATGAGATTTAAAGTTTAAGTTCTAGGAGTTGGTTTCAATTAGTTAGAAAGGTTGGAGGAAAATCTAGCCTATAATGCAAAGGCAACAATGCAATGTGCAACAATTAGAAATGAAAAGCAAACCTTTTCCTATGACAACTAAGACTAGTGCCTAAGATTGGGCAAAGGGGTCAACTATAGTTTGAGGGATTTAGATTACACAAGATTTACAAAGATTACAATAAAGAATATCTAAATGTTACAACAAAGTTTAAACAAAAGATACAAAGACACAAAAAGATCAACTAGCGGTTGCTTGTATGTGTAGGAACTTAAAGATTCTCAAATGGATACATTCATCAACACCACAAGCCAAACATGCTCAACAATAGAAGGTCTCCCAAAGGGATGCACTACTCTATTGGACTATTTTCAATGGCAAACACAATCACTCAAGACCCAACAAGATAGTGCCTCCGAAGGATGCGCAACTTCTTGAGGGATCACACCAAAGATAATTAACTTATAAAAGGGAAATGCTTTAAAAGGAAAATGTCCACAAGCACAATTTATGGCCACTTAGTGATTAATCCACAACCATATAGATAAACTTGCATGTAAAAGTAAATGTAAAATGAAGTTCTTGCAAGTGTGAGTGTAGACCACAAAAGATATGTTAAGTTGATGCCCAAAATTGAAGTGGATTAAGAGATTGATTAAGTTTTTTAGTTAAGGGTGTCTCCTAACTAAGTGTCAACCCAATACTCCCCCCGCTTGTACCAAGTAACT
>ML806089.1:8961-26463 GCA_009831015.1 Picea engelmannii
GTCCTAACCCGCACATAGGTAGATCAATGTATTCGGATGTAATAAAGGTCAATATTAATAAGACCTTTCAATAAAATAGAATAAGGCAGATGTAAGAAGACCTAATAGAAGCTTCCGCTTCTAGAAGAATCTTCCTCTAGATGTTTCTCTTAATAGACACATTTAGTATAAATAAGGGTCGATGGTATGAGAACCCTAGCTTGGAGATTATTGTAACAGAGTGATGCTCGACTGGAGGTTGCCCCCTCGAAGAGGCCTGTGAACATTGCTATTTGAATCAAAGTGTTATTTCTGTTATTATTTCGTATATCATTTCTGTGTATTGTGAAGATTATGCTGGATATTTTACTGTTATTTTGTCATTTCTAGCATTTCATTTATGTTCTACATATTTTATATATCTAGTATCTTGCATTTGCCTTCACTTGAATGAGTGATTTGATATACTGATAGAAGGTTACAGGAAATATTTGGAACACATAATACATCATTGAAATGACCGTTTTCTACCTGAATTGTTCCAGATCCTACAACACTAAGAGATCTATCATCACCAACAAATATTTCCTTGGTGTTACATTCATTTAGAGAAGAAAATATGGCTTTATCCTTAGCCATATGATAAGATGCTCATGAATCAATAAGACACTCATCAGAAGAAGAAGTAGTAGTAGAAGGTGCATTGAACGAAAAACCAGAAGCAGAAAGTGCATGTCCATGAGAAGAAGAAGAAGAATCGGTACTGATGTTGTGCTTCTTCATCGCTGCTTCTAAGGCTACCATCTTCTTGAAACATTTGGACTCATCATGACCATATTTATTACAAAAGTTGCAATGTCTGTTAGTATTCTTTTTATATTTTGATCATTTGTCACCATTAGGAGTTGAAGCTATCTAAGCGGGTTTGGGACCCTTAGGTTGTTTGTTGTTGTAGCGAGGATGTTGCTTCTTGGGATACTTGGGTTTATCTTTCTTCTGGGAAACTAAGGCTTTGTTTGAGGTACCTGCAGTGTTGATCACTCCAAGTTGTACAAGCTTATCTTCCTCTCTAATCAAGGAAGTGAAAAAGGACTCAAGAGTGGGTTGTACATAAGCTTTCCCTACAGCCTCTTTCATGGCATAGAAGGTAGATACAAACACAGAATATGCACTACCTAGCTTAGAAAGAATAATATATATGCAACACTCTTCCTCCATTTTTATCTTACATTCTTCAAATAAAAGTCTGAGTGTTTTAAACTTAGATAGATAGTCTCCAAGGAAAGAAAAATCACTTGGACTCAAGGTTAGTATTTGATTTTCTAACTGTTGTGCTCGAATAATATTGAGTTTACCAAACACATATTCAATCTTGTCCCAAGCTGCTTCGGGGTCATCAATTCCTTGAAGGTGGTACCTTAGATCAGGAGAGATGGAGATTCCAATTAGTCCACGTGCTTCGTCATTCCTATTATCCCATTTGGATTTCTTATCATCATCAGTGGGGGTTGTTTCCTTTCCCATGGTAATTCGATACAGGCCTTTACTTCTTAATAAATCTTCCATATGGGATCTCCATTGGAAGTAGTTGTTGCTGGTAAGCATGACAGTACTTGTGGAAGCCATATTAAATATGTAGATAATGCAGATTTAAAAACTGAAACTAATGATCTGGATGGAAAGATCTCGAAAAGTTGTGAGGTTTTAAAAAAAACGGCACTGAAAACGGACTTCCCATGTGAGAGTTATGCCCCTTTTAAAAAAGGCATAAACGGTAACCAAATAACCACGTGATAGTGTAAGCTACTTTATGGAGTGACCCACTTTTATAAAGAGAAGTGGGGATCACTTTTACAATAAGGTTACCTTATAACAGAAAAGTTGCATGCAAAATAACTCTAAAATAAAATATAAAGCTACTTATAGTGATTCACTTTTATACTTGAAGTGAAATGCACTTTACAATTTATAGCATGAATTTTTTCAAAAAAGGTAACAAAAAAGAGACTTGAACTCAAGACCTCTTACTTAATAAGGCAAGTTTTAACCAAATGGTCTAGCAAAACATATTGTAATGTTCAGAAGGAGGATTTTTGTTGTTGTTGTTGTTGAAGACATCCTTGGAGAGCATGCTCCAAAAAAACTCTTTTCACACAAGAAAAAATTTCGCTTCTCGATGACAACAAGGGTTAGATATCGATTAGCTTACCCGGAAGATGCACCTTTTCCTATCTGTTTCTGATTTTCCGAGATTGCACAAGGCACAGGGCAAAGAGCATACCCAGATCTAAAAGAGTAGTAGCCCGGAAATAAAAAATACAAACCGAAATAAGATCAAAACTTTGCAAAAAAATTTAAAAAATGCGTATTCAAACTTTTATACCTACGGATCTAACTGTAATGGTCGTATCTTGGGAAAATGGAAACATTTTTGAGTGAAAGAAAAAGTGCTCCTGAATGAAATGAGTGCTCTGAACACAATGGAGCAGTCCTCTCAGCCTAGAAATTTATGGAAATGCCAGAAAATGGAGATGAGGCAACTCGACTTTACAATCTCGATCTACAACAAGAGCGGGTCTTCAAACATGCTCTGATACCATGTTCGACAACACAGGTATTCCAACAGAGGATGAACACCTTCAGTAACCACTCACATAACCAGATCAAAGATCAACACACCGATGTTTTCACGTGGTAAAACCCCTACGGGGAAACATCCACGGCCCCAACCAATGTGGCCACTTGGAACAGTTTATTAATGCAAAGAAAAAATATTACAGAGAGATTTTACAAGAGAGTTTCTCACAATCGATCATCGGCAAATGACCCTCCATGCTCTTTAAATAGATATCATGGACCAATCGAGTGTTAATTCATGGATCAATGGTCGTTAAGATCGAGGAGAGTATGAACCGTCAGATCACTCTATGTCGGGAACATATCATGACCGTCGGATTTCCTAACTACAAATGCATACTAATGCATACTAAAGAAACACACTTTTACCTAACGACATATTAGACCAAGTAGATCTTAACTAACTCCTAAGTGTCTAAATATCCTAACATTTTCAAGGCACCAGTGACAGGCACCTTGGGCTCAGACCCATAAAAAGGTTAGGAAAGGAACCAAAGAAAAAGTGAGTGCATGGAAGAGGAAGCCAAAGAAACCCAGAGGGAGAAGCAAGACACAGCGAAGACCAACTGGGTGGAAGGGTGCAACCCGTGCAAACCTAAAACAACAATGATACCCAAGGTGATACTAGAGGATCCACAAACGCAACTCTATAGGGATCAGATGAAGGTGCATGCACTAATATGCAAGTTTATGGGCTTATGGGCCACCGAAAGAACACTACACAACTGGATCAAATATCACTGGAAGCCAAATGGGTAAGTGGAGCTCCATCTAGGTTTGAAATGCTTCTTCACGGCAGTCTTCATAAACCTATAGGACAAGGATAGAGTCTTTGAAGGAGGGAAATACTTCTATGCATCAGCAGGACTGTACATGTAGCCATGAAAGGAAAATTTCTCCCCAGAAAAAAGAGACCTTCAAAAAGGTGTTGGTCTAACTGACATTCTATTCCCTACCTTTAGACTACTGGTTACCCTCTACCTTCGAAGAAATAGGAAACAAACTGGGGAAATATATAAAGACCGCAGAAGCCACCCTAAAATGGAGATATACATCTTACGCAAGAATATGTATAGAGATGGATGTGTCGGGAGCACTCCCAAAATCCATAAGCCTCGAATTCGGGGATGAGGAATGGATCCAAAACATTGTTTATGAACAAATCCCTTTCAGATGCAAAATATTCCATGAACATGGTCACCTGATTAGGGAATTCCCCCTTAATAAAAAACAGGAAGCGAAAAACCCCAAACCACAGCAGGATGAGGATGGATTTGTAAAACCAAACCCCAAAAGCATAGAAAACAAAAAGAAAAGTAAATCCCCAGTAGGAAATAGCCTAGAGGTCCAGAATAAAAAGGAAGGAAGGGATAGAACCAATAATGGGGCAAAAGATGATAAGGACACGGTAAAAGCTCAGGAAGTCAAAGAACAGAAAACAAACGAGCCCATCGATCGGCCAAGTAACCAGAAGGAACAGGGAAGTTGTGCAACCCCGATGGATGGAGGAATCAGAGACAACAACAACCCCATGCAAGAAGCAGAGGGAGATGTGGAAATTACCCCAAGCGAAGTAGGCACAAAAGATCCTGAACTTAGAGACCTTGTAGAAAGGGAAGGGATAGATCTCACGAACATACTGGAGCAATGGAAAAAATAGGGAGTAGGTAGTGTACCAATAGAGAAAATTGACCGCATCCAGTACTTGTTCCTCCTAAGGGAGGAAGCCAAATCTAGAGGCCTAAAGTGTACACATGGGGAGATTGGACACCTAGGAGTTAAAGTTGGCGAGGGACAACCACAGCTCTCACCCAAGAAAACGTGGAGGAAAAAAGGCAGGAAATCAAATAGTGTATCCATACAGAAGCTTGGAGCGCTATTGATAAACTCGGGTAATATCAAGAAAATATTCCCCAACTCCCCCCCGCATGTTTAAATGAAGGTTATAACTTGGAATATAAGAGGCCTAAATAGCCCAAGAAAGCAACGAATCCTTATAAATAGACTAAAATAGGAACAATCGGATCTATGTTTTATTCAAGAGACAAAATTTAATACAAACATAATGGAAACAATCAGTCAACAACAATGGCGCAAGTACAAGAGGGTGGCTATAGGATGCCACCAAATGGCAGGAGGCATCCTCACCCTATGGAACCCACAAGTACTAAGCCTAATAGTAGCTGAAGTGACCAGGAATACCCTTACGGTCTGTATGAAAATCATTGGGAACACAGAGGTGACTTTGTGCACTAATGTTTATGGGCCCCAGGTGTCAGAGGAAAGGAGAGGAATGATGAGAGATCAAGAAGATCTTAAAAACCGATCCAGCAACTTCCAATGGATCCTAGCAGGAGACTTCAACACCATCACATCACTTGCGGAGAAAAAAGGAGGTGCAAGAATATTGGATAGAGATGTGGAAAAATCCTCAAAGTTCATAGATACATCAGAGATGGTAGATCTGAAAACTAATAATGGCCAGTTCAATTGGACAATAAATGGATGAACCAACATCAGGTAGCAACAAGACTCGACAGATTACTAGTATCAGAGTCAATCATTATGAAGGGGATAACCTTAGATTGTAAAATCCTTCCCTGGGGCGGATCTGATCACTGGCTAGTGCAACCGAAAGCAGGCTTCCAGACCACACCAAAAAATAGACCTTTCAGATTTGAGAAATTCTGGATTGAACACCTGACATTTAAGGAAAGAATCAAACAGTGGTGGCGGGAGGAGCAACCAGAGCAAGGGACAAGGATGTTCAAACTCTATAAGAAACTAAAACACGTCAAGTATAGGCTTAAGGAGTGGAACAAGGACACTTTTGGGAATATAAACCAAGATAAGAACAACATTGAAGAAAAAATAAAAAAACTCCAGGAAACCTTCATTTCAGAAGGCTACACAGAGGAGTGGAAAAAGGAAGAGATACAGATGACCCGGGAATGGGAAGCGCGATGTCAGCAAGAATAAACTCTTTGGTGACAAAAGTCTCGGATCAGATGGATAAAGGAAGGAGAATGGAAAACCAAGTTTTTTCATAGAACAACCATGGCCAGAAGAGCCCATAACAAAATCCTGAATATTAGGGACCAAGATGGAATAGAGAGAGAATCACATAAGGACATCGAAACAACTCTGGTAAACCACTTCCACGGGATATCCCAGGAACCCAACCAAGACAAAATGGAGTACATACAAAGGATAATCCAGCATATCCCCCACTTGGTCACTGAAGAACAAAATAACAACCTGAACAAGCCCATTGCGGAGGAGAAAATTTACCAAGCACTCCAGGAAATGCCCAATGGAAAATCCCCAGGCCCAGATGGTTTCACAGTGGAGTTCTTCAAATCCTGCTGGGAAATTGTCAAAAACGACATATACAGGGTAGTGGAAGACTCAAGAAGGTCATCCTCCATTCTAAAAGTGATAAATGCTACAATTATTACACTTATCCCCAAAGAAAATGAAGCCAAAACCCCTTATCATTACAGACCTATAGCACTGTGCAATGTGGTGTATAAGATAATCTCCAAGGTTATAGAAAATAAATTGAAACCACTCCTACCCACACTGGTCTCACAAGAACAGGAAGGTTTCATGGAAGGAAGACAAATAATGGACAATATCATCCATGCCCACAAACTTATCCACACCTTGAAGCTTCATAAGAGAGGGGGAATGATAATACAACTGGACCTAGCAAATGATTATGACAAAATTAGTTGGCACCATATGATCAAGACCCTAGAAGCCTTAGGCTTCACCCAGCACTAGATCAGTTGGATAATCAACCTAGTATCCACAACAAGCTACTCACTACTAGTAAATGGAGCCCCTACCAACCCTTTATGGCCCACGAGAGGAATCAGACATGGAGACCTGTTGTCCCCTTTCCTATTCATTCTAATTATGGAAGGTCTCAGTCGAAGAATAAAAAGTGCAACAACAACAGGGGAAATAAAAGGTATCAAACCCTTTGAGAATTTCCATGCCTCCACACACCAACAGTTCATGGATGACACCTTACTTGATGGCATACCCACGGTCAAGGAAGCAAAATCCTACAAACAAATCTTAGACGAGTTTGGGGAAGCCTTAGAGATCAACCAATCCAAATCTATGATCTTCTTCTTTAATACCAACCCTACAATCCAAAGAAATTTGGCCAACATCTTGGGATTTGAAGGCAAAGCACTCCCAACCAAGTACTTGGGCATTCCCCTGACAGACAAATCTTACAAACTGTCAACTTGGGAAGGAATAATCAACAAGCTACAAGACCGGGTAAAAAAATGGATGTACGGATCCCTCAACCTAGCCAGAAGACTTATCCTTCCCAAGTCGGTTTTGCAAGCAATTCCAACCTTTACGATGTCTATTTTCCCAACCCCTAAGGGGATACTCCAAAAAATAAGAAACATGCAAAGGGCATTCTTGTGGCGAGGGGTGGAAATAAGGAAAAAATGGGAACTGGTGGCATGGGAGAAGGTCAGTAAACCAAAAATCAAAGGAGGCATGGGGTTACACGACTCACAAGTGACCAATGACGCCTATGGGGTGAAACTCTGGTGGCGCTGGGTCAAAGAAACCAATATGGCATGGGTCAACCTGTGGAAGGTAAAGTATGCCTTGGACATATGTGACAAGGAAAAAATCTGCTTCAGAGGCACCAGGGAAGGTTCTGCCATCTGGAACCTATCCTGGCGCAACAATGCCTAGATCCAGACACACAGCTTTTGGGAAGTAAGAAATGGCAAGAACATCCAGATTCTGGGAGGACGCCTGGCAACAGGAACCTAGAATGGAAAAATCAGGCTGGGATGAACTACAATAGGAGCTGATTGCACAAGGCAAATCCAGAATCTAGCATTACTAGAAACAAGAAACATATCGCAACAAATGGAGAATCTAGAAAACTCTCATCCCATAGAATAGAGACCAAACCGCAACAACAATAAAAGAGGTGGAGGAGGAATTGGGGAGAAGAAAAATTGCAGTCATGGATGGAAATGACCAGCTAAGATGCGGGCACAAAGACAGTGGGGAATTCAATCTCAAATAAGTTTGACACTATATAGAGGACCAGGACCAAGAATACCTGATGCATCAATGGGATAAGCTCTGCAACAGACCCCATTGGCCAAAAATAAAAATCTTCCAGTGGCTAATACTCCATAACCAAATTCTAACTTGGGAAAACCTAAGGAAGACAGGATTCATAGGTCCTTCCAGATGTCACCTATGTGAAGCAAAGGAGGAAACAACAAACCATCTCCTAGACAAATGTACCTACACAACAGAAGTCTGGGACTGGGATGCAAGCATCTTTCGTCAGTCCAACAGGATCAGAGGTAATATATCCGCAACTATCAACGTCTAGAAAGAGAACTACAGTGAAAATGAAGAGGTGAATCTCTGTTGGACCCTCATCCCTGGAATGATCATATGGGAAATATGGAAGGAAAGGAATTGGTGCATCTTTAGGAACCAAAGCTAGACATTAGGAAAGATCAAGGAAACAATAATCTCCATAACAAGAGAAACATTACAAAGCCGCAACTGCCAAAAAGGAAGAGCGCAACTCACAAACCAAGACCTCCGAGTTCTAGAGGCTTTTCAACTAAAAAATGGAATCAACCCCAATCAGATAAGATGACCACCGCAACTACAAGTAGGTGATCGCAACTGGAAACCTCCACCAAAGGTCTCCTTCAATATGAATTTCTACAGGGCATCGAAAGGTAACCCAAGATGGATAGGAATGGGAGGATTAATTAGGGACAGTCAAGGAAAATTCATACAGTTGTACACTGGGAGTCTAGGAAACTCAACCAACAACGTCGTTGAATTTGGAGCCCTGGAGACCATCCTTGAGATTCTCCATCGGGAAGGGATGACCAACGCCATAGTGGAAGGATATTCCACGTTGGTCATAAACACAGTAAGGTGACTCCAAAATAGTACCAGAGTGGGAAAGATTCAGAGGCATTGGCACTTGGCTCATTCCCTGCAAACAATTCAGGAGCACTTGCAGACAAGGATCATAGTGGAGTTGCACTGGGTATGGAGGTCAGCAAATGGACTAGTGGATAGAATCGCTAATGAAGGGGTCAACAAGGAAGGACCAGAACTGGACTCCATATGGAGTAACATCCTGAATGGTCAATTCCAAACAGACTGCATCCAACTTGCGGAAAAGGACTATGAAGGTAGCTGAAGTACAGATGACCACATCGAGGATGGAGGCATAGAAATTATTGAAGGGCACGTAGTATCTAGGTAGAATCCAATAGGCCACCACTTAACCATGAGTTACAATGCAGATCCTAGTCACACCACAAGAGGAGGTACGACACTATGGTCATGTTAATATAAATAAGTATAGGATTTGTCTATGGGAGAGTAGAATGGATAATCAGCAGGCGGAAAAGGACGAAGATCAAAAGGGTTGGTCGTGGGAAAGTATGGGTACAACTCACCCACATGCAAATACAGGGGGGGGGGATGATTGGAGTACATCGTGCAAGTCCAAGGATTGGGGCAGGGACAACAGCAGGGTTCCTGTAATGTCCCTTTCCAAATAGGAGCTCCAAAGAGGAGGCTTAATGGTCTAAACCGCCCCGTTAGACTATAGCCAGGGCCAAAGAGGGGTAAACAGGGTTACTAGAGGTCGTTGCAGTCACAGGTGTTATATTCGGAAAGTGACATTGAGATAAAAAGGGTTAAAAGTGATTTTAAGTCATTATGAGCTAAAAATAGAAGTCAACAGTAAATTAGGGTTTCAGCAGTGATTTAGGGTTTTGGAAGTCAATAGTGAATTAGGTTTTCAGCATGATTTAGGGTTTTGGAAAGCTATAAAGGAAGGGTCAGTGACCTAATTAATCATTATGCAGATTATGAATTTCATTGAGGAGAAGAGGCACATCTTAGGAGAGATAGTTCAGTGTATTCTAGGAGGAAGACACCAATTGGCTGATTTCAGTGTTGAAAGACACACCCTAGTCACCGGGAAGATCATCCAGGTCTTCCATCATTCTTCATTGATTCCACAGTGCTCCCATATTCTGGGTATTATCTTTTAGTTGCTTATTTTTATTCCATCTAAGATCCTTTTCTCTTTTGATCTAGTCGAGTGTTGTTATTTTATTCAACCGCAGTTGCTTATTTGTATTCCGGCTAAGATCCTTTGTCTGTTGATCTAGTCGAGTATTGTCAGTTTATTCAGCCACATTTGGCCATTTTGTAATCCAAAGAGATATCATAATACAAAATTTGCATTCCTTTGTCGCATTTATTATTTGTATGATCATTTATATGTTGTAAACATTTGATCCTACACACACATTAGCAGTGTTTCCTAGACTATCCAAGTCAGGAACATTACAGTGATATCAAAGCTTTAGTCATGCCAGCCTATGACTAAAGACAATGAGTGCATTAGAAGACCCAAAGGGCCGTGAACACGTAGGTGATGAATATGTCACTTACAATAGGCATCAAGAAAGAAGGCATAGGCCTGATTTTTCCCTTTTTCCTCCTAGCTCAGAGGAAGAGGAAGAGGCACACAGAGAAGCAGAGAGAAGGGTAGAGCGTGAGGCTGAGCACAAGGAAGAAAGGATGCTAGGAGAGAGATATGAGTGACCATAGGGTAGTGGCAAGGCCCCCGTAGATCCAAAGGCAACTTTCATGCAAGTTATCAACGATATGTTAGCTAGTCAATGGACCATGTCTCATTCCTTGGCACAGGTGGCTGATAGATTGGATAGAGTGGGCACCCTAGAAACACAAGTCCCGCATGCAGCACAGGGGAACTCAAGAGTAGAAAATAGACCCCAATCACCCTCTCACACATACACCTCTGCAAGTAGGATTCCCAGACCCTTGTTTCCCAGTTTCCAGAGGGCACCCCCGGTAGCAGCACCGCCACCGATAGCATAGAGGCCACCCACTCATGTTGATGACATTGTAGAGTATAGGAGGGAGTACATAGAATTGGGTTGTGACTTCCATCAAGACATGACCTTAGTTGAGTACTGTGGACTCAGACTCAGGAACCTCCCCAGAGAGCCACAGAGGGGAGGACCAAAATAGCAGCAGGGGAATAACCTCGATTTCATCTGAAAAGTTGGGAAACTCACCATCCCTTCTTTTTACAGATCATCCAAATACACCGCTAGAGATTGGTTATAGAAGCTAGACACGTGTTACAAGCTCAACCAAATGACTGAGACAGAGGCCATCAGTTTCGTGACCTTACACTTGGAGGGTGAGTCACATGAGTGGTTGTATCATGGACTGGTGACATTGGGTCACAGTCGCATCACCTCCTATAGGGAGTTTACAGATAGGATCATGGACAGGTTTGATAGGAAGGATCCCGAGATACACTTTAGGGATCTAGCCTAATTGAGACAAACTGGCACAGTAGAGGCGTTCATTATAGAGTTTCAGTGGGTATCCATGGAAATGACAGATATATCGAAGCCCAGGTTGATCATGATATTCACAGAAGGACTCACAGAGCCTTTGAGAGGATGGGTGAAGGCATACAGGCCTCCCACTTTGCAGGATGCCATCCTTCACACTCGAGATATGGCAGACTCGGTGCCAAAGACTAAAACTTTCTCCAAACCATTTGCTCCCCAGAGGGATCGAGACAGGCATCCATTCCAGAGAGAATTAAAGGGAAAGGAGAAGTTGGATGATGAGACTATGCGAGAGCTTATGAGGAAGCAGCTTTGCTTCAGCTGCAGAGATCCTTGGGTCCCAGGCCACAGGTGCATGGGCAAGGGAGAGATTCATTATATTGAGGTAGTAGCAGACAACGTGGACAGTGAGGAGGAGGAGTAGAACAATGGATCCACTAGTTCAGAGGAGGAGTCATCACCAAAAGAGGATTAGCCTCCCCATAGACCACCGACACCGATAGGATCCCATCCTCAAGTAGTCCCACAACTGCCAGAGCAGGCTAACAGGAGGAAACCAGCAAAGGGAGGAGTCATAGCAACCCTTTCTAGTGTTCCCAGGTATGATACCCTCTGTATCAGAGGGATTATTTAGGGGCAATGGACAATTTCCCTGATAGATGGTGGGGCCACCCACAACTTCATCGACACTTCACTAGTATTGAGACGGGCACTTCAGAAAAAGTAGTTTGAGGGGTTTGATCTTGTGGTAGCAGATGGCCACACAGTGGAGTGTCTAGACAGAGTTCCAAACTTAGAGATGAAGTTAGGAAACTACACAGTGAGATACAAATTTTATGTGGTTGACCTATCGGACATAGATGTGGTGTTAGGAGTTCAGTGGATGATTACCTTGGGAAAAATCACTACCAACTACCAAACCTTGGAAATGGGATTCAGATATCAGGATGGGAAAAAGGTTGTTCTAAGAGGTATGTCGACAGGAGCACCCAGGATAGTTTCATCCAAGAGGATGGAGAGGATATTCAGACATGGGGAGGTAGCATATGTCGTAGAATGCTTTATCACTACTCAGAAGGATTCAGAAGGTTGACAACAATACCATACAGAGGTCAAGAATTTATTGGGATGACATCAGCAGGTCTTTGAGGCAATTCCACCAGGGAGACCACCTGACAGGGGGTTTGATCACACCATTGAGTTGGAGGAGGGGGAAAAACCTATGATCACCCCCCCTCCCCCATCATCATCCTAGGAGGTTCAAGGATGAGATAGAGAAGGCAATCAAGGAATTTCTAGCGATGGGACACACCAGACCGAGCAGTAGCCCATTCGCTTCTTCAGTTGTCTTAGTTATGAAGAAGGATGGAACCATGAGGATGTGCATTGATTACCGAACCTTGAACAAGAAAACCATTAAGAACCAGTACCCTATCCCACGCATTGACGAGTTGATGGATGAACTGCATGGGGCAGTTTTCTTCTCAAAAATTGATCTACGCTCTGGATATCATCATATCAGCATCTGAAACAGGACATAGAGAAGACAACATTTTGATGTCATTTTGGACACTTCGAGTTCCTGTTTATGCCATTTGGGCTAACCAATGCACCCGCTACATTCCAGTCTTGCATGAACCATATATTCAGGGATCAGTTAAGGAAATTAGTCCTGGTTTTCTTCGACAACATCTTGATCTATAGCCGATCATGGCAAGAGCATATGAGGCACTTGGATGAGGTATTGAGCATCAGAGGCACGGTCATTTTATGCCAAAGAGTCCAAGTGTGAGTTCGGTATGACAAATTTTCTTTACTTAGGCCACATCATCAGTGCACAGGGGGTACAGGTGCACCAAGAGAAGATCAGGGCCATTCTGGATTGGCTGACCCCCAAGAATGTGACAGAATTGAGGAGATTCTTCGGGCTATGCAGCTATTACAGGCAGTTTGTCTAGGGTTTTTCTCATCTTGGAGCACCGCTGACATATCTTACCAAGCATGGGGCCTTCATATGGACTGAGAAATCACAGGAATCCTTTGATCACATAAAGGAAGTTGTGGGCACTTGTCCAGTGTTGGCACTACCAGACTTCACCTTGCCATTTGTACTAGAGTGTGATGCATCCGACGAAGGGATTGGGGTAGTTTTGATGCAGGGAGGACACCCCATTGTATTCAAGAGTCCAAATATTAGTCAAACTGAGAGTTTGTACTCCATTTATGACTAGTAAATGTTGGCAATCATGCATCCCTTGACCAAGTTCAGACAATATTTGGTGGGCAGCAAATTCGTGGTCAAGACTGATCACAACAGTTTGAAGTATTTCCTTGAGAATAAGGACCTCAATGAGCGCCAACATAAATGGGTGATCAAGGTACAGGCATTCAACTTTGACATAGAGTATGTCAAGGGGGAGAAGAACATTGTGGTTGATGCACTATCGAGGAGGCCTGCGACATGTTCTTTGATGGAGATTTCAACAGATTGGAAATCCCACTTGTTAGTGGAATATTCCAAGAACAATTTTTCTTGTGAGGTGATGGATGGGCAGATACAGGATGACCGGTATAGGGTCATTGACGATGTCATATTTTACAAGGATAGAGTCTACTTGGTGCCAGATTCAGGGCTTAAGAAGAAGATCCTCAATGTAGTTCATGATTCACCTCTAGTAGGCCATTAGGGGTTTTTCAAAACCTACAGACAGATCAGAGAGAGGTTCTCATGGAAGGGCCTCAAACAGGATGTTATGAGACACGTCAATGAGTGTGTGACTTTCCAGTAGAACAAGTCAGAACATTCTCTTCTAGCAGGGCTACTTCGGCCACTTCCCATTCCAGAGCATTAATGGGAGAGTATATCTATGGACTTCATCACCGGTCTACCTAAGGTCCAGGGTAAGGACTATATATATGTAGTGGTCGATAGATTGACCAAGTTTTCTCACTTCTACGCCATACCTATAGAGTACAGTGTGGTTCAGGTAGCCGAGATTTTCTTCAGGGAGGTCTTTAGACTTCATGGGTTTTCGAAGAACATCGTCGGTGACAGGGACAGTTGGTTCATAGGGACATTTTAGAGAGAGGTGTTTTGATTGGTGGGAACAAAGTTGACACCTAGCAGCAACTATCACCCTCAGACAGATGGGCACACCGAGATTGTCAACAAGTGGGTTCAAGGGTATTTTAGGAACTATGTAGGAGGACAACAGATAACTTTTGTAAAGTGGTGACATTTAGGAGAACATTGCTACAACACCACCTTCCACATGTCCATTGGTATGACACCCTTCCAAGCATTGTACGGATATGATGCTCCCACTTTGGTAGACTTGTTCTTCAGGGAGAGTAGAGCTCCCAAGGCCAAGGATTGGATCATAGAGAGTTAGGAGATCCTCAAGTTGTTGAAAGAGAACCTGTAGACGGCGCAAAACCAACAGAAGATAAGTGCGGACAGGCACAAGATAGACCGCATCTTTGAGGTTGGAGATTTGGTTTTCTTGAGACTCCAACCCTACAGACAGTCATCTCTAAAGAAGAGTGGGGCCGAGAAGCTCAAACCCATATTTTATGGTCCTTACAAAATCATGCACCGAGTAGACGAGGTTGCTTATGAGCTAGAGCTTCCATAGGGGAGAAAGATTCATAATGTGTTCCACGTGTCTTGCCTCAAAAAGGTAGTGGGACAATTCATTAGCACATCAGAGGAGCTTCCCCCGTTGGATGAGGAGGGATAGTTGGAGTTAGTTCGGGAGGAGGTTTTGGAGTTTCAGGAGCGAAAAATGAGGAGCAGGGTCATCAGAGAGCATTTGATCAGATGGATAGGGCTTCTAGTAGAGGACGCTACTTGGGAGAGCGAGCAGATGTTACAGCACCCCAGATTGGTATTGCTTGAGGACAAGCAATTTCGGGAAGGGAGGACTGTAATGTCCCTTTCCAAATAGGAGCTCTAGAGAGGAGGCTTAATGGTCTAAACCACCCCGTTAGACTATAGCCATGGCCAAAGAGGGGTAACCAAGGTTACTAGAGGTTACTGCAGTCACAGGAGTTATATTCGAAAAGTGACATTGAGCTAAAAAGGGTTAAAAGCGCTTTTAAGTCATTATGAGCTAAAAATAGAAGTCAAAATTGAATTAGGGTTTCAGCAGTGATTTAGGGTTTTGGAAGTCAACAATGAATTAGGGTTTCAGCATGATTTAGGGTTTTGGAAAGCTATAAAGGAAGGGTCAGTGACCTAATTCATCATTATGCAGATTATGACTTGTCATTGAGGAGAAGAGGCGCATCTCAGGAGAGATAGTTTAGTGTATTCCAGGAGGAAGACACGAGTTGGCTAATTTTAGTGTTGAAAGACACACCCTAGTCACCAGGAAGATCATCCAGGTCTTCCATCATTCTTCATTGATTCCACAATGCTCCCATATTCCAGGTATTTTCTTTTAGTTGATTATTTGTATTCCGGCTAAGATCCTTTTGTCTTTTGATCTAGCTGAGTTTTGTTATTTTATTCAGCCACAGTTGCTTATTTGTATTCCAGCTAAGATCCTTTGTTTGTTGATCTAGTCGAGTATTGTCAGTTTATTCATCCGCATTCGTCCATTTTGTAATCCAGAGAGATATCATAATACAAACTTTGTAGTCCTTTGTCGCGTTTATTATTTGTATGATCATTTATATGTTGTAAACCTTTGATCCTACACACACATTAGCAATGTTTCCTAGACTAGCCAAGTCAGGAACATTACAATTCCCAAGAGCACACACCCTGAAATAGTGAAAAAAGACCAGAAGCTACACCTTTACGAGAGACCCATGATTACCAGGATAATCCCATAGCCTGGGAAATCCCATAAAATAAGAAACAGCAGGGATAGCCACAGAACAGAGAGAAGCAACTATAGAGGCCATCCTACATACCAAGAAGGGGTGAATAGAATCGGAGGACGAATTCAAGACAAGAACCACCAAAATCAAACTGATATGGTGAGAATGAAGAATACCTAGAGTAAGAGGGGCCCACGGGGGGAGGAACTTCCAACAAGCGCTAGGAAGATCACAAGGATGGAGTAGGCGGCTAGAGAAGCTAAGGGTACCTTTCTCATGCAGGTCAATCCAAAGGGCAAAGCGGTCATCGACAGGGGGGGTGTAATGTCCCCCACCTCTTAGAGAGGTGATGAGGAGACTCAGTGGCCTGGGCACCCCCACTAGGTCATAGTCTCACACTGAAGGGCGGAAAGTCAAGAAGTTAAAAGTTATATTTTTAAGTTGACTTAAGAAAGGGAAAGGATAAAGGAGTAATAGATAACTCAACAGAAGAATAGAATATTAACCCTGGGAGTTAACCTAACTCAACAGAGAATTAGAAGGAAAAGTATAAGTAAGAGGCTAGGGTGCACCTATTACTCATTCTAGTTTTGGATTAGCATTGGCTATTGCTCTTGAGCATTCAGTTTGGGGGTTTTGTTGTACAAACCCTTGTGAGCAACTCAGTGGTGAAATATCTACTCATCTTGTTCCCCAGCTTGGTCTCGGGGATGAAAGACTCCTCCACACCATTCTAGTCTCAGCCCATCTCCATCTAGAACTTTAGAAGGGGCAGGAACATCAGTTTGAGTTATTTTCTGGAAGGTTATCATCATTCTACATTTGTCTGCAGATCAGGACGTCTCGGAGCCATAGGGGACATCTTGTGATTCAGTAAAACTCAAATCTAGGGAGATCTTCTTGAGATCTGAGCCCGAAACTTCTCCCACGGGATTCTCATAGCCTGATCTATATTCTTGGAGAGTTTCAGAGCATTTGGAGGCCTCCTTCATCAGGGCCAAACCTGCTAGGGTTTCAGTCATCCAGTGGGGCGCACCATTCAATGGAGATTTCAGATCTACAGCGATTGAGAGGGATATTGGAGATTCGGGCACCTGGGTTGTTCTTACCATCACCCGATCTATATTCTTGGAGAGTTTCAGATCATTTAGAGATCTCCTTCATCAGGTTCAAACCAGCTAGGGTTTCAATCATCCAATGGGGCACACCATTCAGTGGAGAATTCAGATCTATGGATTTTGAGAGTGGATTTGGGAATTTGGACATCTGGGTTTTCCTTGGAGTTGCCCGGTCTATCATTTGGCATATTTCTTAGAATGATTGGACACTTTTGGTAGAAGGGAAGAATTATTCAGGGCTTCAGCATTCTAGCAGGACGTGGCACTTTCTAGCTTGGAGGTTGAGCATTAGTACGGCTCATATCTGCTTGATTTAGTCTTCATTGTATATCCATCCTTTGGAGGCTCATTTTGTATTGTCGGGATCATTTTGTAGCAGCTCATATCTATTGCTTGTACGGCCATCTGAGGTTTATGCTAGATCGGCCATCTATTGTATTGATCTTACATTGCTCATAATAAAAAGGTCATATCTTTGCTTGTGCTTCTACATCTTGAATATA
>ML806089.1:32149-43614 GCA_009831015.1 Picea engelmannii
CTCCACACCATTCTAGTCTCAGCCCATCTCCATCTAGCACTTCATAAGGGGCAAGAACATCAGTTTGAGGGATTTTCTGGAGGGTTATCATCATTCTACATTTGTCTGCAAATCGGGATGTCTCGGAGCCATAGGGGACATCCTGTGATTCATTAAAACTTAGATCTAGGGAGATCTGCTTGAGATCTGAGCCCGAAACTTCTCCCACGGGATTCTCATAGCCTGATCTATATTCTTGGATATTTTTAGAGCATTTGGAGGCCTCCTTCATCAGGGCCGAACCTGCTAGGGTTTCAGTCATCCAGTGGGGTGCACCATTCAATGGAGATTTCAGATCTACAGCGATTGAGATGGATCTTGGAGATTCGGGCACCTGGGTTGTTCTTACCATCACCCGATCTATATTATTGGAGATTTTCAGATCATTTGGAGATCTCCTTCATCAGGGTCAAACCAACTAGGGTTTCAGTCATCCAGTGGGGCACACCATTCAGTGGAGAATTAAAATCTACGGAGTTTGAGAGTGGATTTGGGAATTTGGACATCTGGGTTTTCCTTGCGGTTGCCCGATCTATCATTTTGCATATTTCTTGGGATGATTGGACACTTTTGGTAGCAGGTCAGAATTATTCAGGTCTTTAGCATTCTAGCAGGATGTGGCACTTTCCAGCTTGGAGGTTGAGCATTAGTACGGCTCATATCTGCTTGATTTAGTCTTCATTGTATATCCAGCCTTTGGAGGCTCATTTTGTATTGTCGGGAGCATTTTGTAGAAGCTCATATCTATTGCTTGTACGGACATCTAAGTTTTATGCCAGATCGGCCATCTATTGTATTGATCTTACATTGCTCATAATAAAAAGGTCAGATCTTTTCTTGTGCTTCTACATCTTGAATATATTGTGATCTCCATGTGTTGATGAATCTTCTATGCACTTAAAAACTCAATAAATTAGTAGTAGTTAGTGATTCCAAGAAATAATTTGGCTTGGGATCATTACAGGGGAGAGAGAAGTCAACACCACGCATCAGGGAAAAGCATGGGCAGAACTCTTTCGAGAAGCGGACGGGATAAGGGACCCAGGGGCCACCCAGCCCAGAACAACCCCCTACCACAAAATGATGGAGGAAGCCAGGTGTACAAAAATGTTGATAGGAAAGTTGAGAATTGATAGGAAAGCAACCAGTAGGGAGGCTCTCCGGGACCATAAGAAGGTGTACATAGAAATTTTGAGCCACCTCAGCAACCTAGAGGCTAGTGAAATTAGAATAGCAAAGGACCAGAGGAGCCAAAATGAAAAAATGGAATGAATGGTAGGACAATTCAACCTCTACCTATGCTATGTCCACCACATGGACATCACCCCAGCAGATTGATGTGGAACACCAGCCTGCATCAAAAAGACGCGCACGGTGGAGAAAAGGAAGGAGAACGAGGGAAGAAAGGAAGGAGATGAAATCCATCCCATCCTCTTGGACTAGCGTAGTACAAAACCTTAGTCAAGTTGGTTATCATTGTAGGAGCCACCCCTACTCTACGTTTTTGTCTTTTATATATATGTTATGGTAAAGTTTTTCAAACTAGTTTTTGAAGACTGGGTCGGTTTTCCAGGGTGGTGGCCCAGCCCAACACCCCCGTTTTTGTAGACAGCGTAACTTCGGGATACCTGATCTGGTTTCCTTTTTGGCATATCAGGGGATCCCCCCTTTTTCCTTTTGTACCATATTTTCCAGTAATATAGAATATCACACTCACTTACAAAAAAAAAAACATTTATTCTAGATTTCATATTGTATTTGTAGTATGATTATGCATTTCCAAAACTATTTTAACTCATAGTACTGGCACTATAAATTTAATTTTAATTAACTTCCAACTGACATTTTTTTCTTACATTTACCAGTTTATTTTTTCATTAAAAAATAATATGTTTAGCTTGTTAATATTAGTCTTGAATTCTACCTAAAAATTTAAAGGAATTATTCACTAACATAAAGCACATATTAAAATTTATGCACACATATAATTGGAGGATTAGTACCCTTAAGGAGAGATACTTTGTTGACTCACCTAACCAATTAATCTAACCACGTAATTAGAAAGTGTAGGGATTTAAACCTAACCTACAAGGGTGTTTTCAAGTGTTGTGCTTGATTTTCAGTTTGAGCATCAACACCTCTTAGCACTAGCATTGGTAACAAAGCTAGGAATCTCCACACATGCATAGTTTGATTTGAGATCCAATATAGATAATATTTTTCATTTGGAGAAACAAGCATTGAATAGATATCCCTATCATGAGCTATAACCATATCATGTGATGAGAGCTTGATCACCTACTAATGCTACCAAAATCTAGTATAGAAACAAAATTCCATAATTTGATTTTGGTATCACTACTTTCACTCACAAAGACATTCTCATCCTCCTTTGAGGAGGTGAAAACTCCTACAACACCCATGTGTCATGTTGCGATATATATGTGGGATTTTTTCGATGTTTTCCAAATTCTTACCATGTGATCCTTGGACCCAAAAGCTAACAACACCTCAGTGTATTTACTCAAACGCTACCTTTCCTTAACAAACTTTCCATGGTAAATCTATGATGAATAACCTACCATGCAAATTTTGTTCCAACCTCTCCAAGAATATAAAAAGGAAAAAAAAATATGTCATAGGTTAAAATGTTACGGATGCATATGTTTGGGCCAATGGAAGACAATGTATTCACATGTAGAGGAAATTTTTTATGCAAGAATGTAAATGACAAAGTTGAAATGCATGAAAGAAAGGAAACAACTTGGCTTTAAGGAATGAAAATTCCTTTCATTAACTGCTAACCACTCCCAAGTCGTCACTTGCTTTCAAAACTTTTTACAGTCCAAGGAGGAGGAAATAATTTTGTTTTGGGGGAAATGAGCAAGGCAACACAATGATTTCACTTGTAGAGAATAAATTAATGTGTTTAGGGTGGAGAGATAGCCCAATGTGTACAACAATTTTCTTTGGAGGAAGATCAAGTCAAATAAACAACAAAAATCAAATGTGGGAACAACATCATCCACTAAATCTTTGCATAGGAGGATCTAAAGTAAATCACTAAATTTCTAGATGAAAATTAGAGAAATTTTGAGGTCTAAAATGGGCCTCCTAAGTAAAATAATAAGGTAAGAGTTATCATTTTTTTAAGGGAAAGAAAGAAAAATGATTTATCAATAATATTTTCATCTTATATCTTTACAGGTGTACTCAAATTTCAAGTGTTGGCACTCAATGCATGCAAAATTTAATTATGCATCCAACGAGTGCCTACACTTGAAATTTGAGTACACCTATAAGGAGATAAGTCAAAAATACGATAAAAAAAAATAGTTTGTTCTTTCCCTCCAAAAATATATACCCTTAGGGTTGACATCATCATCTTGAATCCTATTGGTTCTTTTAAAGTTGATGTTGATAGCACATTTTTTTTGTTTTGAGACCCACCTTTTACCTCAAAATTTCTCTAATGTTTTCCATGCTACCACACTAATTTGGCTTGGAGAAGGAGAATCATATTGCATTGATGAGAGATATTACTCCAAAGGGCCCACATGCATATATAAATCATTGTGATAGGGGAGAAGGAAAATAATTGTGCTTGGGGGGCTGAATCTACCTGCCAAGCATTAAAATTTAGCTCGAGTACAATATCAACTTAAAACTCGACCAATCCTCAACATACACATGGCATGAAATGGGTGCATCAAAATAAGGTAAATCACTATCTACTAAAGGAAAACTCACCTTTCTCCTCAACAATTTCGCTATTGGTAGTGAGATACCAAGTAAACCATCAAATCCCAACCACATGCTTGTCTAAAGATAATTGTCTATGCCATTGAGATAAACCATTGTCTTTCAAATGTTAATATCTCTTGCTTCATTAATGATTGAGCTTGGAGGAGAAGTAGCTACCCTAGAGGACCCACGTGATAGGAAAATTATTGCGTTGAAAGGATCATCTGTGATCCAAATTGGATCCTCGCCAAAATATTTTGTAAACTTTGTAATAAGCATTTAGTTTTGTTTTTGGAAAAGTTGAGAAAATGTCCAAAACTTACTTGGAAGTTGAAACGAACCATTATGATAGTTGGCCTTACAAGGCATCTCATTAAAAAAAAGGTTGTGGTGAATAAGGGAATCACTTGAGAGGTGAAAAGATAACTTAAGAAGATTGAAGGTAAGTAGAAGATACGAGGGCCCGAAGAGTGCAACCTAATTAAAGATTGAAGGACAAAAGAGTCAAGGAGCCTATCCGCGGTGAGAAAAGGTGTCTCTAAGCCATGGTCAACTGCAATTTTTTTTCTAGTGAGTAACAATGCATGAGATTTATGGGTGTGCATATCTCACCCTTTGTAATGGACTTCTAGCTTTCACATTTGAGTTTCCAAGGTAATCTCCATGTATCTATGGTGTGGGTTCATTAATTTATTGTGTGCTCGAGTTCTCTATGATATGGGCATTGTATTTATTGATTTTTTGGTTATGTTTATTAATTATTGGATCATTGCATGATAGACACAACAATATCAATATTGTAAACATAGTGTAGACACCTTGTTGTGTTCAAAAGTTGTTTCAATGTTGATTGGAATTGATAATTATAGTGTCAATTTCCCTTTCTTTGAATCATTGGCTACCCACATAGATGAATTTCACATTTAATCACGTTCATTGGTTGGGTTTATAAACTACTTATATTGTTTGTCCTGACCAAACCACAAGCTACTAAAATTTATTTTTGGATTGTGTATGTTATTGAACCATTTGAATGTTATCACACTCCACTCAACCTGTGACACTATTTTCCTATAACATGCTTGGCAAGCTACAACCCAATCACCTTGGTGGATTTGCTTATTGACAGTTGGAATGTTGATAAGAATTTACACCGTAGAAAATTTAAATACATTTGATTTGAAACTGGACCATTCTCTGTACTCCAATCATTCCAATCTAGGCTTAGGTACTCCCTCTTTAGCATTATATATGAGTTACAACTTCTGGCCAATAAAAAATGCATTGATTTTATTATATGAAGAAACAAAAGAAAGGTGTGATGTGTTTGAATTGGAGGAAGCTATATTTAAATTGCTCATGTTTAATAAATTGGGTGTGCTAACATTGCATCACACTCTGGTAGACTTGAACCTCTATGCAAGTGCATGCTACAATGGTTGTTGATTGGATAGATGTTAATACAATGTTGATGTATTAAATAAATTAAAGTGTCATGTAATCACAATAAAATAATAGAAATTGCATAAGATTTTGAGGTGCATAATGAACTCATTCATAGAGCAAGAGAAGATAATCAAATTTGGAATTGCACAGGTAATTGAATTTTTACTATTTAGAAGGATTCATGTCAAGGAGATGAGTGGGCCATAGGCCTACTATTTACATATTATATTGGTATCAGAGAAAGTTTTGAAGACTTGGAGAAGACTTGAATGGTAAACACCCATGGCAAGTACCAAAACAATGGACAAACATTGTCATCGAGATTATTGTGGAGTAGAAAACTCAGAATGACTAGAATACTTCATGAAGGGGAGGATCTAGGAGCCATATTTTCTTGACTAGAGAAAACCATTGATACATTAACAAATTTGGTAATGAAATTGTTGGTGAATAAAGATAGGGAAGCAAACTCAAAAGAGACTTAGTATGAAGAAGACAAGATAGACCGAGAAGATTCCACATGCAATGATTCGGGTAAAAATTACTCTTTTTCTTCATCTTCCCATATTCCTTTCAAATTTGAAGAAAAACCTAAAATTTCCATGTTTGATGGACAATTTAATGTTGAATTCATGAATAGTTGGCTGAAACAAATGGAATTTTATTTTGGCCTTTATCAAATCTAGGAAACATAGAATATTTATTTTGCACATTTGAAGATGGTCAGACATGCTCTGTTGTGGCGGGAGAGCTATGTGGATGCATTAAGGATAGGAAATATGTAACATTCCCCCGGCCACCCGCAGGCTAAGGGACACCAGTCTAGAGAAACTTCTCTTTCTCTGACACCAGTCGGTAACATCCCCAACCTTAAATGGCCGAACCATGCTACTCTAAGGAATGCTTTCATTCCCTTACTGTGAAACATACGGTAACATACCCAGTAGTCAACTGAGCTATGCCACATAAATTTACTCTTTAAACTACATGCAACTAAAACATATACATACAACACTCTTGCGGAAGCTTTACATATAAACATAAACAAACAATTACTTTCTATAATATACGACTTTTATATTGAAATAACAGTAACTATAGATATACAGCATTTACAGGGAACTACCCATAAACATACATGCAATTATAATCACATATATGATAAACCATAACATAGGCATGTAAATAACAAAGCATCATATCATTTTATCGTACGATTGGTAATTATCATAGAAATATTGTCACCAACTGCGTACAGACCGTCCATGAACCTCCCAGACTTAGACTACATTATTCATCACTCTCAACAGTGAGTCACCCTCGAGCTAGGACTGAACTCCACCCAGGCTAAAGGGTTCCTAACCAGGCTAAGGCTCATGGACAACAGGAAAGACTCCATCTCAGGTTCTCACTCAACTAATAGCCTACAGCCTCTCATTCCCCACATGTTTGTCCCACCCAAGGAAGTGTGCCCCTTCTCTGCTCAAAAGTCCCTCGGTGGCCTCACTGCCCTTCCAGGGCTTCAGCAACAGGCCAGACCGGAAGTCTCAGAGTGTTGTAGTTGTAGTTTAGCACCTTCGGGAATCAATCCCCAGCAATTATCTCGCTCAGAGAATTTCTCACGGGCCTGAAAACCCGCTTCTTCAATCCTGCTCCAAGCTAACCAGGTACAGCAACCGAAAAAGGCTATGGGAACATGCTCAGAAATGGTGAAATGAATGTCTCAAGGATAACAAAGAGCATGAGTGAAAATGGTCATGGAATCATTGACTGGATAATTGAGTGTGGTAAGGAATCACTGTGAAACTCATCGTGAAAGTGATCGTGAGAATGATGGTCAAGCTGTTGGTAAGAAATCCCATGAAAAGTGATCAAATGAGCTAAGTCCCCCACGATATGAATGCATGTCCCCAACTTGACACTTGTCATATCAGAAGTTACTTTGGTCCACTTGTCCCCAACTTTAGAACTTAGGATAAAATAATTATCCATACTTTATGCTTTAGGAAATATTAATAAAATATTCCCTTGACTTTTGGCCCTCTTTTTCCCTAATTGGTGAAGTTCAGTCCCCCATCTCTCTTATCCTAGTCGATCTACGTGCAACGATGTATTTATATTAATCATGAGTCATGTACAAAGTAGGCACATTGGCCTTTGACATCTAGGCGTTCTGGCCTAAAACCAAAACATAAGCATCCCAATTTATAATAACCAACTCACCAACCTATAACACATATAATATACATGAGGCTCATTGTCCTCCATACTGCACGCACCTTAGTTACTCTGCGCGGTATCCAGGAATGTGCATACTACATCATTTTACAGTGTAGTTCATGCACGCACTATGCCACATGACGTGCTTTACCAAATGATGTCAAAACAGCTCACTAGCTTAAGTACATTTATATTACCTTTACAATTGGGTTCAGCCGAGGGATATTACAATCCCCTCCCCTTATTTATGCACTGTCCTCAGTGCATCATACACCCATATACAACAAAGTTTTCAAAAATCTTCAAAAAGATGCGAGTATTTTGTCCGCATTGCATCCTCATGCTCCCAAGTAGCATCCTCAGGACCGTACCAGGTCCACTGAACCTTTACAAGCCCTATGGCTCGGTTCTAGAGCTGTTTGACTTTATGGTCCAAAATACACACTGGATGCACTTGAAAATCACCTTCTTGCTACACCTAAATCACATTCCAATCAATAACATGGTTAGCATCAGGTATATATTTATTTAGCAATTATACATGGAAGACATTATGAACAAACATAGATGTAGGCAATCCAATCATATAAGTAACTGGACCAATCCTCTCTAGGATTTCAAATGGCCCACAAAATCTGGCTGCCAACTTGGCACAGCTTTTAAATTCTACTTAATTCTTGTCATTTGGTCCTCCATCTCCCTGAGCAACTCTGGCCCAACTACTATCCTATCAGTTGGATTATCCCAACTCACTGGAGTATTGCACTTTCAGTCGTAAAGTGCTTCAAATGGGCTCATCTTCAATGATGCCTGATACCCATTATTGTAAGCGAATTCTACCAAGTGTAGGTAGTCTTCCCAATTCTATGGTTTTTCCATCACATACATTCTCAGTATATCTTCTATCACTCTATTCACCCTCTCTATATGTCCATCAGACTTAGGATGATAAGTTGTACTAAAGTTCAGATTCATTCTAAATCCTTTGAACAATCCTTTCCAGAAATTCAAGGTGAATTTCGGGAGTCTGTCGGACATAATTGTTTTAGGAATCTTGTGCAATCCTGCCACTTGCTTCATGAAAATATCAGCAACATTTGTTGCCTTGTGCATAGTTTTTAGTGGAAAAAAATGGGCAGCTTTCGTAAGCTTGTCCACCACCACCATGATTGAATCATGCAGCTTGCATGCTCTAGTCAACCCCGTAATAAAATCCATTGTCACCACTTCCCACTTCCATTCAGGAATGGTTAAAGGTTGCAGCAACCCTGTTGGGTGCCTATTCTCAGCTTTAACTTTCTGGCATTTCATACATCTAGCGATGTACTCGGCGATCTCTTTCTTCACACTTGGCCAAAAGTAATGGCTCTTGATCGTTGCCATGGTTTGGTTGAAATAATGTAACTGTGAAGAGCATTCTTATTATTATTGTTATTTTATTATTAGGATTAATCCCCATTGTGGATTAATCATGTCGATAATTGTATAAGGACCAAATCCCCTTTTGCAGATTGGTCATCGGACAATTATAAAGGGTAGAATAAGAAGTCAGCCCCAGCAGTTATTATTGAAGACCCAGAATTGATTAAAGGTGGGTTTACCCACCCAAAGTGAGAGGTCAGCCCTGCCAGTGAAACCTTTTCACACGTGCCAATCTTGTATATATAGGAGGCTAGCACCTCACTTCTAACACACAACTCACTTACTCATTATCTTATGAGGCAAGCTGCAATTACCAGTTAGAGAGAGGAGAAGAAGAGTGGTGCATCTCTTCGGGAGGACTATCTGTATTGGTTTGAGTTACCTATTGAACATTGTATAAGCTATTTATGATACGGAAGTTTTTGCTCGGTTTTCTTCCCCTAGAGGGTTTCCGAGGATAAATGTTGTGTCTCTTGTGAATGTGTATTTCTCAGTGATCTTGTTATTATGATGCTCTTATCTATTGAAATACAAGGAACTATAATAATTTCATAAACATTAACATGGTATCAGAGCCAACCTGAAGAAAGCACAATTTGCAAGAGGAAAAACGTCACTATTGCAGCACCTGCAAATTAGGGTTTTGTAAAAGTAACTCTTTTCAGCTCCCTAAACACCTAGAAAGTTGCGCCCTCCCCCCAGGATCAATTTGGCACCTAGAGCGCACCTTTTTAGTGGTTGGATCTCCCGAAAAGTGAAACCCTAGTTTCACAAAAGTACCAGAAGTACCAGGAGCACTAGTCCAGAAATCTGCAGATCGGATCTAACGGGGTAAAAATTGGATTTTCTCAAATCCAAGTGTACCAGGCTACTCGCCTTAGCCAAGCACACCTCCTGGTAAGGTCAAAATTTGATTTTAAGCATTTTCATTTTTTGGTCATTTTCGTAGCCTCAAGTACAAGATGTTTGCAAGCACGAAGCTTGTTGAGAAACTAGAAGGCATAGACAACTTTCGTGCCTGGAAGTATAGGATCGGTCTGATCCTTGCAGATAATGACCTAGCAAAATTTATCAAATAAGAAGTGGAGGAACCTGAAGATGTCGTAGAGAAAGCAAAGCATCAGAAGGACTTAATCAGGACTCAAAGAATCATTGCAAATTCAATCAAAGACCACCTGATCCCGTATGTATCGTCCAAGAAAACTCCGAAGGAGATGTTTGATTCTCTAAGAAAACTATATGAAGGAAAGAATATCAATCGAAAGATGAATCTAAGAACTCAATTGAAGAATACCAAGATGCAGAAAGGAGAAATGATTCAAGAATATTTCTCCCAAATCTCAGAAATAAAAGAACAGTTGAAAGCGATTGGAGACACCATCGACAAAGATGAATTCGTAATAACAGCCCTAAATGGTCTCGCAAGACCTTGGGATGCTTTCATCCAGACAGTATGTGGCAGAAAGGAGAAACTACAGTTTGAGAGCCTATGGGAAGAATGCACCCAAGAAGAGAGAAGGGTAGCCAGTCGTGAAGCACTACTAGCAAGGGACGATGATCAAGCCCTAGCTACTCATACAAAAGGAGGAAGGAAAAAACCCTACTTCAAAAGGGAATCTCATAGAGAACCGCAACCATCAAACAAATTCAACAACCAAGAATCTCATTCAAGAAATTTTCAGAAGAAAGGGAAATGCAAGGGACGAGATCTCTCATCTATACAATGCTATCATTGTGATAAGATGGGACACAAGGCGAATAATTGTCTAGTCAGAAGAGAAGAGTACAAGAGGAAGCACAAAAGGCAACATGCTCACATAGCCGAAGATGAAGAACCACCTATGAAGATGATTAAGGACCATGTCTTGATCTCATCTCTCTCAGGATTTGTATCACCTAGAGAGGACACATGGCTCATTGATAGCGGAGCATCAAAGCATATGACGGGTAAGAAAAATACTCTCTCTTGTATTTCAGAAAAGAAGTTTTCTCAGAAAGTAACTCTTGGATATGATTAGGAATATCCCATCAAGAGAATAGGAGAATCAAACTACAAGCTAGATTCAAAAAACTCAATAACAATGAAGGACGTACTCTATGTATCGGGCCTAAAGAAGAACTTACTCTCCATATCAGCTTTAGAAAAGAAAGGCTATAGAGTTGCCTTCATAGATGGAGAAGTTCTTATGTGGGCTAAGGGAGAAACCTTAAATGAAGCAATTGACATCGGAAGTGAAGAAAATGTCTTATATAAGATGAAGGGTCACCCAGAAACTACCATGACCCATGCCATCGAAAAATCATGCGAACTTTGGCATAGAATATTGGCCCACATCAACTACAAGGCGCTACCATACATATGCAAAGTTGTCAAAAGTTTACCAGAACTCAAGGTTGATCAGGAAGGCATATGCAATGGATGTGCGCAAGGGAAGAACATCAAGAACCCTTTTCCAAAGAGGGACAACAAAGCAGAAGGAGCATTGGAACTCATCCATTCATACGTATGTGGCCCAATGCCATCATCCTCCATTAGCAGGTATGTATACTATGTATCATTTATTGATGATTATTCTCGTAAGACATGGATATAT
>ML806089.1:43664-68324 GCA_009831015.1 Picea engelmannii
AGATAATGGAGGAGAATATACCTCAAAGGAGTTCATGAACTTCTACAGAGATGTTGGGATCAAGAGGGAACTCACTACTCCCTATAATCCTCAACAAAACGGTGTAGCTGAAAGGAAGAACAGAACAATTATGGAAGTTGTAACGACCATGATTCACGATCAAGATCTTCCTATGTGCTTATGGATAGAAGCAGCAATGGCAGTTGTTTATGTGCAGAACAGATTATCCCATAGTGCACTTGGGTTCAAGACCCCAGAAGAAATGTTCACCGGAAAGAAGCCAGAGGTAAGCCATATCAAAATATTTGGCTATCCAGTATTTATTCATATATTGAAAGAGAAAAGAAACAAGCTAGAACCCTCTGGAAAGAAGGGAATATTTGTGGAATATTGTGAGGTATCCAAGGTCTTCAGAATCTACATACCTGGTCACCGCCATATTGAGATCAGCAGGGACGTGACCTTTGATGAAGAAGCATCACTTAAGAAATCAAGAATATGCCAGCTTGAAGAAGTATATGAAGAGGAACCTGTAAATCCTAGGACTATAGAATTCGTGAGGGAAGTTCCCAGAACTACAGAACCTATAAGGGAAGTCGTAACTTCCCCTAATGAGGAGACTCCTGAAGGTCATGATATAACAGAAGTTCAATAACCTCCTCAAATGACCTTCTCCCATAAAAGAAAGCCTTCTTGGGCAAGAGATATTATTCAAGATGGAGAGAAGTATGGTGTTCCAAAAGGAACCACGAGACAGGTGAAAAGACCAAAGCCATTCTCTAGTTACATGGCTTTGATGTGCAATCTACTTGATGAAGAACCTACATGCTTTGAAGAGGCCACTCAAAAGAAGGAATGGGCAGATGCCATGACAGAAGAATACCAATCCATAATAAAGAATGATGTATGGGAAATAGTTCCCAGACCAAAAAGTAAGGATGTGGTATCATCAAAATGGCTCTTCAAAATAAAACATGATGCTAATGGAAGTATTGAAAAATATAAAGCAAGATTTGTAGCTCGTGGATTTTCCTAGCTGTGACATTGAGCCAGTGTAGTACTTCCAGCCTAGTGCCATGATGAGGTATCATTTTTTTACTAATACATATTTGATGCAGATGATGATAGCATTCTTTCAAGAATGATGATGTTGTCGATGAAGAAAACTTCCGATGACTCGAAAATATGCTAGTCAATGTTTCAAGATGATATTGACGATACTGTCCTCCTGATGCCACTGATGATGCAGACCTCTCTCGACTGATGCTGATGAAGAATACCCTTCTTGTTAAGGGGGAATGTTGAAATAATGTAACTGCGAAGAGCATTCTTATTATTATTGTTATTTTATTATTAGGATTAATCCCCATTGTGGATTAATCATGTCAGTAATTTTATAAGAACCAAATCCCCTTTTGTGGATTGGTCATCGGACGATTATAAAGGGTAGAATAAGAAGTCAACCCCAGCAGTTATTATTAAAGACCCAGAATTGATTAAAGGTGGGTTTACCCACCCAAAGTGAGAGGTCGGCCCTGCCAGTGAAACCCTTTCACACGTGCCAGTCTTGTATATATAGGAGGCTAGCGCCTCACTTCTAACACACAACTCACTTGCTCATTATCTTATGAGGCAATATGCAATTACCAGTTAGAGAGAGGAGAAGAAGAGTGGCACATCTCTTGGGGAGGACTATCTATATTGGTTTGAGTTACCTCTTGAACATTGTATAAGCTATTTATGATAAGGAAGTTTTTGTTGGGTTTTCTTCCCCTAGAGGGTTTCCCAGGATAAATGTTGTGTCTCTTGTGAATGTGTATTTCTCAGTGATCTTGTCCTTATGATGCTCTTATCTATTGAAATGCAAAGAACTATAATAATGGCATAAACATTAACAGGTTTTCTGATATCCAGGGTGCCCTACATAAGTAACATTATGCATTTCATGAAAAATCATATGTTTCAAATCCTGTACATTTGGAAAAAAAAAAAAAAAAAAATCTAGCGCAACAGTATTCCATCTATTCCCAACTTATAATTATCCACCTTTTGTAGCATGTTACCCTGATGTAGCATTGCTACCAATTCTTTGTATTGCAGATCTGCATTTGCAGCCTCCAGAATTTTTCCTTTAATATCAATTTGATACATGCTAATGGTTGTAGCATGTAATTCATGCAGCTCCCTGTTGAGTGCATCAGCCACTTTATTCTCTTTCCCCTTTATATGCCTTATATCAAAGTCATATTCACTTAGAAATTCTAACCATCTGCTTTACCTAGCATTTAGATTTGGCTGATCAAATAAATATTTCAAACCATTGTGGTATTTTCTTAGCTCAAACCTCTTTCCCATGATGTAGTGTCTTCATTTCCTCAAGGCATGTACTATGGCTTCCAACTCCAAATCATGAGTGGCATAGTTTCTTTCATGATCCTTCAACTTCCTTGATTCATAACATATGGCAAACCCATTTTGACTGAGGACTCCACCAAGTCCTTCATTACATGCATCGGTGCATATGATGAAGTCTTCCTCTGGGTCTGCGATCCTTAATATTGGATCACTTCTCAATAATTGCTTCAAGTGTTGGAAACTCTTCTCGTAATCCAGTGTCCATTGAAACTTTACTCCCTTTCTTTGCAAATAAGTGATTGGGTGTGCAATATTTGAGAATCCTTCAATAAATATTTTGTAGTAGCCTGCAAGACCCATGAATGATCTCACCTCTGTCACATTCTTTGGTGTTGACAATTCTCTAATGGCCTCTATCTTCTCAAGATCCATTGTTATCCCATCCTTTGAAATGATATGCCCCAAATAATGAATCTGTTTCTGATAAAATGAACACTTTCTCAATTTGGCATATAACTGGCGCTCCCTTAATACTTGCAACACCATCCTCAAATGATGTTCATTCTCTTCCTCTGACTTGGAATATATAATAATGTCATCCAAAAAGACAATGAGAAACTTGTTCAAATACTCTCGGAAAACACCATTCATTAAGCACATGAAAACAGCTAGTGCATTTGACAACCCAAATGGCACCACTGTGAAATCATAATGACCATACCTTGTCCTGAAGGCAGTTTTGCTAATATCTTCTTCTTTAATCCTTACCTGATGGTATCGTGATCTGAGATCTATCTTTGAAAATATCTTTGCATCCTTCAATTGATCAAGAGGTCATCAATCCTTGGCAGAGGATACTTGTTCTTAACAGTCACTTTATTCAACTGTCTGAAGTCAATGCACAACCTTAGTGTTCCATCTTTCTTTCTCACAAACAAGAATGGGGCACCCCAAGGTGACACGCTTGGGTGTATATACCCCTTCTTCAGAGGTTCTTCAAGTTGCATTTGCAACTCCTTCAATTTTGGTGTACTCATTCTATAAGTAGTCTTTGATACTGGCACTGCTCCAAGCATCAAATTTATAGAGAAATCAATGTCTCTCCTTGGGGGTAGTCTGGGTATCTCCTTGAACACATCTTCAAAATCTTCTAGGACTACATAATCTTCCAAATTTGGCACCTTATCTCTAGGTGTCTCTGCCAAATGAGTTGCAATTATTTGACATCCTTTTCTGTAACATTTCTTCAGCTACAATGCTGAAATTTCTCTAATGGTTACTGCCCTAGGAATTCCATGTACCTTCCTTAGTTTCCCTTCCTCATCTAGGCAAGTAAATGCTTTGTTGTGACAGTCTAAGAGAGTGTGATGTTGGTCCAACCAATCCATCCCAATTAGACAGTCATAGGAACCTAAAGGAAAGATGTTTAAATATGCCTTAGTGTTCAGTCCATTCATGTCTATGAGGCATGACTTAACCATATCATTAACTTTTCTTCTAGATCATGTAGCCAGTTGCACCAACCAGGATTTCCCATGCTTGCTTCTTGGAAATTGCAAACTTTCCACTATCTTAGGGTCTATATAACTATGACTAGATCCTGAATCAATTAAAATAGAAATGGTATGGTTGTTGATCATACCTTCCACTTCAATCATGTGGGACTGATACTCTGCTTTCTTGTTGTCCAGGGATGCATAAATCCTTGGCACATATCTGCCCATTTCCTCCATTGTTTCAGCATGCTATACATTGTGAACAACCCTACCTTTTTCACCTTTATGAGGACAATATTTGAACCTATGGTCCCCTTTACAACCCCAACATTGCATAGGTGGCTTCCTTGGCCCTTGACTCCCTCTGTCAATTGTTCTTGGTTCTTTAGGCATTTGTTGTCCTTGTGGATTATTTCTGAAGAATGGTGGCATAGCTCCCTTCTTCCTCTGATCCATCTTGAATTTCTTATTGTTTTCCCAAGCCTTTTGGAAAGTTGGTCTTGCTTTCTGTTGATCATATAGGCATTTATCTCTCCTTATGGTCTCTTTTAATGTCTTGGGATCATCATACTATATTTTTTCACTGATGAATGATGGCAATCCACTTAAATACCTTTGAATTTTGACTATCTCATCCTTGATGAAAGAGACATACTTCAGTAGTTCCAGAAACCTTCTCTCATATTCATCTATGGTCATACTTCCAAGCTTGAGTTCAAAGAACTCTTTCATTTTCTTGTCATAGTATCTCTTAGTCAAGTACTTCTTCTCAAAATACTTCTTGAATTCCCTCCAAGTAACACTTTTCTCTACAAAGTTTTGCACCTGCACAAGTTGATCCCACCACATGGAGGCATTTCCTTTGAGTTGATAGATAGTGATTCTACCTTCTGCATGAGAAGAATAATTATGCAATTGAAAATACTTTCTCATGCCCAGCAACCATGTTTTTTCATCTTCGTCCTTCTTGTGCTCACCATCAAATGTAGGAGGTTTGATTTTGTTCATTTCTCCTCGCAGATCATCCACCCCAGATCTCTTATACCTTATGACAGGGGATAGACTTGAGTTGTAGGCTACTCTCTTATTGGAATGCCTTTGGGAATGATGGTGATGTGTACTAGAACTTTTTGCTTTTCTTTTCTCCTTTGAAGGCTTGTGACTCCCAGATTTACTTGAGCCACTCTCCTTAACCAATTTATTTTCTATTCTATTCAAACCCTCCAATAGCTTCATGTTGAAGTCATCCTGCTAGTCTTTGGCTTTCATAAGCCTTTCATTATCATCTTTATGGCTTTGGATATCCTTCTGCAAATCCTTGATGGTCTCATCCATATTCATATTTTCATTCCTTTCTTCTCCATGTTCATTGGATTTTTTTCCTTCAATGCCCAAATGGACATCCACCCCTTTGCTCTCATCTTGCTGACTGTAATTCCCCTGTGCTTCTTCCATTCCTATGGACTCCATACTGGTCTAATCTGATCGAGTTGTTGTTAATTTTGCAAAACATTCAGCCATCGAAACTTATCAGGCTAACAATTCAATAATTCATGAGAATATGCACCATTTTGGTTCAATATACACATCAGAATTATCTCTCCCGATTTCCTGGTGTTATCACCATGAAAATTATAGATAAGACCCAAGTCTCGAAAACACAGACGTGCAGTGCCTTCAGAGATACACTTGTGCAAGAAGGTGGTTTGTTGAAACCATTTTTTCCAAGACGTGGTATCACGTGTCTCAACATGTCAAATCCCCCACTCGTGGAGTGGGCGACGGTTAGTCAGATCACCCTGCTTCACTCGTTCGGTACTTCGCATCCATGTGACATTAGTTGAACGCTGCCATGTAATGAACTCAAAAGATAATCATTTGAAATGGATTAGCCGAGCATGGAAACCTAACACTCTTGTACGTAATCCATCTACGCTTCATAAATGGAATTCTATAATTATTAATCCTCAAGTATGAAGCTATTTGCGTATCCATAACCAAAGTAATATCCAAACTGCTCGACTTTCTGCTCTCTATAAAAGCATTTCGGTATCCACAGCCTAAGATACATGGACAAGGCTAAATCGAGTGAGACTGGTTATTCGGGCAACATGCTAGACTTTCCTGCAAATAATGAGGAAAGGGTCCTTGTGCACATTCTAGCAACTAAGTTCCACACAGATCCAGCTATAGACTCACGGTTGGAAGTCAGGTTGAATCCCACTATGAAGGATTTAGTCATCAACAGGCCATCCACTAAAAAGAAAAGGAGAAAGTGGTAGAAGAAGGAGGAATCTACTGCTGAAGCGGCCGAAAGTGTTGGAAAGAATCAACCGGTCTGGTTAGATTCTTCTTTAAAGGCAGAGATCACTAAGATGAAGTGAGTCTTCAACTAAAATTAAGCATGTTTCAAAGAATTTTTTGAACAACCGGTAGCGGACGTAAGGAGCACCAGATATGATAGGCATGTTCTTAAACAACCCTTTTCACAATAGGCTAATTGTTGTCATCCCCCTTTTGTAATTTTGTGATTAATATGATTATATAAATACAGAAACAGATTTTAGACTGTTTTATTACAATTTCTATATGGTGGTGTTATGAATCTTGTTTTCTTTTATAATATTTTTTTCTTGTAAGCTTATATTTCATTTTCATCTGTCTGAATCGGAGGAAAATAAAACTCGGAATTCTTTTTAATTAATGCTTCGATGCGGTTGTGTGTATCTTTTTCTTCTATTATTAGGAAAATTAAACTTAGACTCACCGCCTTCCAAGCGACTTCGCGTGCACTAAAATTCGACCTGTTCATTTATATTTATTGTGCATAGAAATATCACAAGGTAAAATGCTTTTCCGCACACCTATATCTACTGTGCATTTCTTTTTAGTTGCACTGACAACTTGCGCGCACTACTTTTGCATTGTGCGCCAATATCCATTGTGCACAATTTTGGTACCGCGCACCGATATTCCACATGCATTTCTCCCTATGCATTTCACCATGTCAAAGTTCAACATATTCCATCGCGTGCAATTATCTACACGCACTACTGAATAAACTATCGTGAGACAACTTATACTCATACTTATGCGTGTACCAGCAAAACTCCTCTGTGTTAAGCAATACTTGTGCACCCCATGTGCACATTACTATGTGTGTGCTCACCGCGCAAGGCTAAATTCAACACATGCATCCGCACATAATAATATTATGTGCGGCGCCACAATTTACCATGCACACTAGCACGCCAACGTTTTCCCGCGCGGTGCCAAAATTTACCGCACGTGCCAACACGCCAAAATTTTCCATGGACACTCTGTGACTTGAATTTTGGTCACTTCTAAGTTACTCTTCTATGAATATTCGCTTCAACTGAACCCTTCTGGCCCATCCAAGCTCAGTGTTGAACTGAAACTCTGATACCAATTTGTAACGTTCCCCCAGCCACCCGCAGGTCGGGGGGCGCCACTCCAGAGCAACCTCTCTTTCTCTAAAACTAGTCGGTAACATCCCCAATCTTAACAGGCCAGACCATGCTACTCTAGGGAACGCTTTCGTTCCCTTACTGCGGAACATACAGTAACATACCCAGTAGTCAACTAAGCTATGCCACATAAATTTACTCTTTAAACTGCATGCAACTAAAACATATACATACAACACTCTTGTGGAAGCTTTACATATAAACATAAACAAACAATTACTTTCTGTAATATACGACTTTATATTGAAATAACAGTAACTACATATATGCAGTATTTACAAAGAATTACCCATAAACATACAGGCAATTATAATCACATATATGATAAACCATAACATAGGCATGTAAATAACAAATAAGCATATCATTTTATCATATGATTGGTACTTATCTTAGAAATATTGTCACCAACTACATACAGACCGTCCACGAACCTCCCAGCCTTAGACTACATTGTTCATCACTCTCAACAGTGAGTCACCCCCGAGCTGGGACTGAACTCCACCCAGGGTAAAGGGTTCCTAACCAAGCTAAGGCTCATGGACAATAGGAAAGACTCTATCTCAAGTGCTCACTCAACTAACAGCCTACAGCATCTCATTCGCCACATGTTTGTCCCACCCAAGGAAGTGTGCCCCTTATCTGCTCAACAGTCCCTCGATTGCCCCACTTCCCTTCCAAGGCTTCAGCAACAGGCTGGACCGGAAGTCTCAGAGCGTTGTAGCTGCAGTTTATCACCTTCGGGAATCAATCCCCAGCAATTCTCTCACTCGGAGAATTGCTCACGGGCCTGACAACCCGCTTCTTCAATTCCGCTCCAAGCTAACCAGGTACACCAGCCGAAAAAAGGCTATGGGAACAAGCTCATAAATGGTGAAATGGTTGTCTCAAGGATAACGGAGAGCGTGAGTGAAAATGGTCATGGAATCATTGACTGGATAACTAAGTGTGGGAAGGAATCACTGTGAAACTCATCGTGAAAGTGATCATGAGAATGATGGTCATGTTGTTGGTAGGAAATCCCGTGAAAAGTGACCAAATGAGCTAAGTCCGCCACGATATGAATGCATGTCCCCAACTTGACACTTGTCATATCGGAAGTTACTTTGGTCCACTTGTCCCCAACTTTAGAACTTACGATAAAATAATTATCCATACTTTATGCTTTAGGAAATATTAATAAAATATCCCCTTGACTTTTGGCCCTCCCTTTCCCTAACTGGTGAAGTTCAGTCCCCCATCTCTTTTATCATGGTTGGTCTGCGCACAACGATGTATTTTACATTAATCATGATTCATGTACAAAATAGGCACATTGGCCTTTGACATCTAGGCATTCCATACTAATACCAAAACATAAGCATCCCAACTTATAATAACCGGCTCACCAACCTATAACACATATCATATACACAAGGCTTGTTGTCCTCCATACTGCACGCACCTTAGTTACTACACACGATATCCAGAAATGTGCATGCTACATCATTTTACTACACAGTTCATGCACGCACTATGCCACATGACGTGCATTACCAAATGATGTCAAAACAGCTCACCAGCTTAAGTACATTTATATTACCTTTACAATTGGGTTAGGCTGAGGCATATTAAAAAAGAAGCCCATGATTATGAAATGGGAGGACCTCAAGCCATTGTTGAAGTCGAATTTTATCCCACATGTTATTAAGAGGAGTATCTCATGAAGTAGTAATACCTTTCGAAAGAATAGGGACACAGGGTGCAAGAATACACTTCTAAATTTAGGAGGCAATCCATCAGGTTGGGTATCTCTTTGGAAGAGCCATAGGTGGTGGTGAAGTACCTTGGAGGAATTTTAATCCATATCTGAAGACAATTGTGACTTCTTAGTGTGAAAATCATAGATGAGACAAGCAAGAAAGATATTTATATTGAGTTTGACTCCAATAAGGGGCGACAACATATGGTCCAAGAATAAACCAACAAGAGAAGAGACAAAAAGATGGTAGCTATTTCCAAAAAAAGGAGGGATCCTAATAGGCATTGTAAACATCGTGATGTGTATGGGAACACGGAATAGAAGTGCTAGAAAAATTATCTGAAATTGCATCCAAAGTAGCTAAATTCCAAGGGGAAAGAAGAGGAAAATATCGAGACAAAAGAATAAGTGGTAGAAATAACCTCATATCTAGATGAAACTATAGTTTGCACCACATTGCAACAACCAAAAGCGATTGGAGATAAACATGCACTATTATGAATCAAAGTTCAAGTAAAGAACTGGAAGGTAAGTGCTCTATTTGACAATGGTTCTCAATGTAATCTAATTTCTAAAACATTAGTTGATGAGCTTGGTCTAGAAACTTTTGATCTAGTGCAGAGAAGTTCACTAGCATGGTTGCAAGGGAAATGTGTTATGAGAATCACTCAGATATGTAAAATCAATTGTTTCCATTAATACTAGCTATTTTGATGAAGTATAATGTGAAGTTGCTCCATTAGACGCCTATGGAGTGATGTTTGGTAGACCATGCCTATGGGATAGGGACGTTGACTTATATAGGAGAGAAAATAAATACCACTTGGTCAAGGGTGGAAGGGAATACTTCATCAAAGCACATAAAGGGAGAAAGAGAATAACTCTAGCAGCAAAATAGGGGCAGACAAGCAAGAAACAAGTAACCTTCGTCAGTAATGGAATGATGGATATGGAGAAGAAAATGGAGGCCATGTGCTTCCATATCCTTAACGGTCCAACTTTTGGGGACCAAAAGCCTACAAATGGGCAAGTGTGATCTAAATTGGATCCTTGATACTAAAAAAAAATTGTAAACTTGTAATAAGCATTTAGTTGTTTGTTTTTGGAGAAGTTGAGAAAATGTCCAAAATTTACTTGGAAGTTGAAATGAACCATTGTGATGGTTGGTCTTCCAAGGCATCCCATTAAAAATGAAGTCTATGGTGAATAAGTGAATAAACAAGGAGATGCAAAGAGAACTTGGGAAGCTTGAAGGGAAGTAGTAGAGATGGGAGATTGAAGAGTGCAACCTGCTTGAAGATTGGAAGACGAAGGAGTCAAGGAGCCTATCCACGATGAGAGAAGGTGTCTCTAAGCCATGGCCATCTAAAAAAAAAATTATAGAGTAACAATGCATGATATCTTTTAGCATGCATAGCTTACCCTTTGTAATGGATTTCTAGAGAATAATAAGTTCCCACTGAACCTGGTTTTCCCATTTGAATTTTCAGGGTAAACTCCATGTTTCTATGGTGTGGGTTCATTAATTTATTGTGTGCTCAAGCACTATGTGCTATGGATGTTGTATTTATTTATTTTTTGGTTATGTTTATTAATTATTAGATTGTTGCATTGTAGATACAACAATCTTGGTCTTGTAAACATAGTGTCCACACCTTTCTCTATTCATCAGTTGTTTCAATGTTGTTTAGAATTATAATTACAGTGTCAATTTCTCTTGCTTCAAATTGTTGGTTACCTACATAGATCAATTTCATATTTAATTGTGTTCATTGATTGGGTTAATAAACTAGTTATATTTCTTGGTCTGACCAAACGATAAGCTACTACAAATTTATTTTTGGATTTTGTATGATATTGAACCAGTTGAATGTTATCACAGTCCACTCAACATGTGACATTGTTTTCTTGGAACATGCTTGGAGATCTACAACCCAATCATGTCGGTGGATTTTCTTGTTGGCAATTGGAATGTTGATAGGCATTTACACCACAACAAATGTAAATATATTTGATTTGAAACTGGAACATTTGCTCTACTCCAATTATTCCAATCTAGGGTTAGTTACTCCCTCTTTAGAATTATATATGAGTTACAACTTGTGGCCAATAAACAATGTGTTGAGTTTCTTATATGTGAGAAACAAAAGAAAACTGTGATATGTTTGAATGGAAGAAGATCTAATTAAATTTATTGTATTTAATAAAGTGGGTGTGTCAGCGCTACAGTGCAATCTAGTAGACTTGAACCTCTATGTAAGTGCATGTTGTAGTGATTGTTGATTAGATAGGTTTTAATACATTTCTTATGTGTTAACTAAATTAAATTTTTGTGTTAACTCATCGGTAGTAGACTGGAAACTTGCGATCCAGACATGTCTGAAGACCTAGCCGCTGGCTCAGAACTGCGCCCCTGGCCGCAGGCCAGCGCCTTCCTTGCTGCTCCAGAAGAATTCTCAGTCGAAGCCTATCAGATCGAAGAACTTGGACTATTGGGAGCAAGCCTGCGCAACCCCGCGGATGTAGAGCTCCAGCAGAGACTCTCCAATGGAATCCAGCGGGGGCTCTTCCCCTCCTCTCATCCCGCCTCCGGAGATCTCTGCATTCAAAGCATTGATTGTCGCAACCTCAAAGCGCCCTCTCACGGCTAGCCAGTAGAAGTTCGTCAAGAAATTAGACTCGATCCCCACAGTAGCTCTCCTTGAAGAAGAGACATGCAAAGCTGCTCTGAACCTCACTGAGAGAGGGTTAATAGGCCAGTTCACGGGCCTCTGGCCCTCCCCAAAATCGATAGAGGACTAGACACAAAGAAACTGGTCACCCTTGATTAAAGAGGGGGTCAAGAGTTATTTTGTGGGCAAGGGGTTCTTCATATTCGTCTTTGAAAACCCGGATGACAAAAGCCTAATCTTCAGAAACGGCCCTTATTTCACGGGTCCACAAGGCCTGTACTTAAACAAATGGTCTCCCGACTTTGATCCCTCTCAGGATGTACCTTCTGTTGTCCCGGTGTGGGTGCGTCTCCCTCATCTGCCTCTTCACTGTTGGAACCAAAAAACCTTCCAGATCATTGGCAATGCGCTCAGAAAATACATAGATCAAGCAGCAAGGAAAGATTAGTTCTCATGCGCTCGAATCTGCGTAGAAGTCGACCTAGAAGAGGGTTTGCCTGAAGCAATCAAGATCATGGTTGTTGGGTGGACTCACATCCAGGAACTGGATTACGAGCAGATTCCTTTCAAATGCAGACACTGCCATGGTCATGGGCACTTCGCAAAGCACTGCAAGAAAAAAGCAGAGGAGCAAGCAGACAATACAAATGAGGATCAATGGACAGTAGTACAAAAGAACGCCCATCAAAAAAGGGAAATGGAAAAAGGCATACCGCAGGAGCTCCAGGCAGCTCCAAGAACAATCAAGAAAAGGACGCAGCACCAAAGGAATTAGCAAACACTCAGAACAACCCAGCAGGAGCGACTCAGGAAAATCAGGTACAAACAAAAGCCCCTCCACTCAATAAAGAAGAGGGAGCAGCTATACAGGTAGAGGCCACACAAGGCAGCCCTCCCAATCCTTCTTATGCTGAAATAACAAGGAAAAAACAAGTGGATAGCGCGGGTTCTTCAGAGGATGAAACCTTTGAGCGTCCCTCCAAAAGAGCAGGCAGGAAATCCCGCAAAGAATTAAGGGAAGAGGAAGCAGAGAGACTCAAAGTACAAGGAAGTCAATCCACCATAGAAATGTCCATTGGCAGAAACACCAGATCAAGGCCTACAAAGGGAGGTCATTCTCCCCCCTCTTAAGTAAAACATGAAGCTCACCTCTTGGAATTGCAGAGGACTAGGGAACGCCTCCAAAGCTGAAGCAATCATGGACCTCCAGAAAATAGAACCTTCAGATATCCTCATGCTCCAAGAGACAAAGATAGAAGACTGAATGCTTCTAGACATCAGCAAATCAAAGTGGAAGAAGAGTGCTGGCAAAGCAGTAAGTTCAAGGGGCTCTTCCGGAGGGCTGGAAACTCTTTGGACAGAAGATGCATTTTTGCTTAACAAATCTCATGAAACCCAACATTGGATCTTCACGGATCTGACACATTGTGCAAGTAAGCTGACTATCTCCCTATTTAATCTTTATGTCCCTGTCATTTACTCCGAAAAACGAGAATGTTGGGCCTCTCTCTCAGCATTTTTAGATCAGCACAACCCAAGCAACATTATCCTAGCAGGTGATCTCAATATAGTTCTGAAATCAAAAGAGAAAAGGGGCGGCTCCAACAGTAGAGACCCGATGTTGACCTTTATGGAAGAACTTCAGCAGCAATGGGATCTTTTAGACTTCAGTCCCACTCGCGGCCTCTACACTTGGTCCAATAATAGAACTGGGACAGAGCATATTTCTGCTTGGCTAGACCGATTTCTGGTCCAAGGCTCCCTCATTATGGACAAAAAGATAATCAAAACAAAAATTTTACCCAAGCTGACTTCTGACCACAAGCCGATCCAGCTGCTCCTTGAGGATGAAGAAGATCTAGGGCCCCTACCTTTCCGTTTCAACCCCTTATGGATAGAGAGAGAAGGCTTTTACAAAACTGTAAAAGAAGCCTGGGCCAAATCATTCTCAGGATCCTCAAGCTTCGTGTGGGAACAAAAATTGAAGGCCACAAAACAAGCGCTGAAGGAGTGGATAAAGAACCTAGCCCCTACTCCAATCAGCACAAGGAAAGAAGCAGTGTACACTTTGGAGACCTTGCAAACAGAAATGGAAAGCAAAGAGATTACAGCGGAACTTTTGGAACAAGAAATAAAAGTCCAATCCTCAACATACCGATCCCTCCAAAAAGAGGAAGAATACTGGAGAATCAAGTCTAGGAGTCTGTGGTTAAAGGCATGGGATCGGAACACCTCCTTCTTCCATAGACAATATAGAGTCCGGATGTCAAGGAATCACATCTCAGAAATAAAGACAACAAAGGGCCAGGTCAGCAAAGGCTTCATCCAAATCAAAGCTGTAGCGGATAGTCACTTCAGAAACCTGTTTAGTGAGGGAACCCAGGCCACCGAAGGAGAAATCGCAGAATTCCTCGCCAATATTCCTCACCTAGTCAGACCAGAAGACAATGCTGCCCTCACCAGTGAGGTAACAGAGGAGGAAATTATCAAAGTCATCTGGTCCATGGGCTCAGATAAGGCTCCGGGCCCAGACGGATTCACGATACATTTCTACAAAGCCTACTAGAACATTATCAAAAGAGACCTTCAAAGAATGATAAAGGGGTTTATGAGAAAATCTAAGATTGGTGGAGGAATCAACTCCACTTATCTAGCATTAATTCCCAAGGAATCCAATCCAGAAACATTTGCCAGATTCAGACCCATTTCACTTTGTAACGCATCCTATAAAATTCTGGCCAAATTGTTAGCAAGCAGGATCAAGCCTATGCTCAAGAGGCTGATCTCCAGTCCCCAAGGAGGCTTCGTGGAAGGAAGAAATATTCTCGACAATGTCATTCAAGTTCAGGAGACACTCCACTCTAGCAAAAAGAGAAAAGAGAAAGGTATGTTGATTAAATTAGATATGGCAAACGCATTTGATAGAGTCAATCGTTCTTTCCTCATCAAGGTCCTCCTTTCCTTCGGCTTCTCGCCTCATTTTGTTCAGCTTATAAATGCCTGCATCGATAACCCATGGATTGCCCCCCTTGTCAATGGCCATCCCTCTAATTTTTTCCAAGCCCGGAGAGGCATCAGGCAGGGCTGCCCCCTCTCTCCCTTCCTGTATATCTTAATGGAAAACTCTCTTAGCAGAAAACTCTCAGCGGAAAGAATAGCTGGCTCTCTTCCTGGTCTAAAATCCTCCTCAGATTTCGTTCCTCTGAATTACGCTCTCTTTGCAGATGACTCACTGCTCCTCGGAGGTGCGTCCCCCAGAATAGCCAAAGTCTTTGATTCGGTCCTAAAAAGCTACTGCAGAGTCTCTGGCGCCCTTATCAATGAGAGAAAGAATGAAATCTACAGTTGGAACACAGGACAACAAGAGCTCAATAATATCATGAACATCCTGGGATTCAGAGGACATGTCAGCTGGGATCGGATAAAATATCTTGGCCTCCCTATAACAAATGGAGCCAACAGAAGGTCACTTTGGTCGGACATCATTTGCAAAATCAAAACAAAGATTGCAGCATTGGGCGGCTATTGGTTAACCAACGTAGGAAAAGTCATTTTAATTAAGTCACAGCTGGCCGCACTCCCAATTTATCAATCTGCATTCTTATTTGCTCCCAGAAACATTATTGATCAGATTTCAAAATTATTAAGGGATTTTCTCTGGCAAGGTGGGAAAGGAAACGAAAATAAAATGCATTTAGCAAATTGGGACCTGGTCCAGCAACCGATAACAGAGGGGGGCCTCCAAATCTAAGATCCCTCCCTTGTCAATCTAGCGATGGGAGGAAAAATACTTTGGCAAATGGCTCACGAGCCCAAACATCCGACCAGCAACACTCTCCTATCCAAATATTCCCGAAACCCGTCCTATCGAAATCTGCAATTCGACCCCACAGTCTACAGCACACAAGTTTGGAAACTATGTTGCAAAAGTAGCACGTTTTTCAACAAATCTCTGTACAGAGTGTCGGGTAATGGTAAGCGCATTTACCTGTGGCATGACAGAATAATGGGGAGCGACCCATTGGAGGCAAATCAAGACATAGCCTACATCAGAGAATGGCTATCTCGTGCAGGAAAAAACAGACTTTACGACCTCTCGATGTGGGACTGCCGGGGAGATTGGGCCGGTTGGGACCTTAACGACATTCTAGATTGGCTAACACCACAAAAAAATATCCTTATTGAATTGTTGGAAGGCTCCACTCCTGAAAATCGCCATATGAGGGACAGCTGGGCCTGGGGACTGTCAAGCACTTACACCACAGCAGTTGGATACAAAGCTCTTTAGAATTCAAAGGACAGCAGTCACCCTCCTGCCTTCTGGAAGTTAGTTTGGGACAATCTATCTCTCCCCAAAGTGAATTTCTTTTTCTGGACGCTGGTGCAAAATAAACTACTTACAGGAGACAATCTAGAGAAAAGGAATATTGCAGGGCCTCATAGGTGCGAGCTATGCAGAAGCAACCCTGAAACAGCCCAACACTTATTCCTGGAGTGCAATTTCGCCAAGGAAGCATGGAGGCTTTCTCTTCTGGACCTACAGATTCCAGCCTTCCCTCAGAGCACAGTTGCTGCATTGTTCGCCTCTTGGAACAATATCTATCCTCATGTCATTCCCACCAAATCCTTCTTGCAAAAAATTTGGACAGTAGTCCCCAAATTCATTTGCTGGCAGCTATGGTTGGCTCGTAACGACCAAATTTTTAATGGAAATACACGCTCCCCTCTTCAGGTTGCAGTCAAAGCTAAAGCACTCCTCTTGGAAACAACCCAACAACAGTACTTCAACGAAGATCCTCTGCTCTGTCCTGAAGAAAGGAGATGGCTTAGCCCGTTGGGACCCTCTCCTCACAAGCTTCTCCTCACTCCTCACACAGCTAATCCGGAGTGGAGAATAAGAGAACCCGAGGACAGCTTCACAAACTGGTGGAAATTCAAAAACCTCACCACAATTTTTTTTTACGGGGCCTCCAAAGGAAATCCCAGCAACGCAGGCGCTGGAGGGGTCATTTACTCTTCAGATGGGATCTTAAGAGACTGCTTCTGCTGGGGTCTAGGCCAGAAGACCAACAACCAGGCAGAGATTCTTGGCCTTCTCAAAGCCTGCCTAATAGCAAGAGAAAAGGGAGATAAAGACCTCCAAGTCTTTGGAGATTCAGAGCTTCTTATAAAAAAATTAAATACGAAGGACCTCTTCAACAATGCTAGTCTGAATAAAATTCTGGGCAGATTGAAAATACTCCTTCACGAATTCACCTCCTACAAGTTCTACCATATTCTTAGAAATCTGAATGGAGAAGCGGACCAGATGGCAAACAAAGGATGCACCCTCACGAAAGGGCAGATTCTTATCAATGACGATAACAGCTATCAAATTCCTTGAAAAGATTGTAACACTGAAGCTGAATACGCTGGCTATCTTCTTTGTAAATGGGGCTGCCTAGGAAAAGACCCCTCCTATCTTTTTCAAATAAATAAAAATCATAACCGTTACAGTTAAAAAAAAAAATTAAATTTTTGTGTAAGCACAGTAAAACAACAAAAATTACAGAAGATTGCAGGGTGCATAAGCAAGAAAATATAATCAAATTTTGAATTGTAGAGACAATTTCATTTTTATTATGCAAAAAGATTTGTGTTGAGGAAACCAAAGGGCCATAAGCCTACCATTTACGGGTCAATATTCCCCCTAATCATAGTGATTCAGCTTAAAATGGTATAATATCAATGTAAAACCTTAGCTAATCATAGCATATACTTTTCCAAAATCATTTTTCGAGCTAATCTAATGCAAATCATTGAATTGAAGGGAAGATTTTCTTGGTTATAACAACAATTTGGCCATTAGTGATGGATAACTAAGCTTGGAGCATAAATTTCCAGGCCAGGAGTGGGCAGAAATCATAACTCCATGGGATGATTATTACATTAGCTTGAAGCTAAATAAATCTACAAAGTGTAATTGTTGGTATTCTCTAACGTATGACTCTTCCTATCACTTATGACGCTTCATATGTACATTATTGTTACAAAAACCACAATCCCAAGGATTATGTGTCCAACATTCCCCCCTAATCTGAAGGGGTGTGTGTGAGTCCAAGCATCATTGTGAACTTCTCAATTTTTTCTCTTCCAAGTGCTTTGGTGAATATGTCTGTAATTTGGTCATTTGTGAAACAATGTATTAAGTGGATATTTTGGGCCTCTACATGATATCGAATCAGGTGATACTTTGTGTTGATGTGCTTGGTTCAGTCATGGAATCTGGGATTCTTTTCCAACTTGATTGCAAAAGTATTGTGAACTAGAAGAGGAGTAGAATTCACTTATTTCTCCTGCAAATATTGAAGTATTTTCCTAAGCCACGCAATCTCCTTTGTTGCTTCTATTGTTGCCACATATTCTTCCTCTGTTGTGGAATCTGTTGGAACAAATTATTTGCATGATCTCCAGGAGACATATGTTGATCCAAGACTCGTGAAATATCTTGAAGTTGATACTCCATTTTTCTTATCTCCATCAAAGTCCGAATCAAAATATTTGATCAAGTTGAAGTCATCCACCTTAGAGTACCTAAGTCCAAAATATTTAGTTCCTTTAAAGTATTTCAAAACTCTTTTTGCAGGAAACCAATGTACCAACAACAAATGAAATGTCTAGTTTGGTGGCAGTAAGATAGATAAGACTTCCCACAAGCTATCTATACTTGGTTTCATCCTCAAATGCATTCCTTTCTTTTGATGTGAGTTTCAAATTATGTTCCATTGGAGTAGAAATAGGATTGTATTCATCCATACCAAACTTGTTCAACATTTATCCAATGTACTTCTTATGGGAGATGAATATGTACTTTGGATTTTGAATCACTCCAATGCCAAAATAGTAGTGAAGTTGTCCCAAATATGTCATCTTGAAGCCTTTCTTCAATTCTTTCTTTATGGATGCAATGTAGTTCTCATTGTTCCATGTTATTAACAAATCATCTACATATACTACAAGATATACAACATTTTTTCCAACTTCCTTGAAAAACAAAGTTGCATCGTCAAGATTGAAATGCTTGAAATTCAATTTCAGAAGATGCTCAGTTAACTTTCCATACCATGCTCATGGTGCTTGTTTCAATCCATATAAGGATTTGATGAGACTTCATACCTTATGTTCTTGTCCCTTCACAAAAAATCTTTCTGGTTGAGACATGAGCGCATTATCTTTCAAGTCTACATTCAATAAAGCAGTCTTCACATCCATTTGATTAATTTTTCATCCATTTTATGTTGCCATGGAAAATAGAGTGCATATGGTATCCCATTTTGTTGTGGGGGCAAAATTCTCCTCATAATCAACACCTTATTTTTGTGCAAATCCTTTTTCCATGAGCCTTACTTTGTGCTTATCAAGTGAGCCATCTGATATGTACTTGTTCTTGAATACCCTCTTGCAGCCAATTGGTTTGGTTCCAAATGGAGGGTCCACCAACTTCCATGTCCTATTCTTGAAGAGAGCATCATATTCCTTCTGCATGGATTCTTTCCACTCATCATGATAAGTGGCTTCTTTAAAGAAATTCGGTTCATGGTTAGTAGATAAATTCAACTCACAATCATATGAAACATCCATGTCATCTACATCACATGAGTTTGAATTATGTTGTGTCTTTGTTTTTCGGGACCATATGGTTGGTTATAGTTATATCGGATTCAGAATAAACAACAGGAATAGGAATAGGAATAGGAATCAGATACTCAAGCAATAGGAATAGCAATCAGATACTTAGCCTTATATATTTAATTAAACTAAAAGTACATGTCTTCTTGTCTGTTTGCGAACCGATGATGCCCTCTTGTCAGTTTGTTAACCAGTGGATGGATGATTCTTGTAATTAGCTCTATGTTTGCTTTTATGCCACGTGCCCCATGTTCCCACATACCGGAGTACACTTCAACGCATACTCGAGCTTCACAACATGACACATACACCCAACACGGTACAAGACGGGAAGAAGGTACGGGACGGGAAGGAACCAAGTGAGCGAATCAAAGCCAGAGGAGTCATAGCCAGGAGTACTTGTCTGCGATTCTCGATAAACCTTTTTTATTTATCTTATTTTAAACCCACTTTTTGGATTAGATTCGTCGTTGCGCACCTCATTTTATCTACATTACCTCTTGTTATGGGATTTTTTCTCATAGGGATCTCACTAAACAGATCAACAAGATCTCCCTAGGATCGGCCTAGCAACCCTAGACATGAGCGGGCTGGATTTATTATTGTTCTCCTAGAAACAAGCAATAAGATCATTACACAAGGAGATGGAAGAATGGAATACCTTTTCCTGAAGGTTTTCCTTAGTGAATCTTGGTTGTTACAGTCTTGAAGTTCCAACCTCGTCTTGTACAACTTTCTCCCTGCTCAACAAATACAAAACAATACCATTCTAAATGTCTTCCTAGTGTTAAAATCCTAGATCTAGCTTGATCTAATCTGATCTACAACAATATAAACCATATTTGAATATTCATATATCATAGAAAAACATTCATGGGGGAAACCAAATGATCTATTAATAAAGCATAGAGAATGCATACAAATTCATACCTCAACTTGATAAAGATGCATCTTCTTTTAGCTCATTTTCTTCTTGCCTCTCCTTACAGCTCCTTAGTCAGGCTAGGCTCACTGACTTCTGACTGTGATGATGGATGCATATGCAGTTGGATAGCATAACAATACTATGAATTATTCCTCCTCTTTCTCAAGGATTTCCTTTGTTATATAGTTATTGGAGGACAATTGGGAGAGGCTTCTAGATCTTCTAGAGGCCACTAAAGACTCGAATGATGTGAGTCGTAGGACTTTGACACGAAGATACAACTCATCTCTTGCCTCTCACCTCATAACTCTTCATTTCTAGAAGTTTGGCAGTGCCTCACAGGTTTAACCACTAGTGTCTAGCGAGGGGGCCTCACTAGTTGTCTGCTAGGTGTCTCGCGAGGATGCCTAAAAGGAGCAAAAATAACTCCAAAAGGGTTCAAACCCTAGGAAAAATATGTACTATGGATTTAATCCTCTAATGACTTCTTCTCTGGACTACAGGGTGGAAATTAAGGCTATGAAACCTCCATCTTGTTTTGAGGACATTCTAGTTCCTATCTTTCCAACCTCGTCGGGATGAACACTTTCAAGTGTTTTAGTGAGCCATTTTGGTAGACCTTTCTGAGATGGTCTAGGCTACTTAGTTGATTGAGATGGCATAGAGTTCTCATCAAGCCTTAGTTTTTCAATCTTCTCGATCACATCATCCGAGTTAACTTCAGGTTCTGATGAAGTGGTAGGAAATTCTTCTTCATGTGGGGAAGATGGAAATTTGAAAGGAGATTCCAAATATTGACCCAAGATAGGGATCACCCCTTCAAGATGTGGAATATCATCATCAAATTCATGATATGTCTTTACACTGGTGAATCTGTCCAGATGATCAAGCTGCCTATCAATAATTTCATCTTTCTTGAAGGATTCAAGAAAGATTACATCTTTGGAAAGGATGAATTTCTTGTTTGTCTCATCGTAAAGATGATACCCCTTGGTGGTATTTGAGTACTCTGAGAATATGCACTTTTGATTCCTTTCATCAAGCTTGCTTCTTTTCTCCTTAGGAATTAAGGCATAGCAGGTGAAACCAAAGACCTCGAGATGCCTCACCGAAAGAATGTGGCCATACTACATTTCATAAGGAGTATTTCTTTTAAGAGCATGAGATGGACACATGTTTTTGACATAAACTACACATAGAATTGTATCATCCCAAAACATTAATTTAACATTCTTGAAAAACATCATGGAATGAACCATATTTAGGAGTGTCGTGTTCATTCATTCAACCACATCGTTTTGTTGGGGATTGTATGGAATTGTGGTTTGATGTTTGATCCCATGTTGGTGAAGGTAGCTTTGAAATTCATTAGATGTATATTCTCTTCCATTATCAATGCGAAGAGAGCCAATATGAGACTGAGCTTCATTTTGAATCCCTACATGAAAATTTTAAATGTTTCAAAATCTTGTGATTTATCTTTTGGCAAGTACACCCAACACATTCTGGTGCAATCATCAATAAAAGTCATGTTATATTTGTTTCCATTTGCAAAAGGAATGGGCATAGGGCCGCACAAATCAGAAATAATTAGTTCAAGTTTTCTACATGCTCTGGAAGTAGAATCATGAAAGGGTTGTTTGTTTTTTTTTCCAAGGATACAAGCATCACATTGCTTCAATTTCCTAGGAATAGTAGGAAAACCAAAAACACCATTCTTTTTCAACAAATGAAGAAATTAATATGGCCAAATATAGCATGCCACAAAAGACTAGATGGCATTATAACTTCACCGTGAACAGAGAGGTATGCAGCATTTTTTGTATGGGCAGATGTCCCATTCAGCTTCAGTAGTCTTCCATATTCCATTACAGTCATAACAAGCATGTTATCAGAATCCTTTCGTATTTCAAATTTTCCACCAATTTGATGAACAAAGTGTCATTTATGTCTGACATGCACAAGGGACAACAAGCTCCTTTTCATCTCAAGAAGATAGAGTACATTATGCAGAAGAAAATCTGGGAATCCATACAACTTGAGTCTAATGGTGCCCATTCCTAAGGGTTTGAGGTTGGACTTGTCTGCAAAATACACTATGCCATCAACATTGCCATTGAAGTCTTCGAAAAAATCTCTTTGGAATGTCATGTGAGAGGTTGTGCTTGTGTCAAGAAGCCAGGCATATTTCCAAGGAGTATATGCAGTGTTAAATAAATCTTTTGTTACTCCTATATTGCAATGAGCAACAATGTAATGTGCAGATTCAGGTGAATTACCTTTTGTTGGTTCTGAAGGTTTACCTTTGTCCTCTTTCTTATTTTGTCTATATTCTTTGATCTTATCCCATGGAACTCTGCAGTCATCTACTTCATGTGACCCATTCTTTTTGCAACTAGTACAATGAAGATTAGATCTATCACCTTGGTTGTGTCTACCCCCCTACCTATGAAATTATTTCTTCCACATCCATGTTTTCTTTTGTTGCTTTCTCCTATGGAAGAATCATGTTATTTACTCTTGTCTTTTTTAGCAAGGTAAACAGTCTCGCCAATGGAAGGAGTTGACTTCTTTCCAAAGTCTTTCTCACGTTCTGCAACTTTCTCCACCAGCTTGTCAAATGTGATGGATTCCATTTGACCACTTGCTTGCAACGATTCAAGGTAGTGAGAATATGTAGGGTAGAGGGCCTTAATGAAGGTTGTGAGAGGGAGATCAATATTCACTCCCGTGGCTTCAATGTCATGTATTATCGCTTTGATTTATGAAGCTAAAGCCATAAGGTCATCATTCTTCAACTCTAAGTTGAAGAGCTTCAACATTAGTTGTATGAGTTCTAGTTCAAAGTGTGTGTCATACAAGTCATTCAAACTCTTCAAGGCACCATAGGAATCACTAATGGAAGCAATATGGCATCTCACCTCCTCACTTATTGTCGCAAATATTACAGCATATATCTTCTGGTCTTTGTCTTCCCATATTTCGCGTTCTTCATTTGGGGTCAGAATGGTTGGTCTACTGCCATGTCTGCTACTCTATCTACTACTCTTCCACTTTGATTTCGAGGCTTCTTCTTCTTATTCTGCTTCTTCTCCAGTTATTGTGTTGCTCTGAGGAGCTATTGTTGCTTCACAAATCCCTTTCCACGGGTCGTTGAAGATCGGTGTGATCATGATCTTCCTATACCACTCTCTATAGTTCTCCTTGTCGGTCAGCACCACGCCGGCAATGGATATGAGAGAATACATATTTTTTTCTTCACTCACATGTATCAAGGTAATGAAAATATAATGACACAATAATACAATGAAACTACCCAAAAAAAATTAAAACTAGAACCAAGAGAGTTCTTGGAGGCTCATCTAATGAAGGAAACGATTAGAATGAAGGGCACTTGTACCTATTAGCGTGAGTGAGGTCACACTTGTTTGAGCGATGGGAACTCACAATGTTTGGAGTGGTAATCACACTTGTTTAAGCAAAGATGATCGATGATGTATAAACGAAGGACATCACATCCATAAATGTTAAGGTATCTGGATCTCTATTCTAGGAGTGAAGGGTTTCTCACATAGGTTTAAGAAAAGTACACTTGGACCCTTACAAATGAAGGGACTGACATCGCTTCAACTAAAGGAGAGGTCATTAGCACCAATGCAAGCGAAGGGAAATCACAACAAAATAAACAAAGCAGTGAATGGCAATGTACTTGGGAAAAATGTGATGGTAATAACCCTTGGATATGAATGAAGCTAATGGACTAAAAGAACCGTCACTCACCCTCATTAATACCAGTAGATACCAGCGAATGGATGTAGATACCAGTCCGAGAGGTATATTAGCAGTGTGAGGATAAGCCAAAACCGAACTGAGACTGTAGTACAGTTGTTGGGTGCCTAAGGTAGAGTTAAGGCTTCATAAAATGCTTTGGATTTTACATACCAATACCATAGAGTGAAGGTATGTAACCAGGCTGGACATGCGATGAACGAAGGCGTGTTACAAGTGAAAATTTAGGGTTTTGCAACAATTAGGGTTTCCATGGTTAAACGGTAGAACTCATACTAGAGAATGGAGCGATATTGGACAATGGAATGATACCAAACTATTGCAGTCTGGGTAAGGATTGAGTGAAAGGGGTTGAACACATGGACGTTAGTCGTAAGGAAATGATGGAGCGACACCTTGTAGAGGTGTGTCGAGAATCAACCAGAGAGGGAGTGTGTCAGGCAGTAGACTAATAGACATAAAATAAAGAAAGAGAATAAAACAGAATGCAGAGGGCAGAGAGACAGGAAGGCCAACAGAGGCATTT
>ML806089.1:80384-91676 GCA_009831015.1 Picea engelmannii
ATATATAGTCTAGATTCAACAAGCAATATCTATCAGGAAGTGACCATCAAGACTGCAGCTAGGGAAACCCTAGCCGCAGTCCCAGATTTATTTTCTTCTTTCCAGCCTGTAGGTCTGTGCATGGGCTCTTGATCACGGTGGCCTCTGCAACGACCTTCTACCACTCTCCTATTCATGTCTGCGGATCCGGATCCAGTTTTTTTTTATGCTATGGTGAGTTTGTTCGGTTTTTCTCTTAGCTTATATGGACTCCTGTCGGTTCGGCTTGGGTGCCTGATGCCTACGCAGTGTGGAGGGTTTGAGACAGGCTAGGTGCCTTCAGCTCCATGCCCTTCCCTCTTTTCTTTTGTTTCTTAATTCTTTGATATAGCCAGGGTCTGTGGCCTTCTCCAATTTTTTTTGGTGTCGTCTCTCTGTGGGGATCCTCCCCATCCCTTGTAAGTCTTCTTCCAGATCTACGTCCTTGTTTGAGGATCGTTGTCAAGGTTTGACGCATACCCTTGATGTGTGGCTCTGGTTTCAATTATTTTTTGCAGAGTTTTGATATTGCAGCGGACGAGTCAGATAGTTCTTGGAATCTCTCTTCCCTTTGAGGGGTACGTATGCTGCTCAGACCTGGTCTACTCCGTTTTTGGTATTTCTTGGTTGGTTCGCTCGCTCTCGACATGGTTTTCTTGGGGGTTAGTTCCCTGCAGACTATGGTCCTCTTCTCTGGTTTTTTGGTATGTTCAGGGTTTGATGTATACATAGATCGATGCTTTTGGTGTGTGGTTGTTATACCGCTCTGACTTGGTCCGTCCAGTTTTATGGTATGTTCAGGGTTTGATGTATACACAGATCGATGCTTTGGTGTGTGGCTGCTATACCGCTCTGACCTGGTCCATCCAAATTCTAGAGTTTCTTTTTTATTTGTTTCTCTCGACGTTTTTCTCTCCTGGTGAAGGCCTCCACCCTTGATTGTTCTCGTTTCCATTCTTGGATAACTATATATGTCATTTTGATCTTTGATTCCTTCAGGATGTACTCTCTCTTAGGGTTTTTAGCCTTGTTTTTCTTGGATCTTTTTATCCAAGGTTGAAAGATGTACTTAAAAGCACCTACAAAATGTAATTTGGTTCTCTTTGGATGAATAAAATTACAGTTTTTTTCATGGAAGAAAAAAAATTAGTCTAGATTCATCTTAATTCTGGATGTATTAAGTTTCTAAGGGATCAAATCTTTCAAAATGCAAACCTTCAACCTTTCCTCAAGTTTTGCACTCTAAAAAAGGTCTACACTTTCAGAGAATGCTTGATAAATCTAGAATTAAAATGAATCCAAAGTGATGATACAAGATATAATTAAACATCTTTAAGTAGGAACTAGATAATATATGGTGCAAAGAAGATTGCATCTTAACCCTTTACATTGGAGAGTTAACCATGTCATTTTTTTTTTTATGATTTTAAAATTTTATTTCAAAACCATTTCTTAAAAGGTAAACTATCTAAATGAGTTTTGAAAAATTTAATGTAATAATATATAATTTTATTTCAAAACCATTTCTTAAAAACTAATCTCTATATAGTTTTTGAAAAAATTAATGGAATAATATAATATAAGAATTCCATTTTAAAAAAATTAATGGAATCATATATTACAAGAATTCCAATTTTGTAAAAATAGTTAAAAAAAATTAATATAATAATGTATTCCGAGAATTCCAATTTTGTCGAATAGTTTCACAAATATATTTTCGCAATTGATTCTAATTTTACAAATATATTTTCGCAATTGATTCTAATTTTATAAAGATAATTTCACGAATTCGTAGTTTAAAAAGTTATCCTTGTGAGACAAGATTTTATCTTAAACGTTTGCATTGTAGAGCTATCATCTTTGATGATTTTAAAATTTTGATTTAAAACTAGATGACATATGATGCAAACAAGATTGTCTTATAAGCCTTTGTATTGGAGAGCTGTCGTGAATGACTTTAAAAAGTAAACTCTGAATCTACTTTCAAAAATTTAATGTAATGCAATAATGTATTTTGAGAATTTCAATGTTGTAAAAATAAATTTTGAAAAATTTAATGTAATAATGTGTTCTGAAAAATTCCAAATAATTTTGAAAATTTGATATAATAATAATGTATTTTGAAAATTCCCATTTTGTAAAATAGTTTTCCAAATATATTTTAAGGATTTCGATTTTGCAAATATATTTTCAGGATTTCGATTTTGCAAAGATAATTTTACAAATATGTAGTGAAATTATTGGTTAACGACTAGTTGTTTGAATATTACTAGGTTAAATGTTATGTTATATTAAATGACGATTTTTTCAGGGGACATTTGCTCAAAATTTTGTGAGAAATTGTTAGATTCTCAGATTTGAGTGATTATTTCTGTATAATCCTAATGCTTCAAGGGTTTTTCAACACGCTGAATCTATTTCTACATTTAAAAATGGATTTTGAACAACAAAAAATAGTAATTCTTATAAATTTATATCAGAAGATTCAGACGAAGATTCAGACGAAAAAAACCCATTTTATAGAATAGACAAAGCCTTTTGAATATACTTTGGAAATGCATGAATGTATTCCGAATTTGTAAAAAAAATTATATTATGTTATATTAAATGTTATGTTATATTAAATGACGATTTTTTCAGGGGACATTTGCTCAAAATTTTGTGAGAAATTGTTAGATTCTCAGATTTGAGTGATTATTTCTGTATAATCCTAATGCTTCAAGGGTTTTTCAACATGCTGAATCTATTTCTACATTTAAAAATAGATTTTGAACAACAAAAAATAGTAATTCTTATAAATTTATATCAGAAGATTCAGACGAAGATTCAGACCAAAAAAACCCATTTTATAGAATAGACAAAGCCTTTTGAATATACTTTGAAAATGCATGAATGTATTCCGAATTTGTAAAAAAAATTATATTATTGGGATTTCAATTTTGCAAAGATAGTTTCAAGAATTTGTAGTTTAAAAAGTTATCCTTCCTGCTTCGGGCCAAAAATTTGCTCTTTTCAAAAAAACAGCTCACCTGGGCAAAATCTGTTATTTTCCAAAAAGACAAAACTCACATGGATCCAATGTACATTTCTGAACTCGTTTTGCTTACTCACATGGATCCAGTGTACCTCTCTGAACTCGTTTTGCTTTTTTTTTAGCAATTTCCGTAATATTAAATATGTTGTATTGTACCCCAAAAAAATTTACACGAGGTAATGCTAGTTTAAAAGACCATAAGGGTTCTATGGTTTCATCACATAAAAATCATCACATAAAAATGAAAAATATACTTTCGAAACATTCCTATATACCATAACAGATTTACCCCCTTCAACATTCCATAGTAGAATTACCTATTAAGAATTAGTAAATTAAAGTGTTCACAAGCTTGGAATCAAACCCAAGATCTGACCCTCATTACTAACCTATCAATGGTTCAAATACCAAATCTTTTTGAACAGTACTTCTTTTACTTTCCTCGTACTTGCCAGCTAAGGAATCAAACAGCCAGCCTGCACCTACTCCCGCTACCAGATCAATTGTATAATGACCTCTTGTGCCAAGCAAACGCACTGATTGAAGGGCATTCAAAGTGTCAAAAGTAAATGCCAGCTGGTTCCTCTTCACACGTCTCATGTCAAGAGAAGCAATCACTGCGCCTGCCACATGTCCTGAAAAAAACAGGAAAAAGGACACGTTCCCAACTGGAAAATCCACTCCTGATCCCAGAAATTCCTGCATTACCAACGGACAATCTCACTTATAATGCAAAATTATCAGTGCCACTAGTAGAAATCAAGATGAAATCTGGCATTCCTGACTACAATAATGGCTGAACCTTCTCAGTTATCTAGTCTAATCAACCATCCATATTTAAAATATGTATAAAAAGAGAGAGCATAATACCTCCGGTAGAGGGAGTTGAGTTGTGTAGCCCAAAATGCCTCTGCATGTGAACATGAAAAGTGCAGCAATTGTAGGCCGCCCCCTTCCCTCCACAACACAAGTCCATAAGATGTAAAAGGTTTGCATACCCACAAAAACCTGCCAAAGATTGTACAAAGTGACTCTGTCATCCCTGATTTCTGACTTTTGCATATAATTCTTGCTGCTTAACCCAAACATGCGGTAAATAAGAATAGGCAATTATTACAAGGCAACATAGAATCCTGATGCTCCACGCACTTGTGTCATTTACAGACCCTAAGCCCAGCATTTTAAGCATCACACATTAAATATCACATCTGTACTAAGTAGGAACCCAAGGCAAAAAGAACTACAGTAAACAAGAATTTGTGTGCATAATCTGTTATATAAGAGTGGTACTTAAATTTGCATATCTGACAAAGTATGGGCAAGAAGAGTATGTAACCAGTAAATAATAATTTTCATGCATTTGAGACCTTGCATAATGCACAGAGATTATGGCATAACAGCCTTGTTTAGTACCAAGCGCTAAGAGTTCGTGCTTTAGACCTTAGTAAACTTCCATGGTTGCCCGAGAATGTTCAGCCAAACAACAGACCATACCTGCAACCAGCTAAGTCTAAAATTGACCTAATGAAGGCTACTTTCATGATCATTTGGTTTGTACTAGTTCTGCAAACTACTTTCAATTCAACGCTTTTTTGGATATTTTAATTTTCTGCTATGAGTTCTCATCCGAGTCTCCCAGAATATTTCTATACTTATCTGGCAAATCACTTCTCAAAATTTTTCAAGTTTGACTATTGGCACCTCCTCTTTATAACTATTTGCTCTTCCAGTCTTATAAATTCGATAATGCTGATAAAAAGCTTTCTAGCCTTTAAGTGGTATCATGAGAAACTCAGGTATTGTTTGTTTGTGAGTAAATCTCCATGCCTATTAATTTATTAAACTGAAACTACTATGCTGCATAATAGCGATGCAAGGAGAAGGAAAGCTGGTACCCTTTTTAATCATTCATGCATTGCATTGTCTGAGAGAATTTTAGGCTGACACTACTGCTCAAAGCCAAACATAATGAAGGGCACATGTTGCTAGAAAAGATGGGAATTGTGCAACAGGGAAGAACATCCTTATTTAGGACTCTTATCACACAAACCTTCACTTCTTGAGATAAAGCCTTACTTGAGCTTTAGGATTTTATCTCAAGAAGTGGGGGTTTTCCTAAATCTCAAGCAAGGATTTGGTGTAACTAAGAGGGAAGCCACTGTCACCTCACCAACCCTCTTCTACACTTTAGGATGGCTCTCCTCCGGCTCAAGAGGGGCTTCCCTAGGATAAGATCACCAGAACTCTATTTCAAGAAGAGAGGGTTTGTGTGATAACAAAGACAGCTGGACAATTTTTTGGATTGGAAATCCAATGGAACCTAGCCTCTTTAAGCCACCTTGCACACTGCCCCCAGGCATTCCTGTTCGACCATAATAGCTTTTCAATCAAAAGAACTGAATTTCATCCTGTGTGAACACCCACGTGTTCTGAACCTATGCACTAACCACTAACCATGGGGCAAAATTCCTAGTTTAAAATTTAAATAGACGACATTGACATCAGCAAGCACACTCAAATTATTTTCTCTGCCAAATCTTATACGTCTTATTTTACAAATTTTAATGGTACACTTCTCCAAAGAGATCTGAACTGAAAGGGTGGAGATGTGGGGGTTTAATAAGGCTAGTCTTCAATCCATAAACTATTGAGACATGTGCAAGTGCATGTATGTTGTAGGACCCAATGCACAAACAGGACGCTACCCATGCTAAAAACCAGCAAGGATTGAATTGAAAGGGCCAAGGCTGCCTTCATGAGAAGCTCTCTTTGCAATGAAAGTTGTTAGCAATAAGATTAAGAGCAAATTCTTCATTTCCAAAAGGTAGGCCACATCCATCTTGGGAATCCTTGGTGTTGTTACAATAACTTAAAAACCTCTTTGGAATGTCTGGCAAGTTATCAGAATGGTCACCTTGCATTTCCGCAGGCAAAAAAGATGTACCGGTATGTTTGAAGATGGCAACTTTCAGGTCTATACTAGTGTCAAAACTCTGAAATCAAAACAATTTACAGATGGAAACTTTCTTTTTCTTTTTTTAACAATCAAAATTTTGCGAGTCGTTTTGCACTCAAGAGCAAAACATTGGCAATTCCTTATCTCAAGAGTAAAATGGCATTTGATAGTCATTGAGATCTTGTAATTTGATCTTTCATTGGGCTGAAAATAGATGCTAGAGCCTGGTGCGTGACATCAATAGTGAATTTTGAACTGGCAGGGGTAAATGGTAATCTCTATCTGATAAAGAAGTTGAATTCCTATTTTAACAGAACCAATCCTCTGATAATCTTCCTCCTGTATCTTCGGTGAATTTCTTCTCCAATTTCCAAATCTCTTTTAAATCGAAGACAGAATATATCAATGGGGTGAACCGTTTAAAATCAAAGGAACATAAAAAATTGCAGAAAGAATCTGTCTCCATAAGAAACTTACTAACAAATTGTCCAAATCTCTCAGTACTCTCTTTTGCAGATTTCAGGGGAATTCACGAAGGAAACATAATCTTCCTAATCTTAGATGTTGAGGTCAGAGGATTTACACCTGGTATGGCAAAGTGGAGAGGTATTTTACTATCAAATTCTCTCAGGACTTGCACCTGGTCTTATCCCGCCTGACTTGAATGCAACAATGGAGGGGTATCTTTGCTGTCAAATTCACTCAGCAAAACTTGCACCTGGGCTTACCCATTGAGATATGTGATGTGCGTGGGCCATCGAGGTCATCACGATTTCCATCCGAGACCAACAAAGTCTTTGGGGTGATTTAAAACCCTGATTACCTGGACATGGCTTACAGAACTGGCTCGCACTAGGCATTGCTATATATTCAACCCCTACCTCCCATTCAAGGTGCCAGTGAGAATGAAACTTTGGTCTGTGGTATGCAACTATTGCCCATTGGACTCCTATGTTGGCTGGTTAATGACATGTGAGCTTTTCACAATAGATTTAAAATTACTGGGTCCATGCCCGATTGTTTGGTATCATGATTCTATTATTAAAAAAAAGGATACAGACAAAAACGGCGAAAAGCTTATTTTGAAAGGAACCCAAAAGAACATACCGTATTCATTGCTGCTAAAACCGTATTCAATGCAGGTCTCTCCAGCAATAAATCATGGAGACTCTGTGTCCAGACGAAACCCACATCATATGGTTGAGAGCCAGCAGGTACCATGACCAGAGTATACTCCACTGCCATGAAAAATAGCAGACAACCAACCAACAAAACAGGCAGCGGATGGAACCTCGCAGTTCCAATCAGATATGTCATAGACCACCCCATAAAGGATGGATACACAGCAGTATCACCTAATGGTAACGGAGATTTCTCATCCTGATGGACCACATTCCCATTTGCTCCCATTAAATCCCTCAGCTTTCTCTGGATCTCTTGTGAACATATACAAAACAAGTTTCCAAGGCACTGTTTCGTTCTCCTGTCGACATAAATCATGTCTGTCTCACCCCCATTATCCTCTGAACTTCTTCTCCTGCACGACATCGAGCTCAAATAACTGAAATCTTCTGGAAATAAATGCTGGATCTGAAAAAGCACCTATTACATTTCCATCTATCCTGGAGGGCCTTAAAAGATCCTAAAACTTTGGAATTCTCGCAGATCGACCCAAAAAGCAGACAGAAAACACTACTTAGAAAGTGGTACCTAAATTAAGATGATGTATGAGAGCCTCCTGTCACTGTACATTGCATTAAATGTCATTTGAACTGGCTTACACGGAAAAAGAGAGTGAGGAATCGTGCAGGCCAAGTATTCACTGGGTGTTGTGTCAATTTGATGGGACACCAGGGTCTCTTGGTAGATTTGCAAGCTTTACTCATGCATTTTTCATTGGTCTTTATTTATTCCTCCAACCGAAGCATTCGGATTCAAACACCAAAGATCAAAAAACTAAACCCCCCAACTCACGCTAGCATTGCAGTGGAAAGTCTTAAACCTCATTAGAAACATTGCAACCTACCACGCAGTGAAGTCTTTGATCAAGTTTGTGGGGAATCGCCATTGACAATCAAACACGTGGCATTCATCTTCAATTTTATCTCTAAAATCCGGGAAACGCCTTGTACCTGAGTCTTGTACATTGATTTGCATTGAAAAGCTTAATGTCGAGATTTCATGACCAAATCGCTGTTCACAGGGCATTTTAGTCGGAGTTAAATAAGTCAAAAAATAACTTCCTTCCCAAATTGTAGCACTGGATCTGAACCCACTTTGTAGCCATGTCTTTATGTTTGGGCGAAACTTTTTCAGTAGTTGATGGTGAATTGGACGGGGCTTTGGACAGTAAATATGTAGAATGTTGGTTAAATTGTTACATTTTTTGTGAGGATATTTCTGTTGGTTACATTGTCACATTTTTCGTGAGGATATTTTTGTTGATGAGGTAGAGTTTCAATTTTTTTTTGGCTGATTTTATGATTTGGGTCATCCTGAAATAAGTTAAATTTAATGATTTGGGTTATCTTAAAAGGTTAAAATTAATGGATAATATTTTTTATGATAAAATGTGTGGAATTTTGACTTTTGACAAACTTCTTAAAAAAGTTAGGAGCCAAGTATATAAGAGAAGAAGGCATTATGAGTACACTCTATCTCATACATAATAAACATTGTATAACTTGAAGTGGTTTGACGAGATGATTAGGAGGTAGATCTTTACACTCTTCCCACTTAAGTTAAAATCCAGAATAAGACTTTGACTCATTGTAATAAGGTTAAAAAAATAAAAACTCATTTAAATGTATATCTGACTTGCTAACTATTAAATATATCAACTTAACTTTTAATATATTATATTAAATTTTATTTAAATTATAAATAAATATTTATAATAACAAAATATCAAACTATATAAACTTAAATAAAATGATAAAAAAGTCAAATAATATAAAATTATATATTTTTATTATATTTACGTCATATTTTTGTTTTTTTCCATCTCTTTATAGTTTTTTTTTTTAATTTTTTTGTTTTTTCTCATACTACTTTTTTCTTTATTTCTTTTTTTTTTCCTTTCTATTGTGTTTTTTTTCTATTTCTTTTTTTTTCTCTTTGTTTTTTCCTCCCTTAATAGTTGTTTCTCATTTTTTATAAAATGATAAGAACGAAACCATATGAGATTATATATTTTTATTATGTTTATGTAATATTTTTATTTTTATTTTTATAGTTTTTTTCTATTTTTATATTTGTTTTCTACATCAAAATATAAGAAAAATAGTTATTTTTTATAAAATTTTCAAGATTCTTTCTATTAATTAAGAATATGTGTTTCCTTTTTGGAGGTCAAGGGTTCAAATCTAGAGGGGGTAGGGTATGTATACCTAGTCAAATCCTTGGGCAAAGGGGGTCCTTTGTCCCACAAACAAGGGGTCTCATACACCAATTTGGTTTATGTCTTAGTGATGATCTTAAAAATAGATGATTATTATTATTATTATATAGTTGTAAAAGTATTTTTTTAAATTACATTCTATTTAAAATATATGGCATCTTGAATTAATTATCAATATATAATTAGATGAAAATTGGAATTTTGACACTCGGATGGGGTGAAGACAAGTAGGGTTGCAGACATGTACGTGTCATGCATGACCTCCACTTCGCCATGCAATAACAGCCAAATTAGCGGTGATCAGGGACAGTTTTTTAAGAAGAATGTTGGTGACGAAAATTCGGGAGCGAGCAAGTATGTTGCCTTGCAGACTAGTTAATGAACTCATTGTTGGATTACTGAGAGGGGGGGTGAATCAATAATAGAGCAATCCAATCCTTTTCAACCACAAAATGCAAGTGTTATATCAATGCAAAATGCAAGTGTTATATCAATGCAATATCCTTGTCAACCTATAACAATAACCTATAACAAAATGTACCAATCAACCTGCACCAAACAACTTGTACCAATAACTTGAACCAACATGTACCATGCATCAACTGCACATCAACTATGACTCATCAAGATGTACCAACATCATCAACTATACATGTCATGTATGTGCCAACTCATCAACTACTTGTCTCAACCATGTACCCAACATGTACCTCAACCATATACCAAAGACATACACCAATATAACCTTAAAAAATTCATCACTCTATCCATAAAGCAAATACCATAAACCCTTACATTAAACCATGTGCCACAACCTCACTGTTATGTACCCTCAAGCTAAACCAACAACTTCAACAACACATCACAACCAAAAGACCAATACCCATATGCCAAATACCATGTTAAGCCCTAATATTGGCTCATTACCCCTTAATTGGGGCATATTAGATTAGTAATGCTATTTTATTTATGTCGGCTTTAGGCCATTAGTTGTAATTTAGATTAGTAATGTTATTTTAATTATGTCGGCTTTAAGCCATTATTTGTAATTATACCTCCTAGTCTCCTATATATACCAAGGAGACATTTTCATTTTGAATCATCTTGTACTTGAACATTTAAGTGGGGTAAAAGGAGATTGCCCCCTCGAAGAGGCTTATTATCTTAAATTATCTCTTTTTCAAGGCGTGGAGTACTTTTTCTGAGGTTTTTATATGCTATATTGATGTTTGGTTCTTAACATATGGTATCAGAGCTCAAGGTCTTGGGGTTTCGCTGCTACATCTGAGACACCGTGGTATTTTTGCTATAACTTTTTTTCTACAACGTTTCAGAAGGAACCGCTTGGAGGGTATTTAGTAGACGGATCAAGGTATGTTGGGTTCAAAATTCAGCTCTTGAGGCCTTATACTTTCGGAGATACAGCCTGTACAAGATAGGGTTCTGGAATCATCCTGAAATGAGTCATTGTGGAATTTTCTCTATAAAAAAATTTCTGTAACGTTTCAAACCCTGTCCTCCAGAGGCCATTTATAGAAATTAGTAAGGTACCTGTGGTAAAAAGTTCAGCTTTTGGGTCATCTTAAATTTGTAGATACACCTTGTGTAAGATAGGGTATCTGACTAGTCCTATTGACTAGCCTCAAGAAGGTGTTCCAGGTAAAACAAGCATAACTTATTGCTAGAGTATCCAAATTGAGTGGGACTAGTTGCATTGGATCGTGTACAGTCTGTAGTATTTTGGGTGCGAGTTTCAGAATTTGATATCAATTATTTTGTGTGGGGAATTCTATACAAGTGAGATCTCCTGGAAAGGCCAAAAATCGGCAAGTTGTGAGGAAGTTACCGTAAATTCCACTTGGCACATCCAATTTTGATCAGACC
>ML806089.1:97249-126534 GCA_009831015.1 Picea engelmannii
AAGCCATTATTTGTAATTATACCTCCTAGTCTCTTATATATACCAAGGAGACATTTTCATTTTGAATCATCTTGTACTTGAACATTTAAGTGGGGTAAAAGGAGGTTGCCCCCTCGAAGAGGCTTATTATCTTAAATTATCTCTTTTTCAAGGTGTGGAGTACTTTTTCTGAGGTTTTTATATGCTATATTGATGTTTGGTTCTTAACATACCAACAACAAAATACCAACTGTATCCCTCAACAAATCTGATATATGCAGCAATACTAAACATCCAATACCATCTCAAGAGCTAAACCCTAGCTCACAAAACATAACCTCAAATAAGATGTGTCATATCTCTCATAAATAGACCCCAACAATGTTGTTGTCATGATTTTTCTGCCGCACTTTTCCTACCGCGATTTTTTTGCCGCACTTTTTCTTCCGCGATTTTTTTGTCGCACTTTTTCTGCTGCACTTTTCCTACCGCACTTTTCTCTATCAATAATACCTACCCAAATAAGCTTTCACAAAATAGATATTCAATATGTTCAAGTGTGATTAAATGAGAGAGTCTTGCCTCTTATTTATACTTTCATGTAGCATCCCACTTTCCTTATTTTAGGGAGTTCTCCATTAACTTTATTATTTAAATAATTTTTTTTACAAACACTTTGACTACTTTGACCTTTTGAGGCTTCTAGATGACTCATGAGGGTTCTCCAACTTCACATGGCCATAACTCTCTAACCGTGAGGAGTTATGTGACGTTCCACATACCACCAGAAATGGCATGACATGTACTATCCATCTAGAATAGTCTTACCTGCAAATATATCAAAACTCATACCATTATCCATCAAACAAACTTGGGTCCATTACCCAAACCTTTGTGCTACCGAAATTCGCTACCGAACTTTCTTCAAGGGTTGACATCAATGACAACCAACCCAACTAATAAACACTCATAGTGATGTTGATCTAGGCAGATGAGTGGTAAACTGGAATAAATGGTGGAGGTTTGGTAATTATGCTTGGAAGTACAGTGGTTGAGAGGATGCATCATTCCTCGAGCTGGTGGGAGGAGGAGGAGGAGGAGGTTTTGAATATGATGGACAAGTGAACGAGCTTTAAGCTTGTGTCTATGTGCAGGCAATGGAAATTATTTGGTGATACTGAGATGCATTAGAAGGAGAGAATGACAGTGTCTCAATAGAGAATATATCCTCTCACGGATGAACTCGTCTCGTCAACTCTAGGCAGATGATAGCAGTGTGAAGGTGGGTCGAGCTAGTTTGATGAGATTGGTGGTGGACTAGTTATCAGAGGTCCTGAGTATCAACAATCTTAGTGTTTCTCAAAAAAAGGGGTTCGAGAAAGAGAAGAAGGGGAGTCATCTTCAAAAGGGGTGATGTCCTTTTCTCAGCATTCAAGTGGTGATAGATGGTGGACATTTTAAATCATTGAAAATGGGACCTAATTATCAACAGTGTTGGTTTGTAGGCATGACACGCAGAGATGAAAAGGGTGGAAAAGGAAAGAAAAATAAAGGGAGAGGGGGAGATCATTATGCTTCCTCTTCACAGGCTTAGGGGTCAAGGACTAGGGCAAAGAAGGAGGTAAACAAAGCTGAGAAAAAATATGGTGAGAAATGCTCTATTAAGGCGAAGGAGGAGGTAGAGGAAGTTGAGGCTACAATGATAGCCAAGAGGGAATTGACCTTAGATGCCCAGATTTTGGAGGAGGTGAGGGAGTGGGTCGAGGATCTTGTATACTCACAGACCATGGATACTACTTCAATTTTTCTAAGACCTATTTTTTGGTCAAAACGTTGGTGGCACAAGCATTGGAGAAGCCTAAGGAGAACCAATAGGAAATCCTCCATTCCCTCATAATTTTTGAAGGGGAGTTTGAGGAAGTTTGTAGCTCAGTCTTCATGATCTGGATTTTATGAGCAGAACGAAATGAATACAGATTATTAAAATATGCTTAACACAGAATAACAAAGATACAGTAAAATTGGTTTTCTATTCAGTAAGGAAATAAGATGAAACTGTAAAATGCAGCGGAAAACAAGCTTGTTGGAATGGTGGTGGCTTATCTCTAGGAAGAGATGTGACGTTGCGCTCATTCGCAAGAAGATTATTAAAATGAGGCTCTGAAGGCCTTTTTACAATAAAAAGGAATGTCAAAAACCCTAGACATCCAAAAACCTAACCCTAGGAGATGAAGCACCAAAAGTCTTGTGGGCCCCGTTTGGGTAAGTTAGTACATCAACTTCTCGGGGTCGTAACTTTTGCATATGATCTTCGTTTCAAGCACACGATAGCCCGTTGTAAAGGTCTATCCGAGGACTACACATTTTGTTGCAACATATTAGAAAGTAATTTTTTATTGTGGTGAGCCCTAAAAACGATGTTTAGGGCCTCAAAATGGCCCCGCAAGTCAAGTACCCAAAAACTAGGAAAAAAAACTGCCAAACTGGAAAACTGCCAAAATGAACCAGTTGGAATATGTGGGAGGCCACCGACATCCATCTAGATCAATCCTCCCCCCTTAGGAAGAAATTTTTTCCATTGCGTTGATTTCCCCCATCAGATGATGAAATTTCTGTTGAATTTGGCCCCGAGTGAGCCACTTGTCTTAGTCCAGGAGCTGCCTTGCTTTAACAACTCAATAAAGATGGATCCTTTGTTGTCGGGTGCCCTTGATGTGTGTGTCCACAATCTGGTCATTGGATGTTTGTTGCATGCAGTCAGGGTTGAGCTCTATTGGTGTCAACTGCTCTGCTATCTCTGAGGTGTCCAATAATAGTGGGAAATATGGTTGAAGGAGAGCCACGTTGAACATTGGGTGCAGTCCAAGGAAAGGGGGAATGTTGAGCGCAAAAGTATTGTCACCCATAGCCCTGGTGATGGTGTATGGCCCATACCAGAGTGGGCGAAGCTTCCGATGGGGCCATGTAAGGCGTTCTTTCTGCAAGTGCAACCAAACTTTTCTGCCCACCTGAAACTTATGTGGCACCTGGTGTTGATCATGGCGTTGATTATACTTGGCATTGGACTTCTGTAAAATATCCTGAACTTATTAGCGGATGTGATGGATCCTCTCAATGAACCGGGTGTCTTTGTCAGCCTCTAGTGGAGCAGGAGATGAGTCGGTCGAGGTGTTTTCCAGGGGTAGTGCAACATCCATGGGGCCCAATGGTTGGAATCCCAACCCCACCTGAAATGGGTTGTGGCCAATTGAGTTATGTAGGGCTCGGTTGTAGCTATGATGAACATAGGGAAGACTCTCATCCCATGTGTGAGGGTGCTTGGAATTGTACATGCACAGGATATGTATGATCATCTGATTGACGACCTCAATTTGGCCATCTGTCTAGGGGTGGAAGGCAGTGGATTTTGTGAGCTTGGTATCCAGTAGTGACCAAAGGCTCGACTAGAATTTGTTGAGGAACCGACTGTCCCGATCTGAGACAATGGTTTTTGGGATCCCAAAGTGTACCCAAACATGTTCAAAGAAGAGCTTGGTGGTGGCCTCTACAGTGATGTTCTTCTTGCAAGCGACCATAATCGCCATCTTGGAAAAGCGATCAACAACCACAAAAACACATTCATTGCCCCCCTTGGTGGACAAGAGACTTGACATGTAGTCCATAAATATGGTAGGAAGAGGGGTGTACATGCCCTATTTCTTAGTGGTCGGTTTGGAAATAGCACATGCGGTCCAGGACCTGATATACTTGTCGACATCCTATCGAAGTTCTGGCCAATAGAAATGTTTTTGCAGCACTCCCACTATCTTTTAGATGCCAAAATGTCCTACCACTCGACTGTAGTGAGCTTCCTAAATCAGCTTCACATGCTCACTTGATGGAACGCAGAGATGGACCAGACGGTACAACAACCCGTCCTGAAGATGGAAATTAGCGACCATTGAGTTTGCTCCCAACATTTGGTAGGTGGTGGAGAAGTCAGGGTTTGTCTCATAGAGACGAGGGCATCCAAAGGTCTCATGGCCGCAAGAGTCTAGCACTGTGGTGAGTGTCGCCACTGGAGGTTGGTTGAGGCAATCGACAACTCGATTAGTAATTCTTGTTTTATACTTGATGTTGAGGTGGAATTGTTGTAAGTATGTGGACCACTTCTGATGGCGGTCATTCTGCAATTTGCCTTGGGTTTGCATGAATTGTAATGGCTTGTGATCAGCGTGGATGGTTGTCTCCTTCCCCAAAATGTAATGTCTCTACTGGCGGTAGGCTTGCACAGTGGAGTACATTTCTTTGTCATAAGTAGGGTACTTACTGACAACATCTGATAGTGTCTCACTATGATACGCCACGGGGTGGTCATGTTGAGTGAGAACAACACCCACAACGTAGTCTGAAGCATCTATCTCGATCTCAAAGGGATGTTGCAGGTCCAGTAATGAAAGTACTGGGGATGAGCACAAACAGTGCTTCAAGTCATCGAAGGCTTGTTGTTGGGACACGCCCCACACAAATTTTTCCTTACCGCCACCCCTGGTTACTTGGTTGAGGGCCTGTGAGATATGAGAGAATCCCAACACGAACCTGCGATAGAAATTGGTGAGGCCCAAGAAGCTCCGAAGCTCAGTGAGTATGGTTAGGGCTGGCCAGTCATAGATGATTTGGATCTTGGCTGGATCCACATGCACAACATGTTGATCAACAATGTAGCCTAAGTAATGGACCATGTCCATGTCGAAGGAGAATTTTTCCAAGTTTGCATATAGTTTGTGTTGTCGCAAGGTGTGCAGAACCTGCTAAATATGTTGCAAGTGTTCCGCCCAAGTATTGTTGTAGATGAGGATGGCATCCAGATACACCACTAAAAAAGTACTAGTGAAAGGTTGAAGGATATCGTCCATCATCCTCATAAAAGTTGTTGGAGAATTTGTCAAACCAAAGGGCATGACCAACCATTCAAAAAGACCTTCTTTTGACTCGAAGGTTTTCTTCCATACATCTGTATGTTCTATTGGGACTTGGTGGTAGCCAGACTTCAGATCAATCTTACTAAAGTATTTGGCCCCCGTGAGTTGATCAAGGAGATTGTTTATTCGGGGAATCGGGTACCGGTTTCGGACTGTGATTTTATTCAAGGCCCGGTAATCAATGCAGAGTCGTTAGGTCTTGTTTTTCTTCTGCACCAGTATGATTTGGCTCCTAATAGGTGATGAGCTGGGACGGATGTGCCCCTTGTGGAGGAGTTCTTGGATCTACCTCTTGATCCCCTTGTTTTATAACAGAGAGTGATGGTAGACCAACCCATTGGGTAGCGGTGTGTCTGGGGTCAAATCGATGGGATGCTTGACCTGGAAGTGCAAAGGTACCCTGGTAGGAGAGGAGAAGATATCTAAGTATTCTTCCACGGCCTTATCCACTTGCTTCTGTTGTGTGGAGAGATCAACCATAGAGGCCTTGGACGTGGCTAGGATATTTTGCTTACTCTGAGAGCGAATCATGAAGAAGACAAATTTCTCGGTCTGAGAGATGACCTTCCTGCATTGCTTGGCAGAGATCAAGGAAATAACACTAGGAGGGACTACCTCGGGTATCCTATACAATTTCCTATTCAAAGTAATAATAACACTACAAGCACTAGACTCATATACAACATGACGTTTCCATAAATAAGGTTGGCCCAAACGAACATTACAAACTTCAAGATGAGCAACATCACACAATACCTCGTCTTTGAAGGGCTTGATGTCGTACGACATTCGACACTGTTGGCTGATGCAGAGATCACTTCCTTGGCGGAGCCATCCAATGGTGTAGGGTTGCGGGTGTGGCATTGTCGGCAGGGCCAGCTGCTTGACGACCTCTACTAAAATGATGTTCCTCTTGCTACCTCTATCAACGATGAAGTGCAGCGGGGTGCCTTTTACCCACATCTGCAAATGGAAAAGGCGCTCGCCTTCTTCTGGCTTGTCTGGTTCACCAAGATGCATCTTAGTGGTAGCAACGGTGGCACTGGGTTCTGCATCAATGATCCAGCTTCCCCTTTCTGGTTCTGACTCAGAGACAGAACCTGCATCTGATTCATAAGCTTTCACTTTGGCCACCAGTGACTGCTTTGAGAGGCAATCAACAGTGTTATGCCAAGGGCTCTTATGGAAGCCGCACCACTTCCCGGTATCCTTCTTTGTCTTTTCGGTGTCCTTCTTTGCTTGCGGCTTGGACTAGTTGTCCCGATACTGTCCATCTTTGCTCTATCCTTTGTTCTGTAGGTTGGGGCTACTCTTTCCTGGTTTTTGCTGCTAGGGGTTCCCAGGCCCAAATTGTTGCGTCTTTTGTTTGAGCTTCTGCTTGATTTTGACAGCATATCGATAGGTCGTGCCCAAGGACGAGATGTACAGAAATTCCATTTTGGTCTGTATGTATATATGCAGAGCACCACGATACTTGAGCACCATATGTCACTTTGAGTCTTTGATACCCAGCTTGATGCGCAGGGTATGGAAGATATTTGTGAAATCTCGCACTGCTTGGTCTCTTTCTTGCCGCAATGTGGTCCATTTGGTATACAAGTCGTCATAACTTACAACAGGGTAGTATTGTTCCTTAATAGCATCCTAGAAGGATTCCCAAGTGGTCGCGACTGTAAATAATGAGGGTTCCTCTGTTTCCTTTTTCTCACAGAAAGTTTCCCACCAATATTTGACATGGGGAACGACTTTGAGGAGCACAAAAGTAATTTTTTCTCTATTTGAAAAGTTATGGACAGAAAAATACCCTTCTAGTATATTCAACCACTTTTCTACAACATTTGTGTCTATCTGACCTTCAAATATAGGAATATCGAAGTTGATTTGTACCTTGAAGGGGGCGGCACCTCCGCTCGAGGAAGATGTGTCACCTATTGGTAGCCACTGAAGGATTTGCGCAAAACTATCCATCATCTCGTTCCTCTATTGCGTGAGGGATTCCTCAAGCAACATTTTGAAAGGATCTCATGTCCCGTCATATTTTATTTCTCCTGCCATGAGAGGTCATTTGGGCATGCGAGAGCTTTTGTCCTCAAAAGAAACAAGCTCGAGACTCAATTCTTTGTACCTTGACCTTGTTGGGGACATGCATTAAGACGACAAGGAGTAGACCACTCTGATACCACTGATCCGGATTTTATGAGCAGAATGAAATGAATACATATTATTAAAATATGCTTAACATAGAATAACAGAGATACATTAAAACTAGTTTTCTATTCAATAAGGAAATAAGCTGAAACTATAAAATGCAGCAGAAAACAAGCTTGCTAGAATGGTGGCGGCTTATCTCTAAGAAGAGATGTGACGATGCATTCATTTGCAAGAACATGATTACAATGAGGCTCTGAAGGCCTTTTTACAATAAACAGGAATGTAAAAAACCCTAGACATCCAAAAACCCAACCCTAGGAGATGAAGCACCAAAAGTCACGTGGGCCCCGTTTGGGTAAGTTAGTACATCAAATTCCCGGGATCGTAACTTTTGCATATGATCTTTGTTTTAGGCGCATATTCAACTATGGCGAGCCCTAAAAACATTGTTTAGGGCCTCAAAATGGCCCAGCAAGCCAGGGACCCAAAAACTAGGAAAAAAAACTGCCAAACTGGAAAACTGTAAAAATGAACCAGTTGGAGGCCATCGAAATCCATCTGGATCACTTCGGGGTCAATATCATTGTAACCAAAGCTACAAGTGAGGATGCCAAAGGAAAAAATGGAGTAGACTCCACTAGTTCGATGTGGACACACGCTAATCAGAGTAAGGTAGAAATTGATCCTATGCTACCAGAGCAGGCTCATGAGGAGTATGAGGATATTGAATTGGTGTTGGAAGTGGTTGTGAAGGAAACTCCACCTCCTCCAAGCGCAAGATGACGGGTTTGACTGTGTTTGTGTCTGCTTTTTAAATAATTTCTATGGATAGTTATAAATTGTTAGTTTATGTAGTTGTTTTTTGTGTTATGTGGAGGAAGAACAAACCTGAGACAATTATAATTTTAAAGACAATTCATGGTTGGGGACCTGGTTTCCTCTATTGACAGGCTCTGACGAAGTAATGGATGTATGACTAATTGTTTATGTAAATAATAGATATTCAATGTGTTTTTAGACTAAAAAAATGGAATTTTTGAAAACTAACAACATTTAATATTTTTAATAAAGTTAAAATAACAAATTCTAGGTTTAAAAAACATATATTGAAAAAAAAGGGGAAAAAAAACATCATTAAAAACAAAGTTAGACATTTTAAATAAAAATGAAAGTTTTAAACCTCATTAGAAACATTGCAACCTACCACCCCACCTAGTGGGATGCTAGAAGATGGAGTCTTTGATCAAGTTTGTAGTGAATCACCCTTGAGAATCAAACTCGTGGCATTCATCTTCAACTTCAACTCTCAAATTTGGGGAACGCCTTGTAACTAAGTCTTGTACATTGATTCATATTTGATATTTCATGACCAAATCGTTTTTTACAAGGAATTTTAGTCGGCCATCGACCACAAGTTAAACAAGTGTTGCATGGAAGCTTAGTCCATGCCAATAAAATTAGTCTGGAAATGAGCAATAGTAATGAGAAATGAGTCAAATGCCTCTAATATAACTACACACTTCCTGAAAATGAAATCTACCCTCGTCGTTTTTATAGATGAACTTGAATTGATATATAATTCTATACTTAATAAATATTCATATTCTCATCAAAATTTGGGTAATTAACATTAACATGCATAAGATATTTACCTTAAGTTTGGGTAAAACAATGGCGAATGTTTTCAATAAGTTGAGAAGCAGTCAAATATACCACGGTTCTTTGGGTCTACAAATATGGTGGGAAAAACATTAAAAAAACACCAACATTAATTGTACTGGTTTTTGAAATATCACTAAATTTTACCATAGGATGTGTGAAATTATATTTAAAATAATAGTTAAACTATGGAAATCCGAAGGCCATATATAATTTTAAGATTTAGTTTTTCATTGACTTATAACTGCTTGTTGATATTGATAAGTAAATTGCAGTCAAGGTTAATTTTAGTGATAGTTAATGTTACTTTCTTCTTGTTCTTTGAGCATTTGCTTTAACTTCAAGATGTGCCTTTGATTCTTCTTAAGAAACTTCTTAGTGTTCTCGGGAAGATAGTTATATTCTATGTAACAATGGTCATAGTTGTATTCAAATAGACCCCATTCAACTTTCCTTTTAAGCTCGGATAATTCTTCTTCTACTTTTTCAATGGGATAACTATCATCAAGCTCCACACAAACTATTTCTAGATTTTCTTCTTCACTTGTAGAGAAATATTCAACATCATCACATTTTGAAATATTGCAATCAAGAGTATTTGGAGATTCTTTACCTTCATTGGAATTGTCTTCAATATCTTCTTGTTTGCCAACATCATCACATTTAGAATCATTGCAAATAGAGGATTTTGGAGATTCTTTACCTTCATTGGAATTTTCTTTAAGATCTTCCTTTTGGTGCCCACTTTCCCAAGGTGCCCACTTTCCCAACTAGTGCGACTCTTGGGTGCCGAAGTAACCCCAAATTTTGTCTCCTAGAGGACTTGGGCGAGACTTTCCACACCCCTCTAGCCAAAGACATTACATGAGGCACTATGAGTACCCCTTATCCCACACATAAAAAACATTGTATATATTAAGATATATACTGTTAGACTTAAGTTGAGGTGGTTTGACTAGATGGTTTGGAGGGTAGGTCTTACACTCTTCTCACCTGAGTTCAAATCCCCAATGAGACTTTGGCCCATTGTGATAAGGCTAGAAGGGTAGGTTCCCCCTGGGATAGAGGCCCACTTAACTGTGCCTCAGAATGTCATGTCTCAACCCTTTCTAAGTCATAAGTTATTGATATATATATGGCTTGTAGGTTGTTGAATATACTCTTGGGTTATAGTGGCAGTGAGTTGGTTTGATATCGAGACTAGCCCAAGTCACTCTAACGAGTTATTGATTCCCATGGCTAACATAAAAAGATATGTATTGCTAGAATTAGTCTAAGAGGTTAACTCAATTAGTTGGGACATCTAGCTTGCGGGCTATTGGATATACTCTTGAGTTATAATGGTGGCCAATTGGTTTGATCTCGGGCCTAGCCCAGGTCACTCTAATGAGTTACCGATTCCCATGGAATATATATATATATATATTGTCAGATTTAGTTAAGAGGTTAACTCAATTGGTTGTGTAATATCCCGATTTTAACCCTTGGATGTATTATATCAAATTCTATATAAATTGTAAATAAGTGTTTATAATGACAAGAGTCAAACCATATGAGCTTAAATAAAATGATCATGTGTCTAAATGATGTAAATACCTTGTATAGATTCCTATTGCAAAGCTCAAGGCCAAAGTGTGACTAGTACATGGCTAGGCAAGTAATTTCAGTAATTGTACCTTTTAGATACCATTTGGTAGACCTTCCATGGTATGCTCAAGATATGTAAAATTCATTTCGGAAATTACTGTAAAGGTCCAAGATGGTTGTGAGAATGAAAGGAAACTATGAGTCCACTAGAGGGGAAGAGAGAAGGGGGGCCAAGGGGTGATAAATAATCGTATGTTGCCTAAGAACTCGTACATTCTCAACCACCATTATTGACTTAAATCATGTGTTGTATTTATTAAATCTCAACCACCATCTTTGACTTAAACGCTAATCATTGAATGCATTTATTGATTGGTGAGGAATTATACCTCAGATAGTTGTGAAGGGATATGGGTTAGGTAAAATCATCATGGAAAAGTGTAAGAGACCCCATCCTCATGGAAATTGAACCTCCTCAATTTCCATGCACTTCCAAATTTGAATTGACGCATACTCTAACCATTATCTCATGCCAAAAACACCATAGAAGTTTTGAAATTGTGTTATGATGCTTAGATTGAGATATAAACATGTAAATGACCAAATCTATCTACGAGAGACTAATTTGTAGACATGATAAGAGAGATGGATGGTCGTAGAGGAACATATAGGTTGAGTTGTTTAGGAAACCTCCATTTCTCCTATGAATTGTTGCTCACCAAGTTCCTTAGAGCCAAGGATGAATATGTGAAGCTATTATAGAAGGAAAACAACGGGATGGGTTCTTCCTACCTACATTGAGAGCACTAAATGGGAGAATACTCTTGAGGGACTATTGAGCAAAAGAGGGAGAGTGAGATGTGTCCCTTGTGTTGGGTGGGTAGTGGATGAGGGCACCATCATAGTTTAATGGTTGGATAGTTTCCTAGAGACTTCAGTTATGAACAATTTCATTGAGCATGAAAGAAATCAAGTTGGGTGAGTGGCCAAATTCCTTCACCAGGGTGGCCTCCTAGCTCATCTTAGGGGTGGCATCTACAACGGATTCCTACAGTTGGCTAGCAAATTGCTCGTATACAACCAATTTCTTCAACTATCTTGGTGAAAAGATAGGTGTTCTATCTCTACTCTTAATTTAAGATCGTTACCAATTTGACAAGAACTATGACCTTAAAATAATAGCTCTAAACCTAAGAACCCATATCTTTGCATCAAAACTACCAAAATCAATCCTCAAATCGAAAAGTGGTGCTATCAATAATACCTTTTTTTTTCGAGGTTGAAGTTACAACTTTTTGCAACCATGGAATTAAAAATTCATATTATTGCTATCAACAACCTTAAAATCAACCCCTAAATAGAAAAGTGGTCCTACGAGTAGCATGATTTTTTCAAGGTTAAAATTACAACTTATTTGAAACCATGGCCTCAACAACAAGTACTACTATAACCAAAACATGAAGATCACCCCCCAAATCAAAAAGTGGTGCTACCATTAGCACATTTTTTTCAAGGATAAAATTACAACTTTTTTCAAACTATGGTCTCAACAACAAGCACCATTACAACCAAAACCTTAAAATCAACCCCCAAATTAAAAAGTGGTGTTAGATTAGTTACATCCCCTTAACCTTAAAATCAACCCCCAAATTGAAAATAATGCTACTAGTAAAAACCCCCATTTTTTGTTAAACTTAAAATTGCAACATTTTAAAATCTATACCCTAAAAAAAAAATGTTGTAAACACAATGAGATAGGAAGGTGAGAGAGGGGGAGGGGAGTACTTGGGTGGTGTGGGTGAGAGGCAATAGCAATGGGGAGACTCTAGAAATCAACTCCCATACCACTCCCCACCCATATTATATCTTTTTTTTTTTTTTTTAATTTTTCTTTTTCTTTTTATTTTCAATTTTTTTTTTTTAGAAATTTTTTCTTTTCATTTATATTAGTATTTTTTTTCTTTTTTCTTTTTTAATTTTTCTTTTTTAGAACGGGGAATTGGAAATTTATGTCATATTTTTGTTTTTTCTTATAATTTTTTTTTCTTTATTTAGTATATTTATTTTGTTTTTTTCTGTTTTCTACACCAAAATAGAATAAAAAATAGTTTTTTTTTTCCATAAATTTTCTCAATTTTTCTTTAAATAAATTATAAAATTGTAAAAGTATATTTTTTAATTACATTCTATTTACCTAAAATAGCTACGATTTCTCAATCATTTTTGCTACTTTATTCATATCTTTATGCATCTTTTTTCATACCCGAAAGTAAGGATTATCTCCCCTGTGCCATCGTTGAATGAGCGCACCACTGCTTGAGGGGAAAAATAATTACTAGCTGCCCACTGAACTGAACGTACTAGTGAGTGATTTATCGATGGGATGGTGCGGAGCAGTGGCGAATGCTGAGTTAGTTCTATTTAAGATATATAATATCTTGAATTAATTTATAATATATAATTAGATGAAAATTGGAATTTTGAAGAACAAATTATATATAATTAGATGAAAATTGGAATTTTGTCACATTATCAACTTTCTTAATTTCTTATCTCAACAAAAGTATGGTGATCTTGGAAAGCTTCTCTTAATGTTTTTCGAGCAAAAAACAAAATTCTAAAGAATTGCAAGTAATCACTGAGTCTCTTAAGGTCTGATAGACCAATTCGGTCTTAGTGGATGTTAATCATCATCATCATCATAATGTTTTTAATAAAGTTAAAAATAATAAATTTTAGGTTTAAAAAAAAAAAACATCATTAAAAATTAAAATTGGACATTTTAAATAAAAAAAATTTTATTGAAAAAACAACATCTTAAAAAAAGTGTTGATACTTTATAACTAAAAAAATAAGAGGGCATTAGATGTGGTCTTCAACCCACGTAACAAAGACAAAACTTGAAAGGAAACTTGAACAAGGGATCTAGAGGAATCCAAGTCAGTAAAAATGACAAAAAAAACCCATCTCCTTAATGTGATGATTGAGGGGTTGGTTATGTGACAAGTGGTCACAAACATTGATAGGCTAGTAGGCATTTTGTTAGTTTTGTTCCATGTGCCCAATTTAAATCTCCTTGAGATAAGCACGCTAGTCTACGTCAACAGATTTACAAAGATGTCATCCATGAATGTGGCAAAGCATCCCTTGAATTTTCCATAACTTTTCTCATGAAAAAACAATACATTGTCAAACATGAAATACTTCAGATTTGATAGTATATATTCCAACATGTATTGCTATGTTACACGATGTTTATTGATTGCTAAAAAAAACATGAGGGAGTCAATTAATCAATAGATAAAACCCACCATTTTTCTCGCGAAAATTATGACTCAAATTTGGTATGAATTATACCAGGGATTTATACTTGTTATTTGTGCTCATAATTTACATGAGGGATATATTATAGGGGTTTTAGCACAATATAAAAACAACCCAAAACCATGGGTTTTCGAAAAAAATGAATGGAACACTAAATCGTTAGAAAAAAATGAACTCGTTGAAAATGTTGCATTGGTCTACTTAGTAATCCATTCTTAAAATACAATTTATGTATAATGTGCTACAAATATTAATGAGATAAAAATAAGAAGTAATAATATAATAATAAAGATACAAATCAAGTAAAAATATTAATAAATTAGCTTAAATCTATCTAAACCATAGATTTATCAAGCACGGGAGGGAAATTCTTCAAGGTACAAATCTCAAGTTTTTATACCTTCAAAATAGTTTGCTCATTGAAGAATATGTTTTGATAGATACTTGATTAACGCAAGGTTAAGATTGATCTAAACTAGTTATGTACAACTAATCTATCTTCTAAGGAAATCTCAACGCGCTGTAGATTGGATCTGGTTGATCAAAAGAATGGAAAAAAGATCGATAACTGGTGCTACAGGTGGTTATCATTGGGAGGTAGGCTCACATTACTAAAGTCAGTTTTAGAAAGCCAAACTGTCTATTGGTTGTCGTTAGTAGTGATTCCTTGCACTGCATGAGGAAATTAATGGTAAATTTCCTTTGGAAAGGAAACCATGACACAAATTTCTATCATCTCTGCAATTGGGATCAAATTTCTTTACCAAAGCTTTATGGGGGCTGGGGCCTACGATTTATTTATTTATTTCAAACATGCCTTGGCTGCGAACACCCTTTGGGGAGTTCTAACAAGTACATGACATTGCATTATAAAGGACAAGTATCTCCCTCACACAACAATAAAAAAATGGTTTAGGTCTCAATCGTTCCAGCATAAGGCAACATCAAGAATCTGGGGAGGGCTATTGAAATCAATTCATTTAATCAACCACTGGTTGAGCTGGAACCTGAGATCGGGTCAGCTCATAGCATTGGGGAAAGACAAGATCCTCAGAATGGGGGGAATTTCATTTCTCTCATTAAATCTGATATCTGCTCTTCATAACCAGAATATTTACACGTTGGCGCAGGCTAGGAGGTCCAACGACATACAACAATTCTCCTCTTCTTAGTTTAATAATAATGATTTAGGCCTTATCGGTGATCTGGCCATTGAATGGGAACTTTTCAGAAAGGCTCTAATTGACTCTGGAGCATATATTCAGGACAACGAAGATTCATTGATGTGGACAGGTGGTGATAACTCTGGAGTCCCCACTGCAAAAAAAAATTACTGGGCCATTATGTTGACTAAAAATCTGAGGAAATTTAGTAGTTGGAGAAGAGCATTCTAGAAATGGAAAATTCAATTAAAAATTAAACTTTTTATTTGGCTGGCAATGGAAGGAGAGATTCTCACCTACAATGACCTGGGACACCCTTCAATCCAGAGGATGGGAAGGTCCTGGTTTATACTATCTATGTAATCAAGAATCTGAAAGCATTGAGCATTTATTTCAGCATTGCCCTTTCACAAAGTCAGTTAGAGATAAGGTGAGAATTGTGCAAGGTTATAAAAACAGATGGAATGGTAACTCACTGGTGGAGTGTTTCAAGAACTGGTATGAGGATAAGACTGTTTCATCAACATTAGCTTCTCATATATGTTGGTTCTTATGGATCGAAAGGAACATAGCCATTTTCGAGGGGAACACTCCTTCTCTTCATGTTGTGATCTTTAAGTCCCTAGCGCTTCAAATTGGCAATGATGTACCAAAAAAGGATAGACTCCAGAAGAACATTATGATACCTCAGCATAACAATATTACAGTCGCTTATTTTGATGGGGCATCCCAACTTGATGGTTTATTTTGCGGAGCGGGTGGAGTTATAAAATTTCCAGATTTTTCAGTTATTACATGGGTATTTAACTATGGCAGAGGAACTAACACAAAAGAAGAGCTTATGGGTGCTTGAGTAACACTCAATTTGGCATTACATCTTTCAATCAATCGCTTGCAAATCTTGGGTGATTCAAAAGTGGTGATTGAATGGTTTTCCAATAGAGGCAGTCTTCAAGTCTGTGCAATCGAGGGCTGGAAAGCAAGGATAAGGGACATGATAAGATGTTTCGATGTTGTCAGTTTTGATCACATTTTCAGGAACTCCAATAGGGATGTAGATCTTCTATCTAAATAGGTGCTTGAAGAACCAGAAGGAAGCATTATATATTATCCTTGGTCCAATGGTATAGTTGGGCATAAGAGTCATATTAGCCTTTACTAGTATTGTTGTCCAGTTTTTTTGTTGTGTTTTTGAGTGACAGTTTCTTAACCATCTCCAGGATGTTTTTTTTGAATTGTAATAGTTTGGTATCATTTTGAGAAGGACTCGGTCACCTCTCATAGTATTATAGTCATGTAATGCCTTTTTAATAAGTGTTTTGTTATGTTTGTTGTAGCCCTAATCGGGGCCTAGATGTGGAGGCAAAGATGTAAAAAAATTATATTTCTAATATAATTGAGATCATTTTCTATTGGAAAAAAAAATAAAAAATTCAATGAAAATTTTATATCATTCTTTATTAAACTACAATTTGAATTATCTTTGCACTAAAAAACAAGGTGCATTGTATACTCTATTATGGATGAGATATATAACATAAATTAAGCTAATAAATTAAAATAATAAAAAACTGAATTTTTTAATAATAATAATAATAATATTGATACTAATTACAATAAGATAATAAAATAAATCAACATAAATTTAATTTTTTAATTTTTTAAACATTACACTTTTGTATACTTTAACAATCGTTGTGTCCCTTATTAGTCCCTGCCGAAAGGCTTGGGACTATAGCGATGAGTTTGTCGTTGACTAACTATTAGTTGTGTAGTTGACTTTTAATATTTTTGGATTGGCAATGTTTAACGTAGGAAAATCTGGAAAATAATTTTTATTGGAATTAAAATAAATCGAAAACCATTTTTATCTTCAATCCTATTGGACTTAAACTTTGAAGTCTTATTGCCCAGCCTGCATTAATATTCACAACTACTTGCATTAATGTTAGTGCGTTTTAACTGTTAACACCGACAACACCGACTATAGTATTAATGTTAGTCCCGTCTAACTGTCAGCACTAGCTACAACTTTCCTCGGGCGTGCACCTACCACACAGATCTCAGAGATGTTAGGAGGAGGGGATTTGACATCCATTCATTCATCCATGGCGATTGGTACGGGTTTTTGGTGGTATTGTAACTTTTCTATGGAAAATTGCAGTTTATTTCAGTGGCCGAAGTTTGCAAAATTCTATCTTTGCTATTCATGAAAATTGCGAGTTAAAACGCGGCAACAAGCGGCATTATATTCAGACTTTAATAGTTTTTCATGGCAGATATGTTATTAATTTGATAAATTTTCTCTGTAGTCTGCGATTTCAGAGGTATTTGCCTTGTTAGTTGCCTGCAAATTTATTGTTATAGATTAACCAGGGTTTGAAGTTTTACTCAAACACTGCTCTCTCCCTTCCCCTTAGCCAATATTTTCGCTTAGCTCTCCAAGTTTCTCCGAGTAGATATCGACTCGCCGCGTTCTCCACGCAGAGCAGGTAATTGCTTCTTGTCACCTCCTTCCTTCTGCAAGGATGATGAAGAAGATATGGAAACTCCCATTATCAAAGGCAATGCCTTTTCTTCCTCCTATTGCATTTGCATTTACTGTAAAACCACACATAAAATTCTCTGTAACAACCCTTTCACTCACTATACTGTGTAGGTGTTACTACGGGGAATAACAACATTCTCACTAATAATTAATCACATGCATTTTAAACAAGTTAAACACATTCAACACAGAGTATTCATACGAATTACTGCCATAATCAACAATCAATACTATTTAATCATAATTCATATACACAGCGGAATTCATGATAACATAAGCAACACAGTCATGCAAAACATGATTAAAGCATAAACAAGTACTTATCTTTGAAACAGTGGCAGTTACACCAACCAAATGCAAGCCTTCCACGAACCTCCTAGCCTTAGACCACACTGCTCATCAAGCTCAGAAGTGGGTCACCCCCGAGTTGGGACTAAGCTCCACCTTGAGATAAGGAATCCTAGGCTAGGCTGAGGTAACAGGGAAAACAACACACAGCCACAAGAAGGAATTCTCTCCCAGGAACCACCCACACTCACTGCCCATAGACCCTCATTCCCCACATGCCTGTTCCACCCCAGGAGTATACACTTTCTCTGTCACCTGGACAGTCCTTCGGCTGCTAACCTCCCTTGCCTTGGGTTATAGCAACAGGCCAGACTGGAAGTCTCCGAGCTCTGTGCCAGCTACAGGGTTCATTCCAAGAGTCCTCTCCTTCCTCTGTGCACTCTCTCACCTGGAGGGAGTCGCTCACAGGCCCAACAACCTGTTCTTCCAACTTCAACCACCTCTCTCACCTGGAGAGAGTGTTGTACAAACTGGCCAACAAGCCACACAAGATCAAACACTACACGTCCACCACAATCAACGAGAATCCAGACTCGAACACCCCAGGGCATCTCCAGACAGGTGCAACAACATAACCAGGCTTAGCAGGGATGGGACACTTCTGTTTTCTCAATCTGGCAACACGGAATAGACACACACTCTGGATTCTTAGGGATGCATGACGAGTTGTCCACGCAGGGGTCGGTTCAGACTCCACGGTTTAGAACAGAGAAAGGGTGTATTGGATTTCTAGAACAAACACTGACTTTTTCCCGAAATCAACACAGGCTTCTGGTTCAGTACAGAGGTATACATGAGTTTCCTAAGGACCAGACACATAATTTTTGGATCACAGGGATGCACGAGGATTTCTCTACAGAGGTCGGGTCAATCCTACTACTCAGAGCTCTGTACGCATTCAGGCAGTCGGGTAGAATGGAGGAGAACCCCTCTCACGGCTCATCTTGGCCGTCTTATTCGCATGCACTAGGGTTGACACTTGTCACCCATGGAACTGCATGCGTTCCACCAGCACGCGTTCCTCCCACCATTTGGAAAATCACATGTCCTTCCAAAAGGACTTAGGATAACACATATAATGCACATGTTCTTTTGGAATAATAATAAAATATTATTCCCAGGCTTAAGCCCCCTAGGCTAAACACTTAGCCCCTTTTCCCCACCTTCCAGCCCCTAATTCCTTGCCCACTCTGTGGATGCTTAGTCCCCCTTCACTCATTCATCATGGTCGGTCTGCACATGGCGGTGTTTATATTTTATTAGTTGTTTTTCATGATTACATATACAACAGTAGGCTCCTGGCCTTCAACACTTAGGCTCCCTAGCCTAACAAACACATAAGACACCAACTTATAAAAAACTTGGCTCACCAGCCTATAAAACATAATTACAATTTATTTCAGAACATGGTTTGCAATGGGGCTCGGCCTCGGGGACACTACAATCCCCCTCCCCTTATTTCTGCACTATCCTCGGTGCAACTTACACTGTCTCTACAAGCCTTTCAAAATTTTCAAAAAGATGCGGGTACTCTGCCCACATAGCATCTGCATGCTCCCATGTTGCGTCCTCAAGACCGTACCAGGTCCACTGGACCTTTACAAGCTCTATAGCTCGATTCCGGAGCTGTTTGCTTTTCCTGTCCAATATGCGCACAGGATGCACTTGCAGGACACCCTCTGGTTCCACCTAAATCACATTCCAATCGATAACATGATTAGCATCAGGTACATATTTCTTAAGCAGTGAAACATGAAACACATTGTGTACAGTCATAGATGCAGGTAATGCAAGCATGTATGCAACTAGCCCAATCCTTTCCAGGATCTCAAATGGCCCACAAAATCTTGCTGCCAACTTGGCGCAACTTCCCAACTTTAGGGAACTCCTATTAGTTTTCACTTTCAGGAAAACATGGTCACCCACTTTGAATTCTCTATGGGTTCTGTTACTGTCAGCGTAACTTTTCTGCCTATCCTGGGCAACTTTCAGATTCCGTTTAATTTTTATAATTTGATCTCTCATCTCTTTGAGTAGTTCAGGCCCAATGACTACTCTATCAGCTGGATTATCCCAGCTCACTGGAGTGTTGCACTTTCTTCCATAAAGTGCTTCGAATGGGCTCATCTTCAACGATGCATGATACCCATTATTGTAGGCGAATTCTACCAAATGCAGGTAGTCTTCCCACCTTGATCGTTTATCCATCACATACATTCTCAGTATGTCTTCTATTACCCTGTTCACCCTCTCTGTCTGATCATCAGACTCAGGATGATACGCTGTACTAAAGTTCAGATTCATTCCGAATCCTTTGAACAATCCTTTCCAGAAATTTGAAGTGAATTTCGGGTCCTTATCAGACACAATTGTCTTAGGAATTCCATCCAAGCGTGCAACTTCTTTTAAAAAGATATCAGCAACATCAGCTGCTCTATGAGTGGTTTTCAGTGGAATAAAATGGGCATCTTTAGTAATCTTGTTCACCACCACCATGATTGAATCATGTTGCTTGCTTGTTCTAGGTAGTCCAGTGATAAAATCCATTGTTACCACGTCCCACTTCCATTCAAGGATGGGTAAAGGCTACAACAACCCTGCTGGGTGCCTATGCTCAGCCTTAACCTTCTGGAACTCCATACATCTGGCGACGTATTCAACGATTTCTTTCTTCATACCCGGCCAAAAATAATGGCTTTTGACTACTGCCACAGTCTTCTGATATCCAGGATGTCCAGCATAAGCCACGTTATGCATCTCCTTTAGAATTGTCAGCTTCAATTCTAGGACATTGGGTACATACACTATGTTTTTATACAGAAGTAAACCATCAGTTCCCAAGGTGTAACTTTCCTTGGCCTGTGGTCTCTCACGCTGCTGTAGCTTTGCTACAAGACCTCTGTACTGCAAATCAGTGTTTGCAGCTTCCAAAATTCTGTCTTTAATCTCAGTCTTGTACATGCTAATGGTTGTAGCATGTAATTCGTGCACTTTTCTGCTGAGTGCATCAACCACCTTATTTTCTTTCCCTTTGATATGCTTGATATCAAAGTCATATTCACACAGAAACTCCAGGCATCTGATTTGCCTGGAATTTAAAGTCGGCTGATCAAATAAATATTTCAGACCGTTATGGTCTGTTCTTAATTCAAATCTCCTTCCCATGAGGTAATGTCTCCATTTCCTCAATGCGTGGATGATTGTTGCCAGCTCTAAATCATGAGTGGCATAATTCCTTTCATGCTCTTTCAGATTTCGGGACTCATAACAAATTACAAATCCCTTTTGGCTAAGAACTCCTCCCAGCCCCTCCTTACATGCATCAGTGCACACTACGTAATCCTTATTTGAATCTGCAATCTTTAGGATTGGAGCATTGGTTAGCAACTGCTTCAATTGCTGGAAACTGCTCTCACATTCTTCAGTCCATTGAAACTTCTTCTCCTTCCTTTGCAAGGAAGTGATAGGGTGAGCTATCTTTGAGAATCCGGCTATAAACCTTCTGTAGTAGCCTGCCAGACCCATAAAAGATCTAACTTCTGCCACATTCCTTGGCGCTGACCATTCTCGGATGGCCTCAACCTTTTCAGGATCCACAACGATCCCCTCTTCTAAAATAATATGTCCTAAGTAATGGATCTGCCTTTGATAAAATGAGCACTTGCTCAGTTTTGCATACAGTTGGTGTTCTCTCAACACCTGCAACACCATTCTCAGGTGTTGCTCATGTTCTTCCTCTGTCTTGGAATACACCAAGATATCATCTAGGAAGACTATGACAAACATGTCCAAATAATCTCTGAACACTCCATTCATTAAGCACATGAAAATAGCAAGTGCATTTGTCAGTCCAAACGACACCAATGTGAATTCATAATGACCATACCTTGTTCTAAAGGCGGTCTTGCTGATGTCCTCCTCATTTATTCTCACTTGGTGATATCCAGATCGAAGATCTATTTTTGAGAATATTTTCGCATCCTTCAACTGATAAAAAAGATCATCACTCCTTGGCAGAGGATACTTGTTCTTGACAGTGACCTTATTCAACTGTCGAAAATCAATGCATAGTCTCAGCGTCCCATCTTTCTTCTTCACGAATAGGACCGGGGCTCCCCAAGGTGACACACTAGGGAGAATGTATCCCTTCTTTAGTAGCTCTTCGAGCTGCAGTTGCAACTCTTTCAGCTCTGGTGTACTCATTCTATAAGGAGCCTTTGAAACTGAAGCTGCTCCCAGCATCAAATTTATAGAAAAATCGATGTCCCTCTTCGGAGGTAGTCCAGGTACCTCCTGAAATACGTCCTTGAACTCTTTGAGTACCTCGTGATCTTCCAGATTCGAGACTACATCTCGGGATGCTTCTTCCACCCGAGCTGCAAATAATTAACAGCCTTTGCAGTAACATTTCTTCAGCTGCATGGCTAAGATTTCCCTAACAACCACGGCTCTGGGAATTCCTTGGACTATTACTTGATTTCCCTCTTCGTTCAGGCATGTTAACCTCTTGTTACGACAGTCCAAAAGGGCATGGTGCTGGTCCAACCAGTCCATCCCAATTAAGCAATCGTATGAGCCTAAAGGCATAATGTTCAATTCAGCCTTAGGGCTCATTCCTTTCATGTCTACTGAACATGACAAAACCAATTCAGTGACCTTCCACTTGGTCCCTGTGGCCAACTACACTAACCAAGACTTCTCATGTTTGCTTCTCATTAGATGCAAACTTTCCACCACTCTAGGATCTATATAACTATGGCTAGCCCCTGAATCAATTAAAATAACAAGTGGTCGGTTGTTGATTGTACCTTCCACTTCAATCATGTGCGATTGAAATTCTGCTTGTTTGTTGTCCAGGGCTGCGTAGATCCTCGACATTCTGCTGCCCATATCCTCCACTGTTTCAGCTTGTTGAACAATATGGACAGTTCTCGCTTTATCTTTTCTGTGGGGGAAGTCTCTGTACCTATGATTCCCTTTACAACCCCAACACTCCATAGGTGGAGGCCTTGGCATCTGCTCACTCCCTTCAACTTTCCTGGGCTCTCTAAAAGATGACTGTCCCCAAGGACTGTTCTTGAAAAAGGGAGGCTTGTTTCCCTTCTGCCTCTGATCTTTCTTAAACCTCTTCTAGTCATCCCAAGCCTTCCGAAAGGTAGGCTTTTCTCTTTACTATTCATATAAGCATTTCACCCTTCTTATGGTTTCTTCGATGGTCTTAGGATCGTCATATTGAATCTTGTCACCAATGGAAGGTGGTAGTCCACTCAGATACCTCTGAATCTTGACAGCCTCGTCTTTGATGAATGGAACATACTTCAATAGTTCCAGAAAACTTCGTTCATACTCATCAATAGTCATGCTGCCTAGCTTGAGTTTGAAGAACTCCTTCATCTTTCTGTCATAGTACCTTTTAGTCAGGTATTTCTTCTCAAAATACCTCTTAAATTCCTTCCAAGTGACCTCTTTCTCTCTGATGTGCTACACCTGCACAAACTAATCCCACCACATGGATGCTTTTCCTTTCAGTTGATACATTGCAATTCTTCCTTCTGCATGGGCAGAATAATTCTGCAGTTGGAAACATTTTCTCATGCCAAGCAACCATGTCTCGACATCTTCCTCCTTCTTATGTTCTCCATCGAATGTTGGAGGCTTAATCTTGTTCATCTCCCCTTTCAATTCATCCTTTCTAGATTTTCGGTGTTTTCTGGTAGGGGGCGGGCTTGAACTACCGTGTGTTTCCTTGCCAGAATGCTTCGGGGAGAGGCGGTAATGTCTGCTACCACTCCTTGATCTTCTTCTCCTCTCAGGGGTTCTGACACTTCTTGATCTGCTTGTGTCACTCTCTTTTTCCAATTTCTTTTTTATTCTTTCCAGGCTCTTCAACATTTTAAGGTTGAATTCATCCTGTCGATCCCTAAATTTCATGAGCTTTCGGCTATTAGCTTGGCGAGCTTGGGCATCTTTCTGCAACTTTTCAATGAGTTTCATCATATGTCCCTCTTTATCTATCTCTTTTCTGTGCCCATTGGAGTTTGATCCTTCCACTTCCACATTGACATCCTTTCCTTCCCATTCGTCTCCTGTTTCGAAGGCAATCTGCACCTTTTCCCATTCCATACTCAGCGTTGGTTAACTGGAGTCCTAACCCTCATTGAAATCTGCACACGCACTGTGCAATTCAATTCAAAGTCTGTCAGGCCATAAAAACCTCATGAACAATCCACAACATTCATAAGTCAACGTAAACAAGAAAACATTTTGACTTCACAAAGTTTTCTGAGCTCTGTCTGGCTCTGCAAATTCCGGGACTTCGGAACTTCAGAATCTCAGTCCACGAAGATCCAACAATTAAATCTTTGTAACCAAGTCACCCTTTCGCAACTCGCGATCTCACGAGTTCGTGAGTCAAAGACCCTCGACTCATTTCCTCCAAACACCAATACCCGAGATGCAATACGGGTATGGCTCCCTCCTCGCTAGCACCTACTACACATGAACGTAGGCTAGGGCTAAGTGCTATCACTTCTCGCTACTCGCACCTTCGCGAGTTGTGGCGTCCAAACCTGGCACCTTCCTTTCATGAAACCTTGAGAAGCGATGTTGACTTTTCTCCTTGCGTTCTCGCTACTCGCGACTTCGCGAGTTTCAATGCCGAGCTCCCATGCTCTTATCTCGTGAATCCCCAAGACGCGAGAAGTCAATGGAGTGTTGACTCCCTTCTCTAGGCGACGCATGTCTACCTATCTATCATGCGGGCCCCACCTTATGGTTTTGCCACGTGTCCACACGAGCCTCGGCTCTAGGAACTTCGCGACTTCTGCAGTCAAAAGTGACCCCTCTCAACCTCTAAACCCCCGAATGCGCGATAGGCGATGGGGTTCTTGATCCAATGGTCCTCCTGTGACTTGGATCCAACGATTGTCCTCGCTCCTCACAATTTCGTGACTTTCGCTCTGTTGCTCTATGCATGAGGTTTTAAACCTCGTGCAGCTCCTGATAGATCCAACAACTTTTGGTTGTTTAGACCAAGATCTGACGACTCAGACCATTTCTCCTGTGCATTTCAAAAGGAAATTTTAATCCCTGTGCACATTTTTCAGGTCCGATGGTCACGAGGGTTCACCTTCCCTCCCGAACCGATCCTAAGGTTCTAACGCTATTGGTGTGGAGACCTATCTCCCCATGGCCATAGACCACACCAGCTGCGGTTTCACACGCCGCTAAACCTCCTGAGATTAAAAAAAAACTCGTCAAGTAACTCCTTGACACTTTGGAGCAAACCAGGGTCCGAAATTGGCCTTCTAGACCCAATTTCTCTCACACTCTCGGTCCAAAGATCGCTCCATTAGCCCATCTAGGCTCAGTGTCAAAACCTTGGCTCTGATACCAAAATGTAACACCCCTTTCACTCACTATACTGTGTAGGTGTTACTACGTGGAATAACAACATTCTCACTAATAATTAATCACATGCATTTTAAACAAGTTAAACACATTTAACACAGAGTATTCATACGAATTACTGCCATAATCAACAATCAATACTATTTAATCATAATTCATATACACAACGGAATTCATGATAACATAAGCAGCACAGTCATGCAAAACATGATTAAAGCATAAATAGGTACTTATCTTTGAAACAGTGGCAGTTCCACCAACCAAATGCAGGCCTTCCATGAACCTCCCAGCCTTAGACCGCACTGCTCATCAAGCTCAGCAATGGGTCACCCCCGAGCTAGGACTAAGCTCCAACCCGAGATAAGGAATCCTAGGCTAGACTGAGGTTACAGGGAAAACAACACACAACCACAAGAAGGAATTCTCTCCCAGGAACCACCCACACTCACTGCCCACAAACCCTCATTCCCCACATGCCTGTTCTGCCCCAGGAGTATACACCTTCTCTGTCACCTAGACAGTCCTTTGACTGCTAACCTCCCTTGCCTTGGGTTATAGAAACAGGCCGGACCAGAAGTCTCTAGGCTCTGTGGCAGCTACAAGGTTCATTCCAAGAGTCCTCTCCTTCCTTTGCACACTCTCTCACCTGGAGGGAGTCGCTCACAGGCCCAACAACCTGTTCTTCGAACTTCAACCACCTCTCTCACCTGGAGAGAGTGTTGTACAAACTGGCCAACAAGCCACATATTATCAAACACTACACGTCCACCACAATCAACAGGAATCCAGACTCAAACACCCCAGGGAAGCTCCAGACAGGTGCAACAACATAACCAGGCTTAGCAGGGACGGGACACTTCCGTTTTCTCAATCTAGCAACACGGAATAGACTCACACTCTGGATTCTCAGGGATGCATGATGAGTTGTCCACACAGGGGTCAATTCAGACTCCATGGTTTAGAACAGAGAAAGGGTGTATTGGCTTTCTAGAACAAACACAGACTTTTTCCCGAAATCAACACAGGCTTCTGGTTCAATACGGAGGTATACACGGGTTTTCTCAGGACCAAACACAGAATTTACGGATCACAGGGACGCACGAGTATTTCTCTGCAGAGGTCGGGTCAGTCCTACTACCCAGAGCTTCGTACGTGTTTAGGCAGTTAGGTAGAATGGAGGAGAACCCCTCTCACGACTCATCTTGGCTGTCTTATTCGCATGCACCAGGGTTGACACTTGTCACCCATGGAACTACATGCGTTCCACCAGCACGCGTTCCTCCCACCATTTGGAAAATCACATGTCCTTCCAAAAGGACTTAGGATAACACATATAATGCACATGTTCTTTTGGAATAATAAAAAAATATTATTCGCAGGTTTAAGCCCCCTAGGCTAAACACTTAGCCCCCTTTTCCCACCTTCCAGCCCCTAATTCCTTTCCCACTCTGTGGATGCTTAGTCCCCCTTCACTCATTCATCGTGGTCGGTGTGCACATGGCGATGTTTATATTTTATTAATTTTTCTGCATGATTACATATACAACAACAGGCTCCTGGCCTTCAACACTTAGGCTCCCAGGCCTAACAAACACATAAGCCACCAACTTATAAAAAAATTGGCTCACCAGCCTATAAAACATAATTACAATTTCTTTCAGAACATGGTTTGCAACGGGGCTCGGCCTTGGGGACACTACATTCTCCAAGTTTTGCATCCAAACAATGACCACATCAACAACTCCACAAAGAGGTGTTGTCACATAATTTTTTAATCAATAAATGCGGTTTAACACAGGAAGAAATTGCAAAAGATTTTAAACATTGCAACATGTATCTTTGCGCAAAATCGAGTCAGAATTTGGAAGAAGTTTTGGAATTGTTAAATGGATGTGGTTTGACCACCCCCGCCCAAATTCAAAAGGTGGTTCTTTCCAACCCTAGTTTTTTCTTTCGTAGAGCCGAAAGAAACATACAATCTAAGCTCAACATCCTCAGGACTTTTGTGAAGGAAGAGTATATCGGCAAACTCGTTAGTGGTAATGCCAGAATAATTAATTTGAGTGAACAAAAGCTTAAGTCTACGTTTTTACATTTGCAAAGATTGGGTATTGAGGGTGAAACACTCTCAAGATCGGTGGCGACACAGCTGCATTTATTCCTTACTGCAAAGGAAAAAGTTACAGAGTCTTTTAAACATGTCAAGGATTTGGGGCTAAAGAAAGGATCAACAATGTTTGCATATGCCTTGTAGGTAATATTGGGATCAGGAAAAGAAAAGTTAGATGGAAGACAATTGTGTTTGAGCAGTCTAGGTTTCTCTGAAAAATAAATTTCGGATTTATTGATGCAGCTGCTGATGGTTCTGGGCCTTTCAGAAGAAAAAATGAAGCACAATGTGGATTTTATGGTCAACTCCGTGGGGCTTCAATTGGATGATTTTGTTTATTATCCCTTTATGTTTGGAGCTAGCTTAGAGAAGAAGATAATTCCTCGGTATAAAGTAGTAGAGGCATTGAAATCCATGAAAGTGTTGAAAACAAAGATGTATCTTCCACCGCTTTTTCAGTTGCCAAAAAAATGTTTCCTAGAGAAATATGTTTATTCGAATGCAAAATCATCAGTTCTGCTAGATATTTACCACTGCGCGAACATAGGAAAATTGATCACTGATAAGGATACATCCACTTAATCAGATGTAGGGCCAAGGCTAGAGGCCAAGAACCACTGTGTGAAAGCTGGGGAGTGGAGCATTGATCAGGATACAAGCAATGATGGGATGTAGGGCTGAGGCAAGAGGCAATGAAGTTCATCTACACACCTCAGTATACCGGTCAGAAAGAACTACAGATAATATGGGCTATTCATCAGCAACCAAAAGAATTTGTAAGTTACATATAATCTCTTTTAGGGGGAAGCAACTTTTGTAGTCTATGTCTAGGTGTTTCAGAAATAAGTCTGTTATTAGGTTGAATGGATTACTGCAAATTTTTTTCTTTTTCTTTTCCTTTCTTTTAATTATGGATGATGTTGCCGCTTGGGAATACTATGAATAGTCTGAGATAGTATGGGTCGCTAGGCAGAGTACTGCCAGACTTTGGTATTTTTTGTTTGTGGAATTTAGGAGAGAAATTGGAGATAGATGGAATGCCATTTTCTTAAGATGTACCTGATCTCATCTGTATATGTGACTATATATTAAAAAAATCCAATAACTTAGCAAAAAAAAATAGACATGCATTGAATGCCTGTCTGTCAAAAACATTTGCAAAGATTGTAAGTGTTTGCTAGTGCTTTCATTATGAATTTTCTTGTGCACTGGTTTCTCATTTTTTTTTTCCAGAACTGTGTTAAAAGCTCCACTTTATGACAACTCTATTGCTGCAGTGGCACAAGAAGAGTATAGAAAGGGTGGTTATAACTTCAAAGTCATACAGTCGCCAGTCAATTTTTTTGGGAAGCAAAATTGACAGTATTGCTTTATTCTTTTCAATTCAAGTTACAACTCACTAACATGGGAAAGACATAACACATATTGATTTTTTATAAACACATCACCTTCTACTGTATGTAGGGAACTCTTGTATTTAGTTAGACATATTTTTATTTTACTGAAGAGAGTTTGGTTTGCCGCTAAAGTCATACTTGTCTTTCCAGAAAAGTCCTCATCTTTGCAAACACAAGCCAAGTTATCAACTCATTTCAATGAAGAATGTTGTGAATTACTTGTTTTTAAAATATTTAGAAATTGTAGTCATGGTGTGAATGAGTAGTCTAGTTGTACTCTCTATGATGTTGGGTATGTGTTATATTCTTTGCACGAGTAGTAGTGTCTTAGCGCCTGCGCCGGGCGTGCAGGGGGGTTAGAGGGGGGGGTGCAGGGGCAGCGCCCCCGATTTTTTTTTTTTTTTCGGGCCGACATATTTCCGCCGGGCCGACATATTTCCGGGACGACATATTTCCGGGACAACATATTACCGGGACGACATATTTCCAGGACCACATGATATTAGGTGGTTTTTCGGCACATGGTTTTTTGCCGATGGTTTTCTATTTTCGGTTAAGGAATTAGGGTTTTGGACTAATCCAGGTCATTGGGTTAGGGTTTTGGATGCTGCTGGCTCCTATATGTATATTGTATTGTAAACAATGTAA
>ML806089.1:200850-212381 GCA_009831015.1 Picea engelmannii
TTATATATAATATGGGACATTATCAAGTTATTTGTTTAGTGGGAATATGTGTATTATATTTAATAACATATAACATTATGATAATAGTTGTAATGTTTAGTGGGAATATGTGTATTGTATTTAATAACATTATGATAATAGTTGTAATGGTTAAAGTCATTATTGGTGGGGTATTTATTTATATGTAATGAAGTATAATTAAATAAATTTAATGAGATCCTTTTAGGGGTTGTTTATATAGTTTCTTTGTTATTTAATATAGACAACAAAGCAACTTAGTATGCAAGTTTTTTATTATCACATGTATGAAGTGTTCTTCTCACAAGACCCAAGACCTATATAAAGTTATTATTCATTGATTGGTGTGGTTTTCTTATTAAGAAGGTTGAATATAGAGTTTTGAGCAAGGAGGTTTTATGATTTTTATGCAAAATGGTTTAATATAAAGATTTGTCCAAAGTGGTTCAATGCAAATCCTTGTAAATTGTGGATATCTGTAGAGCTTCATGTTGTAAAAATCTTATTAGAAGTTTCATTGTTATAGAGATCGATGATCCATAAATGATTATTGAGAATAGATGTTTCATTGTCATAGAGATCAATGATTTATAAAGCGGTTATTGAGAATAGATGTTTCATTGTCATACCCTAACATTAATAAACTAAAAGTAAGAAAAAATGAAGTTTATAATGTAAAATAAAAATAAAAAATTCAACCATAATAATAAAAATCAATAAAGCGATTATTGAGAATAGATATTTCATTGTTATACTCTAACGCTAATAAACTAAAACTAAAGGAAAATTGAAGTTTATAATGTAAAAGAAAAATAAATAAAAAAGCCAACAATAATAATAAATATAAATAAAGTGATTATTGAGAATAGATGTTTCAATGTCATACCCTAATGCTAATAAACTACAACTAAAGAAAAAAATGAAGTTTATAATGTAAAATAAAAATAAAAAAGCCAATTCCCCGTGGTGTAGAGTAGTCGGTGATGGAGTGTTTTGTTAAGGCACTCTGTAAGTGAAGTCATCAGTTTGGAACCTCCGAGTACACCTCAAATCCAACCATGTTAAGGGTTTGTGCGGTCTAGGAAGGGTGCGATCCCTAGGTGATTTTGATGGATCAGATGCCCCTGGGCCATGGCATCTCAACCATAGGCCAATCTTGCAAGTCATGGATATTTAGGTAACAAAAAAAAAACCATAATAATAAAAAAGAAAAATAAAAAAATGGCATTGTTAATAATAATAATCATGAGCATTCATCTCCATATAGGTATTATGTATACCAAGGACATCGTGGATTAAGAGTTAGTAGACTATGGTTGAGGAAGAGGATCAAGTTATTCTAAAGTCTATTTTTAGTCAAGAGACAAGCTACTCAAAATTTAGAAAGAGTCTAGAGCTTACAATGAAGATATTAACAAAAGTCGAGGAGGGTTTAGACCTAATTTCAACCTTAGGAGATTCAAAATCTTTAGTGGATGAACCAAAATGGAAGGAGGTACCAAAATTTTACTACAAGTGATCTGTAAATGAAATACTTATAGCCCACTATCTTCACCAAGATGGATACATTGTGGAATTAACATTATGATCTCTATTTCTCTAACTTATGTATGTAACTCTATCTTCATAATGGCTATTATGACTATGTTCTTGATGCAAGTCTAAGTGCAAAACTAATTTTCAAGATTAGATGTGTGGCTTGTTAGTGCTCTTTGGTGTAACCTGTACCCATCAACCAACTAATAACACAATAGTAATCCAACAAATAAAAATGAAGACTCTTCAAATACTCTCATTAAAAGTTTCATTGTCATAGAGATTGATGATCAATAAAGCATCTTTATAGTGCTTCATGTTGTAAAACTCTTATTAGAAGTTTCATTGTCATAGATATTGATGATCAATAAAGCAATTATTGATAATATATATACCCTAACACTAATAAACTAAAAATAGAGAAAAATTGAAGTTTATAATAAAAAAGAAAAATTAAAAAACCAACCATAATAATAAAAATCAATAAAGTAATTATTGAGAATATATGTTTTTGAATAAATGTTTCATTGTCATACCCTAACACTAATAAACTAAAATTAGAGAAAATTTGAAGTTTACATTGTAAAAGAAAAACTAAAAAAACACAACCATAATAATAAAAGTCAATAAAACCAAACTATTGAGAATAAATGTTTTGTTGTCACACCCTAACACTAATAAACTAAAACTAAAGAAAAATCAAAGTTTTTAATGCAAAAGAAAAAAAAAATCCAACCATAATATTAAAAATCAATATAGCGATTATTGAGAGTAGATGCTTCATTGTCATACCCTAACAGTAATAAATTAAAGCTAAAGAAAAATTGAAGATTATAATGTAAAAGAAAAGTAAAAATACCAACCATAATAATAAAAATAAAAAATAAAAAGTGTTATTGCTAATAATAATAATCATGAACATTCATCTCCCTATAGGTATTATGCATACCAAGGACATCATGGATTAAGAGTTAGTAGACTATGGTTGAGGAAGAGGAACAAGTTCTTCTAAATTCTATTTCTAATACAAGAGACAAGCTACTCAAAATTGTTAGGATATTTAGAGACTTAGGAGTTAATTAAGATCAAATTGGTCTAATGTGTTGTTAGGTAAAAGTGTGTTTCTTTAGTATACATTTGTAGTTAGGAAATCTGACGGTCATGATATGTTCCCAACATAGATTGATCTGATGGTTCATATTCTCCTCGATCTTAACGACTACATTGATTCCTGGCTTAACACCCAATTGGTCCATGATCTTTATTTAAAGAGCATGGAGGGTCACTTGTCAATGTTCAATTGTGAAAAAATCTCTTGTAAATCTCTTTGTAAAATTTCTTTTGCATTAATAAATTGCTCCAAGCGGCCATGTTGGTTGGGGTTGTGGATGTTTCCCCGTAGGGGTTTTACCACATGGAAACATCGGTGTATTGATCTTTGATCTAGTTGTGTGAGTGGTTACTGAAGGTGTTCTTCCTCTGTTGGAATACATGTGTTGTCGAATTTTTTTTTGGAAAGAGTCTAGGGATTATAGTGAAGAGATTAACAAAAGTCAGGGATGGTTCAGACCTAATTTGAACCTTAGGAGATTCAAAATATTTAGGAGATGAAACAAAAGGGAAGGAGGTAACAAAATTTTAGTACAAATGATTCGTAAATGAGAGGCTTATAACCCACTCTCTTCACCAACATGGATACATTGCAAAATTAAAATTTTGATCTCTATTTATCTAACTTATGTATAGAACTCTATCTTCAAAATTTCTACTAAGCCTATGTTCTTGACACAAGTCTAAGGTAAAAACTACTTTTCATGATTAGAGGTATGGAATTCTAGTTCTCTTTGGTGTAAGTTGCACACATCAACCAACTAACAACAAAATTGTAATAAGGCCAATAAAAACCAAGACTCGACAAATACTCTGTCATTGATAACTTTGTGTTCTGTGCAACTCCTTTGCACGGTGATATTCAATTGAATTGAATCTATAGAGATGATCAAGGTTGGGACTATGCTTCTTTGATTGATGTATGGGAAAGAAGGCTATGCTTATGCTTAGGTTCAAGGATTGTTACTTCTTTGTTACCAGAGGCCAATAATAATCATCAATGAGTTCAAGTGACTGTGCTTCTATTACCAAAAATAAATCAACCTATGTTGTGTTAAGATAACAATGGACAGTCTCTAGACTTGTTTCCACACAAAATGAACAATGCTACCAACTTGTTATGCAATGTTTGGATAACCAACGAACTCAACTCAATGGTCATTCAAATGCAATTAACAAATGTATGTAATTAGTCTTCAATTCAAGATCTAGTACATGCAATGCTCAACTCTATATGTATCTATTCTTCCCAATGGCCAATGGATATAATGACAAAAATGAAGCCAAAAAGCATTGACCAATGCAACCATGAGTTAGTGGAAGTGTTAGTTTCTCTTATTGGTTAACTAAACCACCCAAACTAAATTGTATTTATCTCAACATGGGTGCACATATGGCTCTATACCAATTCAAACCAGTGTTTAGATAATTTATTACCCTTGAGTTTCTTTTTTATTTACCAATGGGGAAAAATGCCTATTACATTTCCATCGATCCAGAGGGCCTCAAAAGATCCCAAAACTTTGGAGTTCTCGGATATCAACCAAAAAGGTAGACAAAAAATAATTCTTGGAAAGTGGTACCTAAATTAATATGATTTATGAGAGCCTCTTGCCATTGTACATTGCATTAAATATTATTTGAATTGGATAACATGTGAAAAGAGAGTGAGGAATCATGCAGGAATGGATTCACTGGGGTTTTGTGTCAACTTGATGGGGCACCATTGTCTCCTGGTATATCTTTGAGGTTTACTCATGCATTTATCATTGGTATTTATTTAATCTTCCAACTGAAACATTCAGATTCAAAATATTAAACCCCCCATCTCACTCTAGCATTACAATGGAAAGTATTAAACATTAGTAGAAACATTGCAACCTATTTGGGATGCTATAAGATGGAGTATTTGATCAATTTTGTGGTGAATCACCATTGATAATCAAACACGTGGCATTTGCCTTCAATTTTATCTCTCAAATCTGAGGAATGCCTTGTAACTAAATCGTGTACATTGATTTGTATTGAAAATATTAATGTCGATATTTCATGAACAAATCATTGTTTACAAGGTTGTTGAGATCATTTCGTGCTTCCTTGTTTTCCTTCCACATTCTATCTTCCCAACTTATTTTTTTCATTTCTTTTCCCTCTTCTACACCTCCCCTTATTTCCCTTTTTCTTTTGTCCTTTCTTCTCTCCCTTTCTGGTTACTATACTTAGTCATATTTCAATGATTGGTGGATTCGTGGGTTGGTGAGCTGGCAGAACTTAATCTCCATCCACTTGTTCATGTCATAATTCTGCTACTACACCTAGCTATTTTTCAATTGCGTGGGTTCACGGGTTCAAGCCCTCATCCTCCAAGTTCTATGACCTTCAATTTGCACCCCAAGTTATGTGATCTACATTTTGACCATAAGCTTTTTTGCAGGTGTCGAGCTCCAAAGTATTTTATTCCTTTTGCATGCAAGTCTGATCGATTGCATTTATACACTTAGTATATTTTTTATCATTTATAACCACGGGTCTGCGGGTTCCCGGGTTGGCAGGTTCATGAAAAGTTTCATATTCAAACTCTCTCTCGTCTGTCCCCACCATTTTTTTTTCCCAATATGAATTAAGTGTTGTTTAATGCTAACAACTATTGTGCAGGCTCTGAATCATCATTAATGGTGAAAGGCTCAAGGAGTTACTCATTAAATTTCATTAAATCTTCATTTGCCAAGGAATTAAATTATCATTATCTCTCCGAATAGATTTATTTGAGGTTATTATCCAGCTGAAAAAATAGTCTCATCAACCTATGGAAGCATCAACTAGACAACAACTTTGTGGTGATACTCTGAATATCTTTGGTCATGAAGACCAGAACTTCCAGTGGTCAAGAGCATATTCATATTATTCCTCTCCTCCTACATAGAAAGATGTAATTTGTGCATCTGGAATCGCTCATGTTGGATGTGTTCCTGAGGTTTTTGATTCTTAAGAACTCGTTGCATGGTGTGTGGACAAGTATGCGCCAAGTCAAAGAATTATATAACTCCAGGATCATTCTCTGATTTCTCTTTCACGTCAATTTTTTTGCAAGATGTTAAAGCTGCCAGAGTCGACTCTTACTTTCAAAGGTGAAGATTGCAGAGAATTATTGAAGAAACATAACAATGGGCTTGACCTCATGCCAGAATATTTGGAGAATCCCGCATCTATCCTAGCAAACATAACTAGAATCCAGGTTGAGTCTTTTAAAAAACCTTATCATGAAATTGCATGGCTATTTACCAAGTTGACAGGTCAGGAAAGCATTACTTATATCTCTCACATGATTTTATATATTATGTATTTTACAGTGCAATAACATGGCATTTTTTATCAGGGAAAACTCATTTCTATCGAAATCTCGTCCCAATTGTCACACTATAAAAATGACAGAAAATTCTTTATGGTCTCTTATCTGATATTTGTTATTGTGCATTGTTGTCAATTCCCAAACTTAACCATAAGTACAAGGGTGAATTGCAAAACAAATTCAGTTACCTTTTGATATCAGGCACTATGGAGACATAAGACCCTATGTTTTTCTGTGAAGTTTATAATAATTTTGTTTCAGTCTTCAAAAGGCTGTTGTTGGGCGAAAACACTTCAAGGATATCTGACCAAGCTACCAGATTTTTAGAAAAAAAAAAGGAACAATAGAACAAATGGAGAATCACAATGTCATAAGGATATTTTGCTCGAAAGAGAATCCCTCTTTTCCCATGTATCATGTATTTGACAAACCATTTATTACAGAGGTGGCAAGGAAATATAACTTCTAGCTACATTTTTTTCATGAAAAAAGGAAAAAGCAATTTATTCCCCTGCAATGGAATATTGGAGAGTTCATGTTCATAAATATAAATAAAATTAACAAATTTTCAAATCATTTCAACAATGTGAATTTAAAGTATGTTGAAAAGATGAAAGGTTTTGATCTGAACAAAATCTTGATGGGACATATGCTTTCAGTTGCTTTTAGTAACTCTTTCATTAAAACTATCTTGAGTGAAGAAGAGGAGGGAAAAATCCAAAGCACTCCTGTACATGATGTTGGCGATCTAGAAACATTACTTAGCAATAATAATTTTTATAAGCAAAAGGAAAAAGGTCCCAGTGAAAGAAGTGCTCAATCTCTAGTTGTTACTCCCAAGAATACTACATCCAAGAGCAATGCTCCAACAACCGACCCAATTAAAAAGTTTGTCAAAAATAGTTCCAGTTGAGGGAGAGAGAAGAATCCTCCCCCTGGGAAAATTGAGAGTTCACACAAGCTCCCCGTGAGAAAGAAAAGGAAAAATTTAGTGCAAGAGGAAGAAGATAATCTTATAGAAAATGACATCCAAATCTTTTCTTTGGAGGATATGGAAATAGAAGTAGATATTGAGAAAACATTTCATGCAATAGAACAACTGGAAACTATGGCTCAACAAAATTCTTTATTGGAAGTCGTTGGAAATGAGACCTTTAGTGAAGAAGAATCATTCACTTTTCAAAGTGTTGTTTTTAATAAAGAGTCTAAAAAAATGATTGTAGAAAGAAGTGACCAGAAGAATAAAAAGGGAAAATCTCTCTAAGAGGTTGACCTGAAGGATATGTGACCACTCCAAATTTCCAAAATCCATAGGGCAATCGAGGATTCACTTGACGACTCTATTGATGGTTTAGAAGCTGAAAATGTCAAATTAAAGGAGAGGATAAGAGAATTGGAAACTCCCTTGATGCCTCTTCCAATCCTAGCAAGTCCTTTGACAATGGTTAAACCAACTACACCCAATATTAAATTAAAAGGATCTTCTAGTTTTCTCACAACGGTCCGAAGTTATGTAGAGAAAAACATTAAAAAGAGAATGTCATTGATAATAGAAGCATGGGAAGTATAAAAAAATATTGTTTCTTTTGGTTCAAGGGCACATGTTTTTCATGAGTATCTCCAATCTGATTTAAAGAATGAAGAAGGATTACATACATAGGTTTTTTTACCATTTGGGATAAAAGTCTCAAACATGACATAATTGAAAAGGAGAGAAGAGGATAAGCCTTCTCCAAGTCGAAGTAAACAGTTGAATGCATGCTGGAAAGAAAAGATCAAGAATTTGAATAACGTTGTCCAAGCATGCAACGAAGCCATAGTAAAAAGAGAAGAATTATTCAGAAGACTCACAGAGATAGATCTGGCAAGAAGCATTGATGAGGTACAAGATCCTAAGTTAATTATCAATTCAATGTTTATGACAAACCAACAATTTGATGAACAAGTGGAGATATTAAAGGGGTTATCGACTGATAAATTTTATGGCATAATTGAATATAATGAAGAAGAGATAGATAATTGGTTGGTTGATTATTCTATGAAAAATCAAGATATTGAGGAGGCAATACATGGAATTTGGAAGGAGAATTATTTAATATCGAAATAAGGCATGAAATAAATGTTGCACCAATGAAAAATTACATTAAAGATTGGTTTAAAAAGGAAATTGATAAATTAACTAAAGAAGGCCAAGAAGCAACAATTGAGATGGTTCCTATAGCCGTCAATGAGGAAAATAAAAGGACAGTAGCAAGAAAGTAAACGAGAGAGAGACCATCATAGTAATTTTATGTTGATCACATCTTGATTTCTTTATCAATTTTTTTCATCCAGTTACTCCGCTTATTTGACTAGAAAGGTTTAACGAAAATCTAATAACTTCTTCCTATATTCTTTCCAGGTCTTGTTACTCTGTCATCGCCCACCATATTCTATCCACAACTTATTTCTTATTTATATTTACTTTATAGTCCGCGGGATCCCCAATCCCATTTCTAAGGACAAATGCATTTAAATTTCAAAGCTTTGTAACATATTTTATATTTCTCAAAAATCCCAAGAGAACTATTTCGAGATCAGTTTTGACGGTGTTTTATAACTCTGAGTTTTGAGTATAAAATATTTGAGATTGATCTATCATTTTCTTTATTTGAGCTCCACATGTGTTTACTTTATTAAAGTTCTCTTATGTGTGTGGAGTATTTTATTTTATTTTTATGTAATAAAAAATCATTAGTTTAACTATGATGGATGTGAAGAAATTTTTCTTATGTTTTTCAAATATGTTATGTGTGAGATTCCTGGTCATCTCTCAGGAACTCTGTTTAAAAAAAAACATTTTATTTTTCTGCAACCTTTATATTTATTTGAATATCACAACAGACTTTCTCAAAGTCCTATATTAATTTGAAAATCTAAAATTCTAAGCGTATCTTGAAACAAAGAGTAGTACCACCTCTATAAAAATGCAAGGGGATTTGTATCCCCGTGAGGTTTCCATTTCGGTCCTAACGGATTCAATTGTTTTTAGTTGGTCATTGACCATGAGTTAGGGGCAACCTTCTCATAAAGTTAGGGGAAAAATATGTTAGACAAGGGAGGCACTATGAGTACACCTTATCCCACACTTAAAAAAACATTGTATATATTAAGATATATATTGTCATACTTACTTTGAGGTGGTTTGACCAAATGGTTAGGAGATAGGTCTTTCACTCTTCCCACCCTAGTTCAAATCCTCGATGAGACTTTGACCCATTGTGATAAGGATAGAAGGGTATATGCCCCCTGGGATAGAAGCCCACTTAGTTGTGCCTCAAGATATCTCTGTTGATATTATGGTAGCTTCGGGAGGTATGAACCTCTATTGTGACCTTTGACAAGATTAGAATGTTCTGGAAGGAAGCAAAGAAATGAAGGAAACCCTAGACAAGATGTCAACTGTAGAAATATAATTAATATGAATTAATTAGTATCTAGAAGGAGAATTCGGCCTAGGAAAGCCTCCCATAATTACTATTAATACAGGGCGTCAGTCTCTCATTATTCACACTTCTCAGAATTGTAGAGAGCAGTTTCTATGCACTGCAGTCCAACAGTTTTGTGCACAAGTCCTTGGGAAGGTACTGCGCTAGTTTTTGGGTGAGACTATCTTCTCAACTTGGTTACTTCTTGCTTGGTGCATTAGCCTCTCTTGTCTATTAGATTGCTACCAGGATTCTTTTCTCTGTCAAGGTCAAGGTGCGTGGAGGGTGGCTTTGGCCTATGGTTGGGTGACAAGGGTATTGTCAATGGTAAAACTAGCACAATCTTTCATATTCTTATAGGTTATGGGCCCACACCTCCTTCATTTAGTCTAAACACTGGAAGGAAGCATAACTGCTAGGATATTGAGCTCGCTAAGGAACTGTCGCTAGGGTTACTAACAGGAGCAACTTCCAAAGACATTGTTGCTAGGGTTACTAGCAGAAGCAGTTGCAAAAACCCTAATCTCAGATCCGACACCTTGTGATGGAGCATCTCGATCAAAAAGAAGATATTCAGATGTGCCCTAACTCAACACACCTTTTGGCTCTCTCAGAAGACAGAAATGACGAAGTTGAAGTTTTGGATCAAGGCATGACCAGTTACCAGTCAACCGAAGACATGAGTGAAACGATCGGTCTTTTACACTACTCAACACTTACTGGAATGTTTGAAGATGAAATGTGGATAATCGATAGTGGAGCTTCTAGGCACATGACGGGAGATCAAGCTAGACTCTCAAATCTAAATGAGAAGAAGACCTCGTACAAGGTAGAGCTTGGAAACAAAACCACTTACCCCCTGGAAGGATTTGGACAAGCCTCCATCAAAATGAAAATAGGTAACTATGTTCACTTAAGCAATGTTTTATATGTACTTGGTTTAGAAAAGAATATTGTATCGATATATTTCCTAGAAGACAAGGGAAACATAATATCTTTAGTGGATGGAAAGGTGTTATCATGGCATAAAGACTCCAGCATAGAGAATGCTAGGGTTATTGGAAGTCGTGAAGGAAATTTGTATAGACTACTAGAACAAAATGAAGAAGCTCTTATACACAACAAAGTCAACCCCAATGACCTTTGGCACAGAAGGTACGCTCACATTAACTATCAAGCATTACCCTTTCTCAAAAGAATGGTTGAAGGAATACCCGAGTTGTAGTCTACACATGAAGGAATTCACAAAGGATGTGCTCTTGGGAAGAATATCAAGAAACCATTCCCAAGCAACAACAATAGATCTAAGGAGATTCTAGATCTGATACACTCAGATGTTTGCGGTCCGATGCCAGTAAAATATCTAGGAGGATCTTCCTACTACGTAATCTTCATAGATTACTATTCAAGAAAGACTTGGATATATCTACTAAAGACAAAAGACAAAGTATTCAACAAGTTTCAAGAGTTCAAAGTAGAAATAGAAAACCTCACTAATAAGAAGATCAAGATGCTAAGAACCGATAATGGTGGAGAATACACATCAAAGGAATTCGTTGCATTCTGCAAATCGGAAAGGATTAGGAGGGAGTCGAATGTTCCTCATAATCCTTAACAAAATGGTGTAGCAGAAAGAAAGAACATATCCATTGAAGAAACCGTAAAAGCCTTACTAAATGATCAAGGTCTATCCATGTTCTTATGGGGAGAAGCAACAATGACAATAATATATGTGCAGACCAAAAGTCCTCATTGTATATTGAAGGACGTGACACTAGAAGAAGCTTTCTCATGTAATGTAATGTCCCCACTTTGGGACATCATCACAGGGCAGAGACTTATGATGACCATAGTAGCCAGATGGATGTTATAGCGAGTACAGGGGTATTTGAGAGGCATTGTGGGGTTCAGTTGGAATTTATCATCATATTCCATCATTATGAGCCATTCCACACAGGTTGGCTTTGGTTTCGTTCCATTCCGACGATTTCCATGATTTTGACTATTTTGAGCTATAAGTTAATTAAAATCACTGAAGAGGGCATTTTGGG
>ML806089.1:216698-253969 GCA_009831015.1 Picea engelmannii
ATATGAAAGATCTAGGTCTCATGCATTATTACTTGGGACTAGAAGTATGGCAGAAGCATGGTGAAGTATTCCTTGGACAAGGAAAGTATGCAATAAAGATCCTTCAAAAATTTGGAATGATGGATTGTAAGTCCATGGACACTACTATGAATGTGTATATAAGAAAAGTAAAGGATCCAGATTCTGATCTAGTAGATCCATCTCTATATCGACAACTAAGCTAGTTCCAGGTGGAACTGAGACATGAGCATTGGATAGTTGCAAATCATGTATTAATATATATTCGTGGAACAATAAACTATGGTTTGAGATATACCGCATCCAACAATATACAACTTCATGGATTCACAGACTCAGATTGGGCAGGAAGTGCAGAAGATAGAAAGAGCACTTTAGGCATGTGTTTCAGCTTGGGCTCCGCTATGATATCTTGGGGCAGTAAGAAACAAAAGTCCATCGCACTCAGTACAACAGAAGAAAAATATATGGAAGCATGTGAAGCATGCACATAAGCAATATGGTTAAGGAAGTTAATCTCCAATTTATTTGATCAGATTCCAGAATCAACTATAATATATTGTGATAATCAGAGTTGTATAAGATTATCAGAACATCCCGTGTTTCATGAAAGGTTGAAACACATTGAGATCAAATACTACTTTATTCGAGATAAAGTCCAGGAAGGAGAGGTAAAGCTCGAGTATATCCCCACTGATGAGCAGACAACAGATATCCTGAAAAAACCTCTATCCAGAATAAAGTTTGCATATTTCCAAGAGAAGATGGGGATCATGGAAATAACTCCCTTAATTGAAAGGGAAGAAATGACTCTCCTAGTTGGGAGGGAGCACTGAAAATATTATTGAAGACATTTATTTTTGTGATTGAAAAATAGTCCAGCTCAGACAGATTCTTTCCTGTTCGAAAAGTGGATTGAGATTTCTGACGGACAACGATTTCCCATTGTGGTTAACATGGGAAATGGTCCAGATTGTTGATGTATTATAGACAACAACTTCCCATTGTGGTTAACATGGGGAGTGGTCTAGGGCAGTCTCTCTTCTTTGTGACTATACGCCACTGATCAAGTACTTGTATGCTACTTGGTGTGGTAGTAAACCACTGGAGTGTAGTTATGTACTACCATGGATAAACAAAGTTGTGTTCTATCAATTGATATTGTATCAGTTGTCATAGGAGATTATCCAGTTGGATAATAATGACAGTGCTCGTAATACTACCAGTTGAATGGTTTGTTTGTGCTCAAGACCATACCTCCCTAGCTAGGAGGGAGTGTTGATATTATGGTAGCTTCGGGAGGTATGAACCTCTATTGTGACATTTGACAAGATTATAATGTTCTGGAAGGAAGCAAAGAAATGAAGGAAACCCTATACAAGATGTCGGCTGCAGAAATATAATTAATATGAATTAATTAGTACCCAGAAGGAGAAGTCGACCCAGACAAGCTTGCCAGAATTACTATAAATACAGGGTGCCAGTCTCTCATTATTCACACTTCTCAGAATTGCATAGAGCAGTTTTTGCGCACTGCAGTCCAACATTTTTGTGTGCAAGTCCTGGGGAAGGTACTGCACCAGCTTTTGGGTGAGACTATCTGTTCAGCTTGGTTACTTATTGCTTGGTGCATTAGCCTCTCTTGGCTATTATATTTCTACCACTATTCTTTTCTCTGTCAAGGTCAAGGTGCTTGGAGGGTGGCTTCGGCCTATGGTTGGGTGACAAGGGTATTGTCAATGGTAAAACGAGCACAATCTTTCATATTCTAACAATCTCAACCCTTACTAAGTCATAATATATTTGTATATTTATCTTGTGAGTTGTTGGATATACTCTTGGGTTATAGTGGGAGTGAGTTGGTTTGATCTTGAATCTAGCCTAGGTCACTCTAATGAGTTAATGATTTCCATGGCTTAAAAAGAAGATATATATTTTAAGGCTTAGTATAAAAGGTTAACTCAATTGGCTGGGATATTTGGATTTTAGGTTGTTGGATATACTCTTGAGTTATAGTGGAAACCAATTGGTTTGATATTAGGCCTAACCCAAGTCACTCTAATGAGTTACCAATTCCCATGGCTTAAAAAATAAAGATATATTGGCATACTTAGTCTAAGAGGTTAACTCAATTGGTTGTGTAATATCTTGGTTTTAACCCTTCGATGTATTATATTGAATTCTATATAAATTGTGAATAAGTGTTTATAATGACAAGAATCAAACCATATGAGATTAAATAAAATGATCATGTGTCTAAATGATACACATATCTTTTATAGATTCCTAGTGCAAAGCTCAAGGCCAAACTATGGCTAGTAAATGGCTAGGCAAGTAATTGCTATAATTGTACTTTTTATATAACATGTGGTAGACCTTCCATGGTATACTCAAGATATGTAAAAAAAAATCAAAAATTAATATAAAGGTCCAAGGTGTTTGCAAGCACAAAAGGTGGCTATGAGTCCACTAGAGAGGAAGAATAAAGGGGGGCTAAGGGATGATAAATAATCCTATGTTGTTTGAGAACTCATACATTTTTATCATGTGCTTTATTTATGAAATCTCAACCATCATCTTTGAATTAAAAGCTAATCATTGAATGCATTTACCATTTAGTGAGGAATTATATCCCATATTGTTATATTGAAGGGATAGGGGTTATGTACAATCATCATAGAAAACTATAAGAGACCCCATCCTCATGGAAATTTGAACCATCTCAATTTCATGCACACTCTTTCCATTCAAAATTTAAATGGACTCCTACCATAACCATTCTCTCATGCCAAAAACACCATTGAAGTTTTGAAATTGTGTTATGATGCTTATATTGAGATATAAACATGTAAAAGACCGAATCTAGCTATGAGAGAGTAATTTGTAGACCTAAGAAGAGAGATGGATGGTTGTAGATGTTGGAATACTGAGAGGGGGGTTGAATCGGTATGATAAATTTTCTTTCTTTAACCACAATATTAAATCTTCAATAATATTCAATATTTATCATTAGCATTCAATATATCATCAATACCATAATTCAATGCATAAACAACACATAAACACAATACACGAGAATTTTACGTGGAAACCCAATGCGGGAAAAAACCACAAAATGATTTTCTTATTTATCAAAGAGTACATTCATTGGAAGCACCAACTTCCTATTTCTCCAGCTACAACTGGAAGGAGGCTCCAACCCCTTATTTACAAGTTGCAACTTGAAGGAAGCTCCAAATCCCTAATTTACCGTCTCCAACTGGAAGGAGGCTACAACCACCTTTCCTTGCTCCGTCCAACCGCCTTGAAATATAAATGTAGACCGATTTGTCACTACCTCTGCAAATGATAACATGTTGTTGTTTCTTCTATTGATTTCAATATATCATCAAGACTACAACCACACATACCTAATACCAAGATCCACAAGAGAGTTCTCCAAATCAAATGCTTATGAATCACTAATACATATATGTTCCTGATTTCTTCAGAATACACACGCTAACATACACAGGTAGACATACCTTAAACATGTAGCTGACCTAAGTTTTAGATCTCTAATATTCAACAAATTTTATTCACAGGTTTGCGACCCTTACACTGTCTGCTCGCGGATGTTCGTACTTTTCCCTTCTGCAGCTCGCGAATTACCTCAGACACACTGTTGCAGTAAATTTTCTTTTGTACACTCGGTTCCTATAAACTTCTCCCTTCGCTAAACTTCACTTCCTTTGTCTCAATTCCTCAGATATGCCAATCTATATTCACACGAAAATATTCAATTGACTTTTCTCTCTCTATATATGTGTTTTCAATGAGGATCTCATTAAAAATGTAGGGATTTCCGAGAGTCATAACTTTTGACTTGGTTATCTGATTGGGATGAAATTTTATAGGGAGTTGCGTATAAAAGCATTCACTGCCATGACGATCTAATATATCAAATCAAAATCCATTTTGACACTTTTCAGGATCCAAATTCCTTCATATGATGCCCCAAATTCAAGTTTTTGCCGTTTTTTTAATTTTATTTTTAATTATTAGTCATCTCTTCGTTTATGCATGTAATCAGAAAATCGAGTTGACGAATAATGTCACTCTATTTAGCTCTTAGTTTTTGGTCAGTTTTAGATTCATCCGAGAATTTTATAAAATCAACTGGGTTTTTTTTTAGAATTTACCTTTTACCTAATTTAGGGCCAAATCATAATTTCTTGTTAATGACATGAAACTGACATGAAACTTGTTAACTTCACATGCAACTTATTAAATTCATGTTCAAGGGTTGACATCAATGACAACCAATATTTCAACAATTCAATGACAACCAATATTTCAACAATTCAATGACAACCAATCTTTCAACAGTCTCCCCCTTTGGCATTGATCGCAACACTTAGACATGGAAAGCATTCATGCTCATGTTGGCTCCACCTGTCTTCATGCCTCTTCTCTTCATTTCCATGCCTCTGTTTTTCAATCCCCCTTTCACATCAATGAAAAAGGGTGACTTCTCCTTGAGGTTGCTCCCCCTGTCTATAAGCCTCTGATATCTATTGATGTTTCTCTTCATGGTACTTCCTCTTGTAAATATCTAATAAAAATCATTCAAAAATCATTCAAGTCTTTCATTATTACTATTTCTCTCCCCCTGTCTTATTGTGCCAATTGCCATGTAGATCACTGTGGGGTTGAAACTTCTCCTAGTTTCTGTCAAAAATACTCAAAAGTCTCCCTCAGAAGAGGTTTGGTGAAGATATCTGAAATCTTTTATTTTGTCCCAACATACTCTACCTTCATGTTCTTCTTTGTAACTTGTTCCTGTAGAAAGCAAAAGTTGATCGGAATGTGTTTCGTCTTGGAATGCATCACTAGATTCTTAGAGATACTTATAGCATTGGTATTATCATAGAATGCCAGAATAGGCTCGTCATATTATACTTGTATGTCCTGCAAATTTTGCTTCATCAAGAGAAACTGTGTACAACATGTTGTTGCTACAATATACTCTGCTTTTGTTGTGGACAACGATACTGGAGATTGTTTCTTGCTCAACCAGGATACCAAACAATCACCCAAGTAGAAGGTTGCTCCACTTGTACTTCTTTTATAATCAACACTCCCTGCCCAATCTGCATCTGTGTATGCATAGAGATAGATCATTCCCTTTTCAATACCATAATCCATAGTCTTTTGTTCTTTTCAGATATCTGAATAAAACACAACAAACTTTAATAAAACACACTAGTTGCACAATGCATGAGGCATACACTATGAAGCAACAAAATTCAATAAAACACAGTTGCTCCATTATAAATTAGACATACACTATGAAGCAAGAAGCAGAGGAATTAACCACACCTAAATATTAATACTTATTTTACACACATAAAATAGTTACATAAAACAACTTTCTTTTGTTGATAATCAACAAACATTAATACCAAAGTCTTTTAACTTTTTAGATATCTCATTTCTTTTACGTATATACATAAATTAAAAAAATAAGTATATAAGTGAGCAAAATGTTTTTATGCATATGTTTAACTTAGAATTGTAGGAAGCAAAGTGGGTAGAGTTCTCAACACAATAAATGAATAGTGAAACTTAATATAACTAAATAAAAGTTAAGATAACCTTGATGTTGATATTGAATATTTCCCCCAACAACTTGTAAAAGTTGATAACGAAAAAACTTTAGCACCAAAGTCTTTTAACTTTTTAGATATCTCAATGCTTAAATAAATATATACATATATTAAAAAATAAGTATATAAAGTGAAAAAAATGTTTGTATGCATATGCCTAACTTAAAAATTATTGTTTAACATATATATCTTCTGCACAAATATATATTCGACACATACATATCATCCTCACAAATATGTGTTTAACACCTCCGCACGGGTATATCCCCCACACAACCAATAAAACACAACAAACTTCAATAAAACAAGTAGTTGCATTATGCATGAGGTATACACTATGAAGCAACAAACTTCAATAAAACACATTAGTTGCATTATGCATGAGGCATACACTATATATCAATAAGCAAAGGAGTGGTACAATGGAGTGATGTGTGGAGTAAATGGTGGAGGTTTGGAAATTATGCTTGGGAGTACAGTGGTTGAAAGGATACATCATTCCTCGAGATGGTGGGAGGAGGAGGTTTTGAACATGATGGAAAAGTGAACAATATTTAAGGCTATGTCTCTGCACAGGAAATGGAAATTATTTGGTGAAACCGAGATGGATTAGAATGAGAGAATGGCAGTGCCTCAATAGAGACTATATCCTCTCACAAAGGAGCTCGTCAAGGAAACTTTGGACAGAGGGCGGCAGTGTAAAGGTGGTTCGAGCTAGTTTGATGAGATTGGTGGCGAACTAGTTGGTAGAGGCCATGAGTATAATCACTCTTAGTGTTTCTTACATAGAGGGGTTCGAGAAAGAGAAGAAAGGGATGCATATTCAAAAGGAACGACGTTTTTTTCTCAACATTAAAGTGGTTTTAAGGGGTGGACATTTGAAATCGTTGAATAGGGGACCCAATTATCAATAGTGTTGGTTTGTAGGCATGGCATGGCATGTAGAGTCGGAAAGGGTGTGAAAGGAAAGAAAAATAAAGGGAGAGGGGGAGCTCGATATGATTTCTCTTCACAAGCTCAAGGGTCAGGGACCAAGATAAATCAAGAGGTAGACAAAGTCGAGCAAAATTATGAGGAGAAATGCTTTGTTAAGGTGAAGGAAGAGGTAGAGGAAGTCGAGGTTGTAGTGATAGCTAAGAGGGAATTGACCTCGGATGCAAATTATGGAGGAGGTGAAAGAGTGGGTCGAGGTTCCTGTATACTCACGGACTAGGGATACTACTTCAGGATTGATAAGACCTATTGGATGGTCACAACACTGGTGGAACAAGTGTTGGAGAAGGATAAGGAGGACCAAAATGAAATCCTTCATTCCCTCATAATTTTTGAAGGGAAGTTTCAGGCAATTTGTAGCTCATTCTTCAAGGTCAAGATCATTGTAACCAAAGCTACAAGTGAGGATGCCAAAGGAAAAAATGGAACAGGCTCCACTAGTTCATTGGGAACACACACTAATCCGATCAAGGTAGACATTGATCCTATGCAACCAAAGCAAGATCAGGAGGAGAACGAGAATATTTAGTTAGTGTTGGAAGTGACTGCGTAGGAAACTCCACCTCCTCCAACTACGGGATGATGGGTTGTACTGTGTTTGTGTATGCTTTTTAAATAGTTTTTATGGATAGTTATAATTTGTTAGTTCAGATAGTTGTTTTTTGTGTTATGTGGAGGAAGAACAAACTTAAGAAAATTATAATTTTAAAGGCAATTCCTGGTTGGGGACATGGTTTCCTCTATTGACAGGCCCCAACCAAGTAATGGATGTATGACTAATGATTTATGTAAATAATAGATATTCGATGCATTTTTAGATTAAAAAAAATGGAAGTTTGAAAAACTAATGACATGTAATATTTTAAAAAAAGTTAAAAATAACAAAATTTAGGTTTAAACACACACACACACACATATATATATATATATTGTGACTGGAGGAATCAACAACTAGTCGGTCATGTACTCACATGACATGAGATCGTGTTATCCAACTGCTACCACTACAACCTTCAGGCATGCCAACGCGACCCCCCATGCGGCACACAGGGTAAGTCAAACGTTTCGAAATGATGACTTCACATAATAGAGTGCCTTAATAGTACACTTTGTTACTAACTATTCTACACTACACGGGAAAAAAACATATATTGAAATAAAATTTTAAAAAGAAGAAGGAAAAAACGAGAAAAAACATCATTAGAAAAAAACTTAGACGTTTTAAATAAAATGAAAGCCTTAAACATTAGTAGAAACATTGCAACATACTACCCCACCTAGTGGGATGCTAGCAGATGGAGACTTTGATCAAGTTTGTCATGAATCACCATTCACAATCAAACTCGTGGCATTCGTCTTCAATTTTATTTCTCAAATCCAAGAAACAACTTGTAACTCAGTCTCGTACATTGATTCGTATTTGATATTTCACGACCAAATCATTGTTTATAGGGAATTTTGGTTGTCCATCCACCATGAGTTAAATAAGTAAAAAATAACATTTGGAAGTTCCTTCCCAAATTATAACATTAGATCTAAACCCACTTTGTGGTCATGTCTTTATCTTTGGGAAAAGCTTCTCACTTGTTGATTGTGAATTGTAGAGGGCTTTGGGCACTTTTGGAAGATGGTATATTGTAAATATGTAGAATGTTAATTAAATTGTCACATTTTTTGTGAGGATATTTTTTTTTGGTGAGGTAGAGTTTCAATTTTTTGGAGACTCTATGATTTGGGTCATATTAATATAAGTCAAATTTAATGATTTGGGTCATCTTAAAGTAGGCCAAAATTAATGGGAAATATTCTCAATAATAATGTGGAACTTTGAATTTTGAAAAACTTCTTATTAAAGTTAGTGGCAAAGTATGTTCGACAAGGAAGGCACTATGAGTACACCTTATCCCACACATAAAAACATTGTATATATTAAGATTTATATTGTAATACTTAAGTTGAGGTGGTTTGACCAGATGGTTGGGAGGTAGGTATTTCCTTCTTCCCACTTGAGTTCAAATCCTCGATGAGACTTTGGCCCATTGCAATAAGGCTAGAAGGGTAGATTCCCTCTGGGATAGAGGCCCACTTAAGTGTATCTCATGATATCTTATCCCTAGATAATTCATAAGTTATTGGTATATATAGCTTGTGGGTTGTTGAATATACACTTTGGTTATAGTGGCAACGAGTTGGTTTGATCTCGGGCCAAGCCCAAGTCACCCTAATGAGTTATTGATTCTCATGGTTAAAATAAAAATATATATATTGTCAAACTTAATCTAAGAGGTTAACTCAATTGGTTGGGATATCTAGCTTGTGGGTTGTTGGATATACTCTTGAGTTATAGTGGCAATGAGTTCATCTAATCTCGGGCCTAACCCATGTCACTCTAATGAGTTACCAATTCCCTTGACTTAAAAAAAAAAAGATATGTATTCTCATACTTAGTCTAAGAGGTTAATTCAATTAGTTGTGTAATATATCGATTTTAATGCTTGGATGTATTATATTGAATTCTATATAAATTGTAAATAAGTGTTTGTAATGACAAGAGTCAAACCATATGAGCTTAAACTAAATGATCACATGTTTAAATGATGTAAATATATCGTATAGATTCCTATTACAAATCTCAAGGACAAAGTGTGACTAGTAAATGGTCAGGAAAGTAATTTCAATAATTATACCTTTTATATACCATGTGGTAGACCTTCCATGGTCTGCTCAAGATATGCAAAATTTATTTTGGAAATTACTATAAAGGTCTAAGATGGTTGTGAGCACAAAATACAGTTATGTGTCCACTAGAGGGGAAGAGGGAAGGGGGGGGGAAGGGGCGATAAATAATCCTATGTTTTCTAAGAACTCATACATTCTTATCATGTGTTTTATTTATTAAATCTCAACCACCATATTTGACTTAAATGATAATCATTGAACACATTTGTCGGTTGGTGAGGAAGTCTAGCTCAGATAGTTGTGAAGGGATAGGGGTTAGGTACAATCATCATGGAAAAGTGTAAGAGACCCCATCTTCATGGAAATTTGAACCTCCTTAATTTCTATGCACTTCCAGATTTGAATTGACTCATACGCTAATCATTATCTCATGCCAAAAACACCATTTAAGTTTTGAAATTGTGTTATGATGCTGAGATTGAGATATAAACGTGTAAATGACCAAATCTAGCTATGGGAGAGTAATTTGTAGACCTGAGAAGAGATATGGATGGTTTCAAAAGAACATATAGGTCGAGTTGTTTAGGAAACCTCCAATTATTCAATTCTACATGTTCACGGGTTCAAGCCCTCATCCTCCAAGTTCTGTGATCTTCACTTTGCACCCCAAGTTCTATGATCTACATTTTGACCAATAGATTTGTCACGGGTGCCTAGCCCCAAAGTATTTTATTCCTACTGCACGCAAGTCTGACCAACCACCTTTCCACACTTAACATATTTTTGATAGTCCATAATGGCGGGTTCATGGGTTTGCGGGTTCATTAAAATATCCATATTCAAACTCACTCTCATACATCCCCTACATTCTCTTGCTTTTCCCAATATACATTAAGTGTTGTTTAATGCTAACAATTGTTGTGCAGGATCCAAAAAGATCATCATTAATGGTGAAAGGCTCGAGAAATTACTCGTTAAATTGCATTAAATCTCCATTTTCCAAGTGATTAAATTGTGATCATCTCTCTGAAAAGATTTGTTTGACGTTATTATCCAGTTGAGGAAATACTCTCATCAACCTATGGCAACATCAGCTAGAAAATAGTTTTGTGGTGATAATTTAAATATATTTGGTCGTGAAGACCAGAATTTCCAGTGGGAAAGAGAATATTCATATTATTCCTCTCCTCCTGCATAGAAATACATAATTTGGGCATCTAGAATTGCTCGTGTCGGGTGTGTTCCTGACGTTTTTGAGTGTAAAGAACTTGTTGCATGGTGTGTGGACAAGTATGTGCCAATCCGGAGAATTATACAACTCCAAGATCATTCTCTGATTTCCCTTTCACTACAAGTTTTTCGCAAGATGTTGAAGCTCCCAGAGTCGACACTTACTTTCAAAGGAGAATACTACAGAGATTTTTTGAAGAAACATAACAATGGGCTTGACCTCCTGCCTCAATATTTGGAGAATCCTGCATCTATTTCAGAAGACATAACCAAGATCTAGGTTTAGTCTTTCAAAAACCTCTATCAAGAAATTGCATGGTTGTTTTCCAAGATGACAGGTCAGGAAAGAACTGCTAGTATATCTCGTGTGGTTTTATATTTTATAGTGAAAGAACAAGCCATCTTTGACTGGGGAAAATTGATTTCTGTCAAAATATCGTCCCAGTTATCACACTATAAAAGGAAAAAAAATTATTTATAGCTTCTTATCATATTTGTTATTGTGCATTGTTGTCAATTTCCAAACTTGACCATAAGTAAGAGGGTGAATCGTGAAATAGATCCAAATGGTATCAAGTGCTATGGAGACATAATACCCATATGTATTAATATGAAGTTTATAATGAGTTTGTTTCATTCTTCAAAAGAATGTTGTTGGGCAAAAATGCTTCAAGGATATCTGACCAAGCTAACAGATTCTGAGAGAAAAAAGGAACAATATAACAAATGGAGAATCATAGTGTCATGAGGATATTTTTCTCGAAAGAAAATACTTCTTTTTTTCCATATCATGTATCTGAAAAATTATTAATTACAAAGGTGGTAAGGAAATACAACTTCCGGCTACATTTTTTCCATGAAAAAAGGAAAAAGAAATTTATTTCCCTACCATGGAAGATTGGAGATTTCATGTTCAGAAACATAAATAAAATTGACGAGTTTTCAAATCATTTCAATAATGTGAATTTAAAGTATGTTGAAAAGATAAAAGGATTTGATCTGAACAAAATCTTTGTAGCACATATCCTTTCGGCGAGATTCAGTAACTCATTCATCTAGAATATCTTGAATGAAGAAGAAGAAGATAACAACCAAAGTACTCTTGTACATGATGTTGGTAACCTAGAAAAATTTCTGTGTACTAACGATTTTAATAAGGAAAAGGGAAAAGGTCCCAGTGAAAGGAGCACTCAATATCCAGTTGTTACTCCCAATAATACTACATACTAGAGCAATGCTCCAACGACCCACCTAGTTAAAAAGGTTGTCAACAGTAGTTCAAGTGGAGGGGGAGAGAAGAATCCTCCCACTGGGAAAATGAGAGTGTTATCCACATTTTTGGTTATCGAGATGATGACATGATAATGACATGATGATGGAAGATCTAACTCTTCTTTAAGATCATTTTCATGAAGAAAGTTACACTTATCAGCTTCTCTAAATCACACTTTTGAAGATAGTACGCAGGCTGCATATATATTGTCTTGCGGAAATACTTGATTTCCGCAGGCTGCATTCAGTCTGACTGCGGACTTTCCGCACTGTGTTAAGGGTCAGGATGCGGAAATGTTTCTTAAGGGAGAAAATGAATAAGTTCTCGATCCTTCTAGAAGGAATCTTCTAGAAGGATGAGTTGGAGTTCGAATGGTTGGGAAATTTATGAATCTCCAGATATCTTGGGATTACATTCTATCCAAGTAACTAAACAATCTTTTCCCATATATTGAAGGGATTATTCATGAAATGGTTAGGTAGCAAATTAGCAAGAGTAAGATATTGGAGAATTGGTGAACTATTGTATGGAGAATTGATGCTACAGCAAATAGAGACAGCCACAAGGTTATCACAAGTAGTGGAAGTTCTTCATGCATGATGAGCAAATGTGTGTGTGTCAAAGCTAGAAGCCGTTGAAAGGAGATCTACGACATCAAGGCTCAGGTTGTAACCTCTCTTTCACATTTAATATGATATAGTGATATATTTCTTTCCCATAAAGTGAGATCTACTTTATTACATAATTCCTTGATCATATATATAGATTAGCTATTGGATATATTATTTGCTTTCACTTTGGTTGGTTTGTGTTGTTGATCTTGACAACACAAGAGAACCGGAGCGAAGCAAGGCACAACAGAGTCCAAGGAAGCGATTACAAGGTACATATCTTCTTCTCACTTCCAATTTAATTCAATAGTTAGATCTAGGGAAAGCGGTATATTCTGTCACAGTTTGTTCCAGATCCAGGTGGATCTGGGGAGATTGGTCTGTGTCCGCACTCACGAATTTATCCATAAACAGAGAGTTCACATAAGCTCCCAGTAAGAAACAAAAGGAAGAAATTAATGCAAGAGGAAGAGGATAATATTATAGAAAACGACATCCAAAGATTTTCTCTGGAGGACATGGAGCTAGAAGTAGATATTGAGAAAAACTTTCCCGCAATGGAACAACCATAAAATATGGCTCAAAAAAATTCTTTATTGGAAGTCGTTGCAAATGAGACTTTTAGTGAGGAATAATGATTCACTTTTCAAAGATTTTTTTTTAATAAGGAGTCTAAAAAGTTGATTGTAAAAAGAAGTGACCAGAGGAATAAAAAGGGAAAGTATTTCTCAGAGGTGGACCTAAAGGACATGCGACTGTCCAAAATTTATAAAATCCACAGGGAAACTGGGGATGCTCTTGACGATTCTATTGATGCTCTGGAAGTTGAAAATGCTAAGTTAAAATAAAGGATCATATAATTGGAAAATGCCTTAATGCCTCTTCCAATCTTGGCAAGTCCAATTCCTCTGCTTCTTTGACTAGAATGATTTAACCGAAATCTGATAACTCGTTCATGTCTTCTTTCCACGCTTTTATACTCTATCACCGCCCACCATATTATTTCCACATCTTACTTCTTGTTTATATTTTTTTTTATGGTCCGCGAGATCCCCAGTCCCAATCCTAAGAACAAACACATTTAAATTTCAAATCTTTGTAACATACTCTATATTTTTCAGAAATCCCAAGAGAACTATTTCAGGATCAGTTTTGACCGTATTTTATAACTCTGAGTTTTGAGTATAAGATATTTGAGATTGATCTATCATTTTCTTTATTTGAGCTCCACCTGTGTTTACTCTATTAAATTTCTCTTATGTGTGCATACCATTTTTATTTTATTTTATGTGATCATAAATATTTAGTTTAACTATGATGGATGTGAGGAAATTATGTTTATCTTTTTCAAATATGTGATGTGTGAGGTTCCCAGTCATCTCTCAGGAACTCTCTTTAAAACAATTTTTATTTTATTTTACAACAATCTTTATGTTTCTTTGAATTTCACCACGGACTTTCTCAAAGTCCTATATTATTTTGAAAAATTATAATTCCAAGAAAATCTTGAAACAAATAGGAGTACCACCTCTATAAAAACCCAGGGGGATTTGTATCCCCGTGAGGTTTTCATTTCGGTCCTAATGGATTCAAACGTCAACATTTTTGGCAACCATACTGGGGATTGAATTGAAATTTGAAATCTTCTTTAACATATTTTGAAAGATACATGACTTTTCCCCAGGTTGATCAACCCCACCTAGAAATTGGATTAAATAATCAACAAAGAAGCTTACATCAGCTATATAATCTAGTAATAACGTCAGTCAAGATCAGGGAAGAATTGGAAAGACCTTGGTAGAAATTGGTCCAAGAAGAAGAAAGATAAATCCTTGGTAGACAGAGGAGAGACAAGAAACAATACCAAAGAAATGAAAGACTATCTCGAACAACACAAGAACAAGGTCGAGATTGAAGTTGGACGAATACAAGGGACCCATTCCCTTAAGTAAAAGCAAGCAACTTTGTATTCTGAGAAGTGGAAAACATATTACTGAAATATATCTAGACATGGTAGGAAGAAATGAACAACCACGAGAAGAACCACAAAGAAAATCTCATGAAGAAAGACAAGGAGGTGGAGGAGGTGGTGGAGGAAATCAAGAAGACCTAATATTTGGAAACTAAAGAAGAGTAAGAGATCCCCCCATAAACATTTGAGGTGAGCAACATGACCTTCCTGTTCTCCCTAAGGGAACCTTGAAAGAATTTTTTGGAGACAGAACAATTGATTCCAAATGACACCTTAATTTATTTCTTGTTGTTTGTGATTTTCATCATGTTGAATATGATGATGTGATGGTAAGGTTATTTCTTCAAACCTTATCGAGACGAGCCTATGAATGGTATACAACATTACTCACTAGGTCAAATGGCTCATTTAACGACCTTGAAGCCATGTTCCTGACTATGTTCACTCCTCTAGTTGCATACCATACCCTTCTCACTAATTTCACCCATATTGGTTTGAGGAAGAATGAGAGAATACGAGATTTTAATCCCAGGTTCAATAAAACCTTGAGTAAGATTCCAGAAGATAAAATACCTAATGACCTAGTGATACTTGGTTTTTATAAGAATGTGATGCCCCCAAATGTAAAATGTCCTATCAGAACATCCCAGATGGATACCTTGGAGGAAGCAATGATCAAGGCCACCGAGATGGAATAAATTATGATTGAGATGGGTGTTGACCCCAATATCGTCCTGGAAAAAGTATAGAGGTAGCTGGGAGGCCTAAATATTGATGATCAAGGAGCCTCTAGCTCAAGAAAGAACGAAGAGCAGAAGCCACGATCGATCCAAAATCAAACAATTGGAGGATTTTTCAAGGGAACCATATCATATGTGAAGGTAGACCCTATTGCGGCACAAGAAACAAAACAAACAATTTAAATTGCACAAATGAATAGAACCATCAAGAAAATTCAAAATGAGATAACCAGATTAAGAAGGGGGAATAATTATGTAATAAATCTGAGAATGTTAGTCCAAGAGAAAAGAAGGAACCCTCCCCAAGAAAACAGAGTGAGGTTTGAAAACACTAATAATCCGGAAATAAAAAGGGTTCCTAGGCAACTAATCCCAAATGCAGTTGTTATGGATGATGTATATGATGAGAAAATGGTTGAGCAAGGGAAAAATTACTTACATGATGAAATTTATGAAACTGTACAAATGGATGGATGTGACACATCCATGTATATATTTGAATAAGGTGACAATGACCCTGACTCATGAGAGAATGTTTCCCAAACACAAGCATTTGGAAATAAATCCAAAAATAAAAATGATTCTGAAAAGGAAAAGGAAAAATATAAAGAAAAGGTGAATGAGAAAAAGGAAAATGAAAATGTGACAGAAAGTGTTGGAAGCAAGAAGCAACATCTGATGTCAAAACCCTACCTAGATCAAATACAATGTTGTAGAAGACTAGAGTAAGCTAAGGATAACTCTTCCTTTTACAGAAGTGGTAAAGATCCCTCAACAAAGGGAAAATATTTTGAGATTGTTGGATGATCCATTTGGAAAAATGGAGGTTGTTGTTATAATTCTGAAACAAATCCAAAACACATCAATCGTCAAGTTGAGAGGTAAAATCCCACCTTTTTATATTTCAATTGAAAATCATGATGTTGCACTTTATAATTGTTTAGTTGATATTGGCACGACCAATGATACTATGACATTGGCGATCATGGAGGAATTGGGCATGAGCTGCACAAAATATTATGAGACTGGTGAAAGTATATATGCAATTTATTTCAGACAAGTGCCAGCTTATGGCGAAATCAAATATTTTTATGCTTGGATCACAACGACTCCCCATATTATTACAGTTTTCAATATTGTTGTGGTAAAATTTCCTCCTGCATATGGAACTTTTTTAGGAAGAGATTGGTTGTCTATGATCGAAGGATACATAATGAACAATGGAAGTTGCATGATGTTTCTAGATAAAGACAAAGTAATTATTAAGGTCCCTCGTGAACCCAGAAGACCCTTCTCTTTTAAAAAGAAGGATAATGAATTAATGGAAGATTATATAGACGTTGGGATTGGAAACTATGCTATCCTAGAGATGGAGCAGATTGAAGACATGGAGAAAATTAAAGATATTGAGAATCAAAGGCATCAGTGAGGATTCCATTTGATGGAGCTTGCTCAAGTTCCGAGAGTGGATTTGGAATTTTCCTTGTAAACCCAGGAAAGATTATGCATCCACATGCTATCAGAATTGAATTTGCATGTACCAATAATTAGCTAGAATACGAAGATTTGATTTAGAGAATGATTCTTGCACAAGAAATGAAGATAGAAAATCTAATTGTGATAGGTGACTCCAAGTTGGTAATAAATCAATTTACCTAGAGGTATAAGATTAAAAAATAAAGACTCAAGTTATATTTCAAAAGAGTTAATGAATTGATGGAAGCCTTTATCTCTTTCAACATTTCTTTCGTCCCAAGGGACAAAAATAAAAAGGAACATTCTTTAGCTTTGGCGGCCTCACTGTCAAGCCTAGATGATGTACAAAGAAAAACATCTTTTCAAGTAAAAAGAATATTCTGACCTTTTGTACCTGATAATTATGAGTATTTCCAAGTATTTGAGAATGATGAACAATTGGATTTTTTTTTATAAATGACGATGAATATGAAGACAATCATATAATTGGTGTCTCGAGCAATTGTATTCGATCTGAGTCTCTTTTTACAAGAGACAGTCATGATAAAAACCTCCTCGAAGAAGCATCATTGCGAAAGGTCCAAGAAACAAGAAAAAAATAATATTAGAACTGATATTTCCCCAAAATACGTCAATTTGGGAGTTGATTTCACAATTGACTAAATTGACCAATATGCCACATTATTTAAAGAATATATTGATGTGTTCGTATGAAGTTATGATGACCTGAAGGCATATGATAAAACAATATTTCAACATATTATTCCCTTGAGAGAAGGGGCAAATCCCATCAAGCAAAAGATAAGGATAATGACCCCAAATTCAAACCATTGGTAAAGGTTGAATTAGAGAAATTAAAGAAAGTTGGAATAATATACCCCATTAGACATTTTGATTGGCTTTCAAACCCTATGATATTGAGAAAAAAGACTAGGGAGATCCAGATATGTGTAGATTTCAAGGATCTTAACAAATAAAGCGTAAAGGATAATTATCCTTTTCCTAACATGGAATTTCTTCTCCAACAAGTTACGGGATCATCTAGCATGTCCATGTTAGATGGTTTTTTCCAGGTATAATCAAGTCTTAGTTTCTAAAGAAGACAGAGAAAAGACAACCTTCATAACACCTTGGGAGACATATGCATATGCTCGAATTCCCTTTGGTTTGAATGGACCACAGATACACAAGAATATTTTAATAATGTCAAAAAGGCAATCACTACAGGTCCAATCCTCATTAGCCCAGATTTCCAAAGAGACTTCATAATTTATTTGTTCGCTACATAAATAGTTGTTGCATCTATTCTTACTCAGAGGAATACCAAGGGTGAATAATTGTCAATTAACGGTGGTGCACTTTTGGAATTACATACTAAATTATCATGCCATTGCGTATGTTCCATCCTCTCATGTGAAGATGCTTTTAAATTAGTAATTGAGAGAAGGGAAATGGGAAAAATGGTTGGCGAATATTCAAGAATATGATATTGAAATTAAACCTTTGAAGGAAGTCACAGGACAGAGTTTATGTAAGCTCATTTCAAATAGTGATTCTTTGGATGGAGTGATTTCAATCTCAGTAAGAGAACCCATGGAAGATTCAGAGTGGTATAAATATATTGTATTCTACTTGAGGTCTGGACAATTTCTAGTCACCATGAACCCTAAAGAGCGAAGAACATTGAAAATGAAATCGAGTAAATATGTGTTGATTGTTGATATATTGTTCAGAAGGAACTATGATGGTATATTGTTGAAATGTGTTGATGAAAGGAAAGCTCTTGATGAAATAATTCCATGAAGGAATATGTGGTTGAAATTTTGCACCTACTGCCACTGCCCATAAGATAATAAGAGTTGGGTTTTATTGGCCATCATTTTTTAAAGACTCATATGCTACCATAAGGAAATGAGTATCTTGTCAACAATTTTCAAGGAAAATGAAAAAATATGCAATGCCATTACATCCTATATATGTAGAAAAACCATTTTCCCAATGGGGACTCGATGTCATTGGACCAATAAATCCAAATTCAAGTAAAGGAAATATATATATCCTCACTGATACAGATTATTTTACAAAGTGTCCAGAAGCAGTGGTAATAAAAAAGGTTGATTCTGAAGAGTTGATTAAGTTTCTCAAAGATAATATTTTGGAAAGGTTCGATGTGCTAGAAAAATTCATCACCGATAATGGCTCAATTTTCATTGGCTCAAAATTTACAAAATTTTGTGGATAATATGGGATTATTATGGGGCAATCATCAAATCATTATCCATAAGGGAGTGGTCTTGCAGAATCCACTAATAAGAATCTCATTTAGATATTGAATAAAATTGTTGATAAGAACCAAAGGAATTGGCATTTGAAGTTTATTGATGCATTGTGGGTGAGCAGAATGACTCTAAAATACAACATTGGTATGTCTCTGTATACATTGGTTTATGGAAAAGAAGAAAAAATGCCAATTAGCCTCGAGCTAAATGCCTTAAATTTTGTAGTTAATACAAAGGATGTAGAAGATAGTTCACCTATGAAAAAAAGAGTGAACCAGTTATTGAAATTGGAGGAAGAATGAAGTAAAGCATTGAATAGAACTTCTCAGAGACAGAAAAGTATCAAAAAATATTTTTATCAGAATGGAACTGTAAAGAATATTCAAAAGGGAGAATTGGTGTTACTCTGGAACAAAGCTAAGGATAAACCATCGATGCACACAAAATTCAAAGAACATTGGGTTGGACCATACATCATTGAAAATATCATGGGATTTAGTTATTATATGCTCAAAGATATGAAGGGTAAAATGTTAATGTTGCCTGTTAATGGGAAAAATTTGAAAGGTTTCTTCGCTTAAATTTTCTCATTTCCTTGTAGATAATTTTTTCTTTTACTTAGTTTATATATCCTTACCGTTACACATTATTTTGGTCACTCTAATGATAACCCTATAGGCATGTGTTCAGGCTCTCAAAACAATCTTCTACATGAAAAAATGACTAAGTTCTTCCCCTACAAGGCATATTTTTAGAATGACACTGCAGGGAGACAGTGGTACACAGCGCGAAAATCCTTGATTTCCGCAGGCTGCTCTATGCCTGGATCACAGGATTTCCGCATGTTGCTATATAGGCAGGGTGCGACGATGTTTGAAGCTAAGGAAAGGAAGAAGTTTCACGAAGTTTCTAGAAGGAGAATCTTCTAGAATGCGAGGTGGCGTCCATATGGTTGTGATCTTACTGACTTCTCTGATTTGGTGGGATCATCCTCATCCTTGTAACCACTTCACTTTCTCCTATATAATGATGGGTTACTCATGGAAAAGGGGAAGCAAGATTGAAAAAAGAGTTATTGAAAGAATAGGCTGAAGACTGTGTGAAGGATCTTATTACAATTGATGCTTGAGGCCTCCATTTGTCCATTAATCTTTTGCGGACCATCTTCATACAAATTCAGAGCAAGTGTATGTGTGTGTTGGAACATAGGACCACCGAAAGGGAAACTGCGACATCAAGGCAATTTGGTTGTATCTTCCACTTTTACTTAATATGATACAGTGACATGTTTATTTCACATAAAATCATTAGTGTTTTATTACATGACTCCTTGATCACATGTTTAGGTCTCCATTGAATCTACAATTGTGCTTTCACTTTGGTTGGTTTGTGTCATTGCAAATATGATCTCACAAGAGCACCAGAGCGAAGCAGGGACAACAAAGATATAAGGAAGCGATACCTAAAGGTATTTCATGTATTCCTTCTTTGGTAGTAAATTCAATGGTAGCAACTTAGGGAAAGTGTCATGTCCTGTCTTGTTTTGTTCTAGATCCAGGTGGATCTAGGGAGATTAGTTTATGTGCGCATTCACTGATTTATCCAATAACAAAATTGGCAACTCCACTAGGGATATGACTTGATTGTGGTTTTTTGTTGGCCATTTGCTTTTAACCTATCCTTTTTACTTGAAATAAGTCTCTGAGTCTGTGGGAGATCCACTCAGACTCTGAATTTGAAAGTTCACTTAGATCCTTACCCTCTTCTCAAAATGTCTTGATTTACAGACACTTTCGCACTGTACCGTATACATAGCGTATAGAAACCTTCAATTTCCATGCCCTAGTTGTTTTCTTCAGTGTAGACTTTCCACACCCTATCTATTTCTGACCTGCGGAAACTCTTGATTTCCACACTGTAATGTGCTATTAGGCCATGACGACACTTGTGAAATTTTTTGAGTTGGGTTTTAGCCTTAGTTAATCTCAGTTTTTCTTTGATTAGCTGGGAGGGACTTTTGATGTCATCCATTGACTGTTTTCTGGAAGTTTAACTTGTTGTTGATTGGTTTCGGAGATCGAATACCTCTTTTTTACTCTTTTTCCGGTTTTTTGTCTTTCATTTTTATCGACAAGGATATGATCTCTGAGCTTGTATCTGAGTGCTTGTTTGATTAAAAGTCTTTGTTTGTATTCAACGTTTTGGATTGATTACGTGTTCTGGATTGCTTGATGATTGGGAAGTCATTTTTCATTTACATTTGAAGGAATACTTTCTTGTCATTTTTTACTTTTATCTCCATTGAAAGTTTGATTTGGGTGTTTGTTGAGTGTATAATGTTTCTTGCATTACTTGTCCTTTCTTCGTCATGCCCCTGATCTAGTTTTAGGAAGGAAGAATTTAAAGTCACTTACTCTTTCAAGTAATCATATATAAGGAAAATTTATTGCATCCAAGAGAAGAGAACATTGAGAAATTCCATTATTTTTTGGTTGTTTGCATTTGTGTCCATTTAAGAAAAAGAAAGTATATGTCATAGCTTACATCATTCGAGAAACACCTTCTCCCTGCTATAGATAGAGTTTATTGAACGAAAATTTGCATCATTCATTTTTGTTTGCATATTATTGGGTCAAGGTCCTACACAACATCGGTTTCATTCCCCTCTCCCTCTTGAGTAACAACAACTCTTAAAAAACATTGTGAAATCTAAAAATCAATTAGTAACTTTTATTTTCTAGGGATCTTTTACACCAACATTAGCTAGGCTAGAGATTTGGAATAGGCTATTAGACACACTCTCCAAAGCACAAAACAAACAATAGAATCTTGTGATAGGGAGTGTTTAATTCCATTTGCAACATTTTTTCCTAGGAAGCCCTTCTCACACAAGGGTCAAACCTGAGGTCGCATTGAGATTGGTAAAGTTACTCACCATGCTTTGTTGATCTCAGTGTAGAGATTGTGCGTATTATGGGGGTCGCTTGAAGGTATACCCACAATGATGAGTGGAATCCTCTCAAGTTGATTTCAGGCTAGATACCCTACCTTTTCGCGTGGATCAGACTGTCAACTATTTCCCCTGGCATCACTATTGTTCTTGGTAGCCTTAGTTGCCTATATTCTTAGGGTATTACACGAGGTGACTTTGGAGGGGAAAGTCTTCAGGGTACCTAGAATTGACATTGGCCAGACTCACTCGAGCTCCTTGGAGGGTGTTGGTCACTATAATTGCTTATTAATTAAAACAATCAAGTGTTACATAAATTTTCAACCCAGGGAAGTCTGTTTATTTCAAAGGCAATCACACACTGTATATGCTCAATCTCGAAAGAAATCCAAAGTTGTAGTAAAATTTACACTAATCACACCTTGCTTTGAACATACTAAAGTTCTACTTTGAATTACAGTAAAAGTAATCTATCTATTGCAGATTTTAAGATTCAAAGGAAAATAATTATCAGAAGAATCCTGGACTACATTAAGAAACAACAACCTAGGAAGAAGGAACCTTTCAACATACTGCAAAGAAGACTAACTATTCTGTAACAGAGAACATGACCCTATTCCCCAAAGTAGGAATCTTCAGCACCTGTCTCTGACTATCACACTTTCATAAACTCATTCTGCAAACAGAATTACCAATCAAAATGATTAACAATTACCTAGGAATGAATTGTATGAAAACGATGTAGCAATCAGTGAAAACAAAGTTTCAACAAAACAAAGTTTTAACAAGGTATGAATAAAAACAATACTAACACACTACAAAAACTAATGGGTGAATCTTGTGAAGAAGGTGGGCCCTCTCCTTCTCACAAGATTCCCCAGAAATGAAAGGAACTAAGAAGAAATGCTCAGAATGATCTTTTATTCATCTGTCAAATGTGACAAGTTACAATATCCAAAGTGAACACGCTCCTTCTCTGTAATTCCCTTCTAGCTAAGGCTTCTGTAATCTCCATTCTAATGTTGTTTTCTCCCCTATTTAAAGAGGAGAATCATCTTAATACAATTAAGCATAAAATTACATGTGTACATACAAATCCTATTCTTAGTCTGATCTAATATTCTATGTTGGAATAGGATATTCTGATCTTCCATAGAAAAATGTTGTTATAGTGGTTGTAATGGTGTTGGCTTGAGGTACATTTGTTGCGGCTGGTGTAACAACTTCTTTATTTATCTTTTCTTGTTACTGTTGTATGTATTGTTTCAACATCGCAAATCACAGACTATTTCAGCAACGGGATTTGCATACTGTTTGACTGTTGCAGCAATATCGTCTTCAAGTAGCAATGATGGTTGTAATGGTGGCTTAAGGTATAGCTGTTGTGGCCAGTGTAACAACTCCTTATCTTTTCTTGTTACTACTGTATGTGAAATGATGTTTCAGCATCACAAATCACGAACTGTTTCAACAACGGGATTTGCGTATTGTTTGATTGTTTCAGCAACATGGTCTTCAAGCAAAAACGATATATTAACTGCAGTCTTCAAACTGTTTTAGCAACTATATATTTCTGATTAATGGCTAAGTATGAGAGTAATGTAAAATTACATGTAAAACAAATTAAACATATAGCGAAGAGAAGAAATGTTATATACCTTTGCAAAAATAGATTAAGGTGATAATGTAGGCTTAAATATGAGTGGGAAAAAGATGTAATGATAGCAAAAAGTATGAGAAAAAAGGTACATTATAGGGTCCTAACAGAGGGTATACCCACGATTATGTGTGGGATCTTATACCAAGGTGTAAGTCCGTTAAGCAGGTTGTCAAGGTAAATTTTCCACCCGTTTTGTCCTAGCCCCTTCTTGTCTTGACTTCACGACATTGGATTTCATCACAAACTATTGACTTCAAAATAAGAAGGTTTTGTTTGCCTAGTCTAATTCCTAGATTTTATTAGCGAGTGTTGTTTGTTTTCATAGTTGGCCATAGATTTTTTCAGTAAAATTTTTGGCTTAGCCAACATTGACCCTCCACGTCATTCACATAGGATGCAAGGACTACCTCCGGAAGATCTGGAAGTTTCTGAACCCTTGCTTCCTAACCCACCTGAGGGATCTCCTCAACAGAGTGAGGTCCAGGACAATATACCATCTCAAGCAAAAATAATTTATTCTCTAGACAATTATCAAACTATTTCTGATTCTCTAGATGCTTTCTGAATACCTCCTAGATACGAGAGACATACTCTCTGACTGAATTCCTCCGGAGAAATTGTTGTTAACACTTCTGGAATACCAACCAGACCTCTTACTGACCCAGAAAGTGAGGATCCTTTTTGTACCACTGACATATTTCTTACCCCGGCTATAGTGCGAGACCTTTATGGCTCGGGTGTAGGTGTTGATATACATGTCATCTCTGAACTACCCGAGACGCCTGCTACTTATACAATACCTTTGGATCACTTTAATAGCATGACTTGTTATCTTTTTGTGGGTTCATACACACAGTCTGCTGGTTCTATCTTGACCATCCCTCTTCATATGGCCCATTCTATAATGGTCCCAAACGCTATGACTATTCCCATTGGGAATACGGTGGCTACCCAAGCTCCCATCGGTACACCACTTTTGTCTAGACCTGTCCCATCCCTTCCTCATGGGTACCATGCTTTAAATACTTCCATCCCCATTCCTACCCAAGTTCTGTCAGGATTTTTTGGAATTTTTACCCCTCCTGGATATAATGTTGTTGTCGGTTTCATTCCGACACCTTCCCAAGTCCCCTCCGGAGGGTCTTATCCACCTTTTATGGGAGGATTTGGCCCGAGTGGCTCCAATCCTATTGGAGGATCTACTCCATCATTCACTTTTGGTTTTCATATTCCCATTGGAGGACAATATAACACTGGGGGGGAAACTCAATTTGGAGGTCACAGCCAAATTGGAACACAACCCCCGCTTGGAGGACAACCCTTGCTTAGAAGTCCTACCCCACCTTATGGAAAAAACATTCTAGGATCGTTAGCCCAATATTGGAACCTTCTCATCTAGGGAAATCCACAATTGTTTGGGGGGAAACAACCTCAAGTTAGCTCTTTCATACCCCCTATTTCGGGCCAGTCGTATCTCGGTTCTTCCAATCCCATTTAGGGTTCGAACGTTCAATATAGTGTCCCTTTTGAGGGGAACATACCTAATCAGTACAACCCTATGGGCTACATGCCTCCACATTCATGTTTGAATCCGTTAGGACCTTCACCTCACATGCAGACTGCTTATGGTCCTACTGGTATATCAATGAGACTTCCTCCCCAAAGTCACCAGTATCCTCATGTGAATAGACAGTTACCCTTTTTAGCCACTTTGGATCTTCCTGACTTGTCTAGAATATTGAATGACCCCATCCTGCATTCTACCCATTGGCTCATTATACTAGCCAAGCTACCATCTGATATTCCAAAATTTGATGGTAAACTGGGAGAATATCCAAACAACCATGTCGTGACTTTTCACCTTTGGTGTTCGTCCAACTCTTTGATGGACGATTCCATTCGGCTACGAATCTTCCAACGAACATTTATGGGTTCAGCTGCAAAGTGGTATATAGAATTACCACAAGGCTTCTTCACCGACTTTAATACATGGATTTCCTCACACACTACCAGTTTCCAATCCGTTATGAAACGGGAACCAAGATTTTAAGTTCCTTCAAGCAAAATAAGGCCACTCGTATCTTTGATCACATTCATGAGTGGAGATGAAGACGACGTTTGATCAAACTGGATCTTCCTGATCAGTTATTGGCAGAATGGTTCACGAAATCCTTCGTGAATAAAATATCTCGTGACATTTCCATGGGTGGAGTTGTCACATAAGAACAGGCGATCAGTCGCACTCAATACCTCGACCTCGTTTATTCACAAACATGTACTCTTTACGATTTTCTCCCTGATGCACCGCGTCCTTCTACCACCACTACCTCAACTACCCCTATTGCTTCTCATGTGGTTGATGGTGTGATTTTCACCTTCCATGCTCAACCTCAATCTACACAAGCCTCTCCCACCAATACCAAGTCTACTGCTTATAATATTCAAAATGCTCTGTTTCCTACTCCTTCCACCGACAAAACCTCTGAGGTGAACTCCGTTCAATCTACCCCTGCCGGGAAAAATAAATCTAAGAAAGGGAAGGGTAAGAATAAGGAGGATAAAAATAAACCGCAATCTGAGAAAACCAAAACACAACCTGTTGATGATAAGGATAAGCGCAAACCTTGATACCCTTGCCTTATCTATGGTGATGATCACTACATGAAAGATTGTCCAAGATGGGCCGATGTTACTAAGTTCCTTCAAGGGACTACTAAAGCTTCCACACCTGCCATTTTGTCCCAACCTTTCCCTTCCCAATAGCAGGCCCAATTGGTCATTCACGACCAACCCTCTCCCTCCACTACTTCTTATGTATTTATGTGCACAGGTGATTCAAAAAAGAATGACGTTACACTTACCACTCAGGCCAAAGATTACTCTTCCTCAAAGGAGAAAATTGATGATACACCACCTTCATTGGTTTAATAGTCTCCCTCAACTTCACCTTCCAACGGTCCTCTTCATATCGAATGACCGAGTCTTGATACAATTCTTTGCCCTCCCCCAAAGGGTGTTGTTTGAAAGTATGACTTCAACCCTCATTCACGTGTTTCTCAGAACTATAGTATTGTAGAAGATATGGCGCAAGCACCTTCCACGATGTCATCTCTCGAAGTCCTTCAAATTTGTCCCACTCAATGGAAGGCACTTTTAAAATCTATTGGTGGAATTGACCCTACAGATACGAATTTGATAATTTTTTACCGAGAGGATCACATTCCAAGGCTACCCCCTCAACTCACATTTTAGATACAAGTTGTTGTCGCAGACAAGAACATTTGTAGAACCATTATTGATGAGGGTGCGTTAACGTGCGTAATGTCTGTTGCTTGTTGGAAAGCCATTGGATCTCCTCCCTCAATTGAATCACACAACATGCTCAAAGCCTTCAATGGCTCTAGCTTTAAACCCTACGGTGTCCTCCCCTCATTGCCTATTACGTTAGAAAAAAAATTGGTCAATGTTGAAGTTGAGGTCTTTGATGCACCTCTTGATTACAACCTCTTACTTGGCCGTAGCTGGATTGATTCCATGCGTGCAGTTGTATCTACTCTTTTCCATGTAGTACGTTTTCCACACCAGGGAAAAGTTGTTACAATAGACCAACTTGCCTTTTTTAACTTTGATGCTCATACTAGCAACGTACCCTTCATTTCAAAGACACCCCCTGGGTATGAGAATGTCAGTGTGGGTCTACTAAAATATTTGACTCTGATGGGTACTTTCCTGATCCCACCACCTGATGTTCCACCTCCTTTGGTTGCCTCAATCAACATGATTTCCACCTTCATTCACGAAACCCCCATGTCTTCTGACCCGTGGATAGTACCCGCACCTGGTGATTATCTTCACTATGGCGACCAGATGCCTTTAAGTCCGGTTGAATCCACTTATCAAGCCATTCAATTAACAAACCCTTCCACTACCTCTCTTGGTGATTCATCTCCCGATCCATTCCATGTTATTTTTCCTACGGACGATATGATCATGTCATTTATGTCCATAGAAGACACCCGATGGGATGATGAGAATCATCATTCCATCCTCTTCCTAGAACAACACACCTTAGAGAGTTACCAACAGATCTCGACTCCGTCGACCATTGTTGTCGTCTCTTTTGTTCCCAAGTCTACACACGATGTGTTATATGAAGGGAACTTGAGTAATATTTCACCCACCATCCCCCTTGACATATCCATTAAACCTGGAGTTGTCGAAAAATGTTCACATCGGAGCTTCGTGTTCCACCAATGAAGTTGTCACATATAAGTCCCTTTTTCAGGATTTTTGTGACATCTTCGCATGGAGCTATGAAGAGATGTCAGGTATTGACCCTTATATTGTTGTACACGAAATTAAGACGTACCCCGATGATAAACCTGTCTGGCAGAGACTCTACCCGGTCCACCCTCATAAAGCAGTCGCTATCAAGCTTGAGGTTGAAAAACTTCTTAAAGCTAGCTTTATTTATCCCATGGCTTTAACTGATTGGGTATCCAATCTAGTTCTGGTTAACAAGAAATAAGGTACGATCTATGCCTGTGTTGATTATAGGGATATTAACAAAGCTTGTCTTAAGGACAACTTTCCCACCCCCTTCATTGACCATATCATCAACGATTGCGCCGAGAGTTAAATATTCTCTTTGATGAATGGTTTCTTCGGATATAATAAAATTAACATCTTACCAGTAGATCGACACAAAACTGCTTTTATTTGTCCTTGGGGCACCTTCACCTATCGGAAACTACCCTTTGATTTAAAGAACGTCGGTGCGACTTTTCAATGTGCCATGTCTTATGCTTTTCATGATATCAAGCACATTGTACAACTGTATCTATATGACCTAACGACACATTCCATGCATCGTAGCGACCATCTGGGACACCTCTGAGCCATTTTCCTTCGTTGTCAGTTCTATCGTATATGCTTAAACCCACACAAATGTGTCTTCTGTGTGGAGTCTGGTCGACTTCTTGGCTTTATTGTTTCACGTCAGGGGATCAAGGTAGATCCTTTGAATTTCACGGCGATCCTCAACCTCCCTCCTCCTTCCTCACTTCTCTAGCTTCAAAGTTTGCAAGGGAAGGCAAACTTTTTACGTCGTTTCATTCCAAACTACGCTGAGTTAACACTCAGATTTACTCGACTACTGAAGAAAGGTTCTGAGTTCGTATGGGATACCACTACAAACAAAGATTTTGAAGCTTTGAAACTAAATTTAACCTGTACCCCACTACTTTTCCCACCCGATTATAGTCGAGATTAATTCCTTTATCTCGCCACTTAGGACTATACCTTTTCCATGGTTCTAGTCCAAGAAGATGATTTACATGATGAACATGTCATCTATTATTTGAGTCGGAGTCTCATGACTACCGAAGCCAAATACTTACATGTTGAAAAACTGGCCTTGGCAGTTGTTCATGCTGTCCAATGTTTCCGTCACTATATCCTCTTATGCATGACCACTGTAATTTCCAATTGCAACCCTATTTAACACATTCTTACATGCCAATTTCTAGGGGTAAAATACTCCAAATGGATAGTGATTCTCCAGGAGTTTGACTTAGAGTTTGAACACACTAAGTCTAAGAAATCCTTGGTGTTTGCTGAACTGATACGTGACCTTCCCTACACTAAGACAAAAAATGTAGCAGAGGATTCTTTACCTGACAAATCCCTCTTTCTGATCAGTTTCGATGACCTTTGGTATTGGGATATAATTATTTATCTCTAGAATCAAACTTTCCAACCCGATTTGTCTAGCACTGACCATCTTGGTATACGTTACCAAGCCCATCAATATATTATCCTCGACGACACTCTTTATCACCATGGGGTTGACTCCATTTTTCGACGATGTCTCACCTATGATGAGGCTGAGAAAGATTTGAATAACTACCATTCTGGAGCATGTGGTGGTCATATGTCTGGGTATGCTACTGCCCAAAAGATCTTACGAGCAGGGTATTTTTGGCCTTCTTTATTCAAGGACTGTATTATTTCCGTCCAAAAATTCCATGCTTGTCAAACATACAACAACAAGATACGATCTCATCCCACTCCTTTACACCCTGTAGTTTTCGTTGGACCTTTCGCAAAATCGGGCATTGATTCCATGACATGTAACCCTCACTCGGTCGAGGAACATGGATACATCATTGTAGTCGTGGATTATTTCACAAAATGGGCCAAGGTGATGCCTATATTTGATAATACCAGAAGAACTGCAACCCTATTCATATTCAATCATATCATCACACAATTCAGAATCCCACACGCTATTGTCCTCGATCACGATAGCCATTTTCGAAATTTAATGATGTCTGAGCTTACCGAAAAGTTGGGTCTTCGACATGAAAAATCAAACCCCTACTATCCATAGGGCAATGGCCAAGTTGAAGCAATAAACAATATTCTTATCACCATGCTTCGACGGATAATAGGAATTCACAAGACAAGTTGGCACACGATGTTGTTCTCAACATTGTGGGCCTATCAGACATCCGTGAAGTCTGCCATGAGATTTACACCTTTTCAGCTAGTGTATGGTATCGAAGTTGTTATGTCGATTGAATGTGAGATACCGTCATTGAAGCTAGTCGTTGAACTTCTCCCCAACACCTCTACCGAAGAATAATGTCTAGTTTATCTTATACGATTAGACGAAACCCATCGTGATGCCACCATGGTAATTGAAACCCAGAAGAAACGCGTGAAATCCCAATACGACAAGCATGTTAAACCATGTGTTTTCTCCGAAGGTGATCTAGTTTTTCTCTATGAACAAGATCGTAATTTACTAGGGGCCAAAAAAACTAAGGCTATGTGGTGCGGACCTTATGTCGTTAAATGAGTGTTGGAGAAAGGAGCCTATGAGTTAGTTGATTATGATGGTATTCCTTTGAGTGAACCCATAAATGGGCTTTACTTGAAGAAGAACTATGCCTAGGTTATCTTTGCATGAGTGCTTGTATTTCTACTGTATCATACTTTTGTGTGTTACTCTTGCTTTTTTTCGTTATTTGGTTTCAACCCCTAGTGGCTTACCTTGCGTTGTGCTTGGTTTCCAGATGTCGGTGTCTCTGCTACCCCACATTAGCTTCGCCGATGGCGCTAGTCGTAGTACTCAAAACTTTGCATCTGTTGCTTGGGAAATCTATGCACCTATGAACGAGTTAATCAATCTACATGGTGTTTTCCTTGGTCGTGCAACTAATAACATCGCAGAATATAGCACAGTCATTGAATTGTTGATCGATGCTATTTCACTTGGAATCTGTCACCTGGTTGTACGACTTGATTCACAGCTAGTAGTACTACATCTAAGTAATGTCTATGCTATCCGAAGTCCTACATTGTTACGGGTATATTTGCGAATTTTCCTCTTGGAACGACATTTTGATTATATTGAGTATCAACACATTCCTAGATGTCTAAATACGTTAACTGATGCATTAGCTAATTATGTGTTAGACAGACATTTGAGACATTTATAAATCCAATCACACATCACATGTTGTATATAAAGCAAAGTAAGACAGTAGAAGCCTCATGTATATATATAATGATAAAATGTTTTACAAAAAAGTGTTTTCCATCCAAAAGACCAAAATATCAAAATATGAAGCCCACGACTTCTACAAAAAAACATCATCATTGTTGCTCATGGTAGCATACTACTGCCCATGCTACTCTGTGAAGTAATCAACTGAGTGAACCAGACATGTCTACGGTGTGGCGTTGATAGCACCTCGGAATCTCGTTGATCAAGATATCCAGGATGTTTGTTGTCAAACCCTCTAGATTCTGCTCGACAACTTCATAATCATCAGCATCCCATCCTGCTTCTACCGCTGCTTCCCCTCGCCTCTGAATGGGGGAAGTTCTCGGAGGTCGATGTGGCCCTACATATGCATGGTCAAAATGTTTGATTAGTCATTATATAGAGAGCATATATAAAAACATATTATATTCTAACATCTTACAAAAAAAAACCCATAAAAAACAAAATGTTTTTCTTACCTAGGTCCCCCCACTGAGAACCCTCAAGTAAAACCAAATCAGGATCATTGCGAAAGTCCAGGCCGACATATGCATAATCATCTATCATTAATATATGTGGCTTCAACCAGTCAAAAAATGCATCATTATATTTAATAATGGGGCCCGCTACATGCTGGGCCATGAGATCACACCACCGCTTCATTCGCGGATCTCGTGGCACCGGTATACCCCACTTTACCTGTAGGCTTAAATGAGGGACTCTTTCTAGAAATAAATACACCAAAATGGATCCATACCCGAATTGCTTCAGGTCCCCATTCTTTCTTTTGGTCAACTGTGTCTTCATGTTGCGAAGAAGACCATCACACCAGTTGAACACATGAGGTTTCGTGCATTCCACAACATACTGAAAATAACTTTGGAGGGCCATGTGCAGAGACGAATTTCTCGCCATGATCGCAATGGTAAAAAGGATGGTCTGGAGGGTTAAATACTAAACACCTCTGATGGCTACCTTACCCTTGCATCTCTCAACCTCGGGTTCATAGTACCGACGGATGTATTCGATCATCGGTAGGCCACCACCTCGACCCCCTGTTAGGGTCACATGTGCTCCATGACATGATAACCTTGTCAAGAAGCAAATGTCTTCAATGGACAAAGAAATAATGTGGAAACCTATATGAAACACCTACTTGTCTACATCCCACATGTGGACCAGGTATTCTAGTAACCTCAGTTGGGCTCTCATGCCCTGGATTTAAAAAAAAATTAACAATCTGCATTGTCGAAGGGCATTGACGGTGCCTGGATCATTTAAGGCCATGAATTCATCATCCTCATGTTCCCGTTCTCTCCATTCCAACATTTTGGAAATCAAATACCTGCATAGAGATGAGGAAAGGAAGTTATCATCCTCAATCGTTGATTTTGAAATTCTTTTTTGGGAAAACTCATGCATAATTTTTTGGGTTTTTGGCCGCCACAGACGAGTTTTTAGTACAGTGCAGGGTTTCCACAGGTGAGCCATATCGAACCTACAGAAATCATTGGTTTCTGTAGGTCCCGATACTAGTCACCTGCGACATCCCCAGCGCGAGCCTACCGGCCCAAAACCCATCCAAAACTACCTTTAAACCAAAATAAATGAATTTCAATCCATTGAAAAAGAAGAGGATGACAAGCTTACCGTGTTGATGGAGACCATTCGCTGAATGATCGCATGTGCTCCCCGCAATGGACAACCGAAATATGAGGTAAAACCAGGGTTTCTAGGCAAGTTTTGAATGAAATGCAAATGAAATAGCAATAAGAGGTCTTACCCCTTTTTTTCTTTTTTTTTTCTTTTTCTTATAATATTTTATATTATTTTAATGCAGTTTATCATAACCTAATGGTCTAATGGTCGTGTGAGTCTATTTTTTCTCACAGATGTGAAGACTAAGGCCCTGAACAATGCCGTATGCATGTTTTTTCTTGATTCACTTTTTTGTTTGTGACATATATCAATACTTTTTAGGGTTTTTCAGAAAAACCTCAAGCCTAGTCTTTGTTTGTTCTCGTGCTTGAAAATCAATGAGAACGCAACCGAGTATACTTTTGTCATTTTTTTTTGTACTCATTATGGGAACATGAAAAGAAAAAATTATGGAGTATCCTTTAAGCTCTTTTCACACTCCATAAAAAAGAAAATATTGTCGAGCTATCTTGTTCTTTTCATGCTCGTAAAAGTATTTGAAGAAAACATTCGACAGGCGATAGTTTATCACTTTTTCGGTCTCATTAGATTACTTTACGAAAAATGAACTAAGAGAGTTCTCTTTAATATGTTTTTCAGACTCTATAAATATGAAAACCCCTCGAGTTTTCTATCTTTGGACTCATTAAACAAACATCAAAAGACCCACATGGGACCAAACCACTCCTTCTTATGGTTCGTTAAACATACTCTGAGGGACTCGCTCGAAGGATGAGCTTACATCAACAACCTTATGTTATCCTCCTTAAGTTTTCATAAAAATAAAGAGGTACTCGCCAGAAATGGTGGGGGGGAATTTGGGAAAGAAATGTGTCTCTGTACCTGTGTTAGTGGTAGTACTAGTCGCTCTTGAACTTGACACCCCCCTTCATCATTTGAATCTGGGTTGGGAAATCCATTTATCTCTCGTCTGACCCTCTGTAGGTCCATATCTTGGGTTAATTTTTTGTCAATGCTGCCAAGACCATTGTCGTGTCGTTCATATGTTCAAGAGAAGTCCAAACAAGCCCTCTATCGAGTCGACCATCTGAAATTGTTAACTCTTACCATGTCGGCCTGCACTATGTCAGTTTCAAATCAATTTCATACTTTGATATACCCTAAATCTATTACTTATTTCATGTCACTGATGGGGGATACATCAAGGCCCTCCTGTGACGAGTCATTTTCCATCAACTTCAACTCATCATCCGGGAACATGACTTAGAAATCATTTAGTACCTTAGAGACTACATGCCTTAGTGAATGATTTCTTCACTTTCGACAGTGGATTCACATCATTGGTCCCTAATTGAGATATTTCAATGAGTGTTTGACTTCATCTCATTTATTCACATTCGTTGGATTGTACTAAGGTACATTGGGAGTCATTGACATCAATGGTGATTTCCTTCTCACTTGTTAATGGTTTTCATCAATGATCGATAATCAAGTGGATTCCACCATGTTCGACTTCAACACCTGTAATCACATGGTTAGATTCGTACTTACGGACGACAGGGTTGAAGACCCTGGATCTCATCATTTGGGTCCAGGTTGCGATCAAGTATTTATGATTTGTATTTGACACACAGATCCACTTTGTATGTCTCGTCGTTGTGTCTAAACTTAAGCTTTCTAATACATAGATCCACAACGTATTTTTGGTGGCTATGTAGTCTTTACAACATGGATTCATGGTGTATAAATGGTGGCCATGAATTAAATCACTTGTATTATGAGCATGGGAATGCCTACCTCGGAAATGGTATAATTTTATGCAGATGCTTGATTGTTTGGAGGTTCCTAATTGGTGGGCTCCTTATTCCTGACACACACATGCATTTTAAAAAGTATTTTGGCTGTCACGAGTTCCAACCTCATACTTTGGGGGGCATTCTGTTACACATTATTTTGGTCACTCTGATGATAACCCTACAGGCATGTGTTCAAGCTCTCAAAACAATCTTTTATATGAGAAAAATGACTAAGTTCTTCCCCTACAAGGCATATTTTTAGAATGACGCCACATGTAGACAGTGGTACACAGTGCGAAAATCCTTGATTTCCATAGGCTTCTCTATGCCTAGCTCACGGGATTTCTGCATGTTGCTATACAGGCAGGGTGCTACTACGTTTGAAGCTAAGGAAAGGAAGAAGTTTCATGAAGTTTCTAGAAGGAGAATCTTCTAGAATGTGAGGTGGTGTCCATATGGTTGTGATCTTACTGACTTCTCTGATTTGGTAGGATCATCCTCATCCTTGTATCCACTTCACTTTCTCCTATATAATGATGGGTTTCTCATGGAAAAGGGGAAGCAAGATTGAGCAAATAATTGTTGAAAGAATAGGCTGAAGACTGTGTGAAGGATCTTATTACAACTGATGCTTGAGGCGTCCATTTTTCCATCAAGATTTTGTGGACCATCTTCATACAAATTCAAAGCAAGTGTATGTGTGTGTTGGAATAGAGGACCACCGAAAGGGAACTTGCGACATCAAGGAAATTTGGTTGTATCTTCCACTTTTACTTAATATGATACTGTGACATGTTTCTTTCCCATAAAATCATTAGTGTTTTATTACATGACTCCTTGATCACATGTTTAGGTCTCCATTGAATCTACAATTGTGCTTTCACTTTGGTTGGTTTGTGTCATTGCAGATCTGATCTCACAAGAGCACTGGAGCGAAGCAGGGACAACAAAGATATAAGGAAGTGATACCTAAAGGTGTGTCATCTATTCCTTCTTTGGTAGTAAATTCAATGGTAGCAACTTAGGGAAAGCATCATGTTCTATCTTGTTTTTTTCTAGATCCAGGTGGATCTAGGGAGATTATTTTATGTTCGCATTCACAGATTTATCCAATAACACTTACCTTTTGACTCCATATCCCAATGGATGGAATCACCTAGTCATGAAGATTTTGGATTCTTGACAACCCACAGGGGGTTATCATCCCATAGATGGAGCCAATTGTTGAGATCATATCCCGTTTTCGGGTTTTCATTCCCCGTTCTATCTTCCCAACTTCCTTTTCCATTGATTTTCCCTCTTCTACACTTCCCCTTGTTTCCCTCTTTCTTGTATCCTTTCTTCTCTACCTTTCTATTTACCATACTTGGTCATATTTTAGTAATCGACAATTGCATGTGTGTGTGTGGGCGCAACAGATATGGTAATTGCATCTAACGATCCCTCTAGTAGTTCTTTTTGTGTCATGTGAATTGGGCACTTTCCTAGGGGGGTCCTATGGGGGGGCAGGTATGCCCCCCCTGGGTTACGTGCAGCGTTCGGGGCAACGCTCCGATTTTTTTTTTTGGGCGGTTTTTTCTATTTTTAGCGGTTTTCTAAATTAATCCTTTACTAAGGGATTATGGTTTTGGTATCTATGGAATACCTAAAAACATTGTATATATTGTATGGTGAATGGTGAAATTCAATATAATGAATATAAGAAAGGTTTTCCTGGTTGAGGGTTTCTGGTATAAAATCTCTATGTACTATGTGTATGAGCCATTGATTAACGTCTATTTTTCTTAAGAATCTATACGAATTCCTTTACTTCACAGGTTTAAAACTTACATGTGGTATCACAGCTCATTTTTGGCTTCAGAGGGATGCCTTTGTTGTTGAGGGTTTGGCTCGGTCTTGATAGATCAATTTTATCTTGGGTCTGTGATAAACCTGGGTTTAGTGGGAGATTTTGTAGTGGAGATTCGAGTATAGAAAGAGGAATGGCGAGCTCATCTAGAAACGAGATAGAGAAGTTCAACGGTAAAAACTTTGAGCTATGGAAGCTCAAGATGAAGGACCTTCTTGTAGACAAAGAACAATGGATCACTGTGGATCCTGGTACGCAGCCTACTGGTACACCGTCTACTAGTACACAGCCTACTGTTACACCGTCTACTAGCACACAGGCTACTGGTACACAACCTACTAGTACACAAACTACTAGTACACCAACTACTGGTATGTCAAAGGAAGATTGCGAGAAGTTGGACAGAAGAGCAAGTAGTAATATTCGACTCTGCCTGGAAGATTCAGTTTTGTTGAATGTCTTGGGAGAATCTACAACTAAGGAACTATGGGATAAGTTGGGGAATTTGTATCAATCAAAGTCCATGGTAAACAAGTTGTTTCTTCGAAATAATTTGTATCATCTTAGGATGGAAGATGGAGATTCTGTGATAGAACATAGAAATGCCTTTAATACTCTAGTAAGTCAACTTGTCTATGTTAATATTACAATTGCAGAAGAAGATAAGTGTATAAATTTGTTATGTTCTTTGCCAGACTCTTGGGATAATCTGGTTGTAGCAATTGGTAGTACCAATCAATCTACATTGAAGTATGAGGATGTAGTTTCATCCTTGTTATCTGAAGAGATGAGGTGGAAAAGCATGGATAGTCATAGCACAGATGCTTTATTTGTAAGAGGTTGTACCCAAGACAGGAATCCTAGTAAACTTTCAGGGGGGGGGGGG
>ML806089.1:257582-273844 GCA_009831015.1 Picea engelmannii
TTTGGCATTCCCGTTTATTGTAAAAAGGCCTTCAGAGCCTCATTGTAATCATCTTCTTGTGAATGCGAGTAGCCGTCACATCTCTTCTCAGAGATAAGCTGCCACCATTCTAGCGAGTCTTCCACTCTGTATTTTTACAGTCTATGTACATTTCTTTCATTAATAGAAATCGTGTATTACTGTATATCTGTTTTTATCATTGCATCTTCTATACATTTCTGTTATATTATTGAATATCTGTGATATCTCTATGCATTTCTTTATTATATCTCCGATCTCATTTCATGCCGAAAATTATCCAGATCAGTGGTATCAGAGCAGGCTGCTCTTGATCGTATTTTCAGTGCATGTCCCCGACGAGGTCCGAGTATAGAAATTTGGGTCTCGAGATTGTCTCTCTTGAAGACAATCGCTCTCACACACTCAAGAAACCCTCAATGGCAGAAGAAAAGAAAAATGACGGAGCAGACGATCCTATCAATTTGTTGCCTGAGCAAGCTCTCAAGTGACAGAGGGACAAAATGATGGAGAATTTTGCCCACATCCTTCAACGCTTGCCGATAGCATCAGGCGCATATTCATCAAGCGACCACTTTGGAGGAACCTCACCTTTCAAGGTACAAGTTAACTTTGATATTCCTGTATTTGAAGGACAAATAGATGCGGAAGCCCTAGAAAAATGGTTAACTCTGCTAAAAGGTTATTTCTCTGTTCACAATTTTTTCGACAAAGAAAAGATCACCTTCGCACTCCTTAAAGCTCTCCCTCATGTCAAACATTGGTGGGAAACTTACTGGGAGCAAAGTTTCACAAAGGAGTCTGGAATATATGGGGCCGACCCCACTTGGGATTTTTTTGTGGATACGGTAAAGGAACAGTATTACCCTGTTGGAAACTATGAGGACCAGTACATGACATGGACCACACTGTGGCAAGAGAGGGGCCAAGCAGTTCCGGAGTTCACCAATACCTTCCATACCTTGCGCACCAAGCTGGGTATCAAAGACTCCGAGTGGCATTTGGTTCTGAAATACCATGGGGCTCCACACAAATACATCCAGACTGAAATGGATTTTCTGGACATCTCATCACTCGGTGTTGCTTATCGATATGCTGTTAAAATTGAGTATAAATTTAAGCACTAGAACAAATGAGAATTTGGGTCTACAAATCTGCAACAACCAAAGTATGACAAAGACATCCCTAACAAACAGTCTCCCGAAAACCAGTCCAAGACACAGGAAAAGAAGGGTCACAGGGAGACAAAGAAGGAAACCAGAAAATGGTGTGATTTCCACAAAATCCCCTGGCACAACACCGATGAATGTCGCTCAAAACAGTCATGGGTGGCCGAGATCAAAGACAAAGAGCCGAACCCTGATTCTGAATCTGATTATGAAAATAATGGTAAAGGACAGAGCATTGACGCAGACCCCACTGCTATTGTCAGGACCACAACAATTCAACCAGAAGAACCAATAGATCCTGAAGAGGGGGAGCAACTTTTTCATTCACAGATGTGGGTGAAGGGGACCCCACTACATTTTATTGTTGATAGCGGAAGCCAGAAGAAATTGATCTCAGCAGAGGTCATCAAACAGTCGGGATTGTTGAAAACACCACACCTGCATCCATACAACATCGGGTGGCTTCGGCAAGGAAGAGATCTCCGTGTCAACCAACAGTGTTGATTTTCATACGGCATCCAACCCTTCAAGGATGAGGTATTATGTGATGTTGCCCCATTGGATTTCTATGATGTTCTCTTGGGACAACCATATATGTGGAGACGCCATGCAATTTATGAGTCTCGACCCTGTAGTGTCATTGTTACTTTGGGGGGTCATCTCTACAAAATACCAGAGGTAGTTTCGACTACTGCTCCATCTAAAAATTGCCACAAGGTAGTATCTCATGCTACAAAATTCAGCTTCTTCACAATCTGTTCAAAAGGAGAACAAAAGGACACTGCAACCACTATAGCCTTGCCCCAAGCACCTTCTATCCAACAGAAGCAGGTCGACAAGGTTGCAGAAAATTGCAAAGATTCCTTCTGCACATCATCCTCTCATGTATCTCGACTTGTTGGGCAGCCTCAACCGCAAAAGGTTCGTGAAAGATTTCCACAAACTGAGCAGCGCGACGTCTCCAGCAAGACAAGCAGCTCACCAAGATGCAGATTCAACAAATGCTTTTCACTCTCCCCCGGGAACTCAACGCAATGGAGACCATTGCTTCCTAAGGAGGGAGGATTGATCCAGGTGGATATCGGTGGCCACCCACCTTTTCCAAATGGCTCAAAACAACTTTCTGGCAATTTTGGCAATTTACTATTTTTAGCAAGTTTTAACTTTCGGGGCCATTTTGAGGATCCAAATGAAGGTTTTTCGAGATCTATCTTATCAATGATAGCCAAAGGCATGATTGAGCCCCCAAAATGAATCTCCTCAACGATACCTTTCCAACGAGCTATCACACACCTAAAATGGAGATCGTATGCAAAAGTTACGACCCCGAGAAGTTGATGTACTCACTTACCCAAATGGGGCCCACATGACTTTTGGTGCTTCATCTCCTAGGGTTAGGTTTTTGGATGACTAGGACTTTTTGCATTCACATTTATTGTAAAAATTCCTTTAGAGCTTCATTGTAATCATCTTCTTGCGAATGCGAGTAGCCGTCACATCTCTTCTTAGAGATAAGCTGCCACCATTCTAGCGAGTCTTCCACTCTGTATTTTTACAGTCTTTGTACATTTCTTTCATTAATAGAAATCGTGTATTACTGTATATCTGTGTTTATGGTTGCATATTTGATACATTTCTATTATATTATTGAACATCTGTGATATCTTTGTGCATTTCCTTATTATATCTCCAATCTCATTTCGTGCCGAAAATTATCCGGATCAGTGGTATCAGAGCAGGCTGCTCTTGATCGTTTTTTCAGTGCATGTCCCCGACGAGGTCCGAGTATAGAAAGTTGGATCTTGATCTTGTCTATCTTGAAGACAATCGCTCTCACACACTCAAGAAACCCTCAATGGCGGAAGAAAAGAAAAATGACGGAGCAAACGATCCTATCAATCTGTTGTTTGAGCAAGCTCTCATGCGACAGAGGGACGAAATGATGGAGAATTTTGCCCACATCCTTCAACACCTGTCGATAGCATCAGGCGCATCTTCATCAAGCGGCCACTTTGAAGGCACCTCACCTTTCAAGGTACAAGTTAACTTTGATATTCCTGTATTTGAAGGACAAATAGCTGCAGAAGCCCTAGAAAAATGGTTAACTCTGCTAGAAGGTTATTTCTCTGTTCACAATTTTTCCGAAAAAGAAAAGATCACCTTCGCACTCCTTAAAGCTCTCCCTCATGTCAAACATTGGTGGGAAACTTACTGGGATCAAAGTTCCACAGAGGAGTCTGGAATATATGGGGTCGATCCAACTTGGGATTTTTTTGTGGATGTGGTAAAGGAACAGTATTACCCTGTTGGCAACTATGAGGACCAGTACATGAGATGGACCACACTGTGGCAAGAGAGGGGCCAAGCAGTTCCGGAGTTCACCAGTACCTTACATACCTTATGCACCAAGCTAGGAATCAAAGACTCCGAGTGGCATTTGGTTATGAAATACCGTGGGGCTCTACACAGATACATCCAGACTGAAATGGATTTTCTAGACATCTCATCACTTGGTGTTGCGTATCAATATGTTGTTAAAATTGAGCAGAAATTTAAGCACCAGAACAAACGATAATTTGGGTCTGCAAATCCGCAACAACCAAGGTATGACAAAGACAACCCTAACAAACAGTCTCCCAAAAACCAGTCCAAGACACAGGAAAAGAAGGGTCACGGGAAGACAAAGAAGGAAACTGGAAAATGGTGTGATTTCAACAAAATCCCTTGGCATGACACTGATGAATGTCTCTCAAAACAGTCATTCGTGGCCAAGATCAAAGACAAAGAGCCGAACCCTGATTTTGAATCTGATTCTGAAAATAATGGTAAAGGACAGATCATTGACGCAGACCCCACTGCTATTGTCACGACCGCAACAATTGAACCAGAAGAACCAATAGATCCTGAAGAGGAGGAGCATCTTTTTCATTCACAGATGTGGGTGAAGGGGACCCCACTACATTTTATTGTTGATAGCAGAAGCCAGAAGAACCTCATCTCAGCAGAGGTCGTCAAATAGTTGGGATTGTCGAAAACACCACACCCGCAGCCATACAACATCGGGTGGCTTCGGCAAGGAAGAGATCTCCGTGTCAACCAACAGTGTCAATTGTCATACGGCATCCAACCCTTCAAGGATGAGGTATTATGAGATGTTTCCCCATTGGATGTCTGTGATGTTCTCTTGGGCCAACCATATATGTGGAGACGCCATGCTATTTATGAGTCTTGACCCCGTAGTGTCATTGTTACTTTGGGGGGTCATCTCTACAGAATACCAGAGGTAGTTTCGACTACTTTTCCATCTAAAAAGTGTCGCAAGGTAGTATCTCATACTGCAAAATTCAGCTTCTTCACAATCTGTTCAAAAGGAGAACAAAAGGACACTGCAACCACTAAAGCCTTGCCCCAAGCACCTTCTATCCAACAGAAGCAGGTCGAAAAGGCTGCAGAAAAGTGCAAATATTCCTTCTTCACATCATCCTCTCATGTATCTCGACTTGTTGATCAGCCTCAACCGCAACAGGTTCGTGATAGATTTCCACAAACTGAGCAGCGCGGCGTCTCCAGCAAGACAAGCAGCTCACCAAGATGCAGATTCAACAAATGCTTTTCCCTCTCCCCTGGGAACTCAACGCAATGGAGACCATTGCTTCCTAAGGAGGAAGGATTGATCTAGGTGGATATCCGTGGTCACCCATCTTTTCCAAATGGCTCAAAACGACTTTCTGGCAATTTTGGCAATTTACTATTTTTAGCAGGTTTTAACTTCCGAGGCCATTTTGAGGATCCAAATGAAGGTTTTTCAAGATTTAGGTTCTCAATTATAGCCAAAGGCAATATTGAGCCCCCAAAATGAATCTCCTCGATGATACCTTTCCAACGAGCTATCACATGCCTAAAACGGAGATCGTATGCAAAAGTTACGACCCCTGGAATTTGATGTACTCACTTACCCAAACGGGGCCCACATGACTTTTGGCGCTTCATCTCCTAGGGTTAGGTTTTTGGATGTCTAGGAATTTTGGCATTCCCGTTTATTGTATAAAGGCCTTCAGAGCCTCATTGTAATCATCTTCTTGCGAATGCGTGTAGCCGTCACATCTCTTCTCAGAGATAAGCTGCCACCATTCTAGCGAGTCTTCCACTCTGTATTTTTACAGTCTCTGTACATTTCTTTCATTAATAGAAATCGTGTATTATTGTATATCTGTGTTTATGGTTGCATCTTCGATACATTTCTGTTATATTATTGAATATCTGTGATATCTCTATGCATTTCTTTATTATATCTCCGTTCTCATTTCGTGCCGAGAATTATCTAGATCAGTGGTATCAAAGCAGGCTGCTCTTGATCGTTTTTTCAGTGCATGTCCCCGACGAGGTCCGAGTATAGCAAGTTGGCTCTCGAGCTTGTATCTCTTGAAGAAAATCACTCTCACACACTCAAGAAACCCTCAATGGCGGAAGAAAAGAAAAATGACGGAGCAGATGATCCTATCAATCTGTTGCTTGAGAAAGCTCTCACGCGACAGAGGGACGAAATGATGGAGAATTTTGCCCACATCCTTCAACACCTGCCGATAGCATCAAGTACATCTTCATCAAGTGGCCACTTTGGAGGCACCTCACCTTTCAAGGTACAAGTTAACTTTGATATTCCTGTATTTGAAGGACAAATATATCCAGAAGCCCTAGAAAAATGGTTAACTCTGCCAGAAGGTTATTTCTCTGTTCACAATTTTTCCGACAAAGAAAAGATCACCTTCGCACTCCATAAAGCTCTACCTCATCTCAAACCTTGGTGGGAAACTTACTGGGAGCAAAGTTCCACAGAGGAGTCTGGAATATATGGGGCCGATCCCACTTGGGATTTTTTTGTGGGTGCGGTAAAGGAACAGTATTACCTTGTTGGCAACTATGAGAACCAGAACATGAGATGGACCATGTTACACGTCAAAATTACTCACTTTGATAGTGTCACAAGTGTCGTCATTACAAAGGTCGCAAGTGTCGCATTTTTCTCACAAGGTCGCAAGTGTCGCATGTTGCTCACAAGTGTCAGGGAAGCATACTGCCATGATGCCTATGTCGTGCCCATAACGACATGAGAAAGACACTTGAAACACCTCAAACATCTGAATTGGAAGAGGAGAAATGAGTCAACAGGCTTGCAAACCTTTTTCCATCTTAAAGCACCTCAAAAACTGATTTTTTGGAGAGGAGCACTCCCCCTTACACTATCTCGGAGCGACAACGCTCCCCCTTACACTGTCAGGGAGCGTTATAACGCTCCCCTGGCCCTTTTGAGGGAGCGCTATAGATTTTGAGAGCGCTGGCGCCCCCTAAAGCTTACTAGGAAGCCCTAGAATGCTCTGATGGCCCTTTTGAGGGAGCGCTACCTATTCTGGGCGGTTGTTAAGCTGTTGAGATGAATGGGGGAAGCATCTTTTCATTCTTGGAAGGTAGTTGGATTCGAATCCCTAGTCCAACCATGATCCTAGGGCAGATCCTCAACTGAAGGAGGCAAATCCTCAACTTTCCCAAGGATATCTCAAGTGGTTAAAGCCTCTCCAAGGCTATATAAGCAAGCTTTCTAATGGTGAAAGAGGACTACAAAATGGAGAATGATACCAAACTTATGATCTCATAAGTGAGGAATGAAAAAGGAGAATCACACCAAACTTATGATCTCATAAGTGGTGTTGGAACAGAGCTGATTGGGGGAAGAAGTGCTGATATGAAACTTATGATCTTGGAGGAAACACACAGTCAGCCAAAGGAGAGTGATTAGTGAAGCTGCTTTTATCCAGGCTGTGGATCTTTCAGGCAAGGGTTATACGAAGGGGACTTGATGAAGCTGTCGCATTCGCATCTACGATTGTAAGTACTGTTGTCGTTATTCTCATTAATATGACATGCTTGGACTGTTTCTTTCTAGTTTGTGTCTAATGTCACATGAACTTATCATTAGTTGATAGATCTATTTTTAAGCTAATATCAATAGAGTAGGAAGTGGTTGTATCTTGTTTTTCTGCAGAACTCAGCGAGGAGCAAAGGATTGGAGCGCAACTCAGAGTGTGCAGGGAAAAACATCGATAAGAAGGTACTTATGTCATCCTTCCTTCTCATGTGTTAGTTTAGATAGATTTGAAAGGAAGTCAGTGTCCACGTTAAGAATTTTCTATCTAGAGTTAGGGTCAAGCTCTTTGAGGCGATCTAGCTGTCCGCAGGGAGATTTTCCTACAACAGAAACTGGCGACTCCACTGGGGAGATAGCCTCAAATCGAAATTTCTTGTTTCGATTTTCTCCTCTTTGACCTTGTTCTATCCATTTATTGTTTCAGACCTGGTTCACTCCTCTTTTGATTGGTTTCATGAGCTGATTGGCTCCTTACCCCATCATACTCAGCATAATTGTCGGAATTGGATTGCAATTTTCTGATTTTTTGACATTTTTGGGAATTTTTTGACCCTGGCGCCCTTGTCCTAGTGTTAACAGAGCGCCAGTGCTCCCCCATATCTTTGCATAGAGCGCTATAATGCTCCTTGCCTTTGGAAACAGAGAGACAACCCTATTTGGCCCAAAAAACCTTCCAGAATTGCTTTTTCTGGGTTTTTGCCTCTGTGTCTCTTCTGCTGAGTAACCTTGTGAGTCAATGCTTCTCCTCTTCCAGCCTTGAGATCTGTCTTTTTGAAGAACGAACATCTTACTATTTGTATTTTGTAGCCTTCTTCGCCATTGTTGTTGAGTTTTTCTGTCATTTGGAGTTTGAAACCCATGCATTGTCTTTCTCTCTTTTCAACTGAACGGAAAATTCTGGTGAAGGTCATCAAAGGCTTACAGATCCTTTCATTTTGATTTAGTCAAGATCATTGTTCTTCAACTTTTTCTTTTGGGTGTGAAGTTTGTTTTATCTTTGATTGTTTCTTTTCTTTCGCTTTTCGTTTTGATTGCAACGAAAGGGTGTATTGTTTGCATGACTTTTGCTTGTGCTAGTTTGGTTTTCATTCATACAAGAAGATAATTAGCGAGGCGAGCATTATGTTAAATTAATCATTATTCATATGCAAACAATGGAAGGCATCTTTATGATTGATTGTGCATGTTAGAAGGCATCTCAAAATTTTTAGCATTGCGTCAGGATTTGATTGAGAATTGTTTGAGGACACTTCGTATTCGTGCTTGTTAAGTGAAAAGAACTCTCTCTCTCTCCCTTAGTTAGATGTTCATCGAAAGTAAATGAATACTTATCATATTCGATGCATTCTTTGGGTCTGAGTCATAATTCCATTTGTTTCACTTCCATTCTCTCTCCCTTAGATAGACATTCATCGAAAGGAGATGACTGCTTATCATATTCGATGCATTCTTTGGGTCTGAGTCATAATTCCATTTGTTTCACTTCCATACACCGCTTTGCGTAAAGAACAGCCATAAAAATCAATGCTAATTAAAAGTTATTTAAAACTTTTTCTTTTCTAGGATCCTCCACCAACAGTAGAATAGGCTTAGTACTTTGGATTAGGCTATGAGCATAACTCTCCAAAGTTTCCAAAACAAACAGTAGCATCCTGAGTTAGGGAGAGTCAAATCCAATCATCGTATAAGTCTTCCTAGGATCCCCCTCTCACACAGGGGTTACGCACGAGGTCGCATTCGGGTGAGCTACGGGGACTAACCCTCCATGGTTTAACTGATTATGGTGGTCAGATCGTATTATGGGGGTCACTTCAAGGTAAATCCACAATTACTGCGTGGAAGCCTTTTAGTTGATTTCAGGCTTGATACCCTGCCCATACATTCGGATCGGACTGTCGACTGTTCCCGCCCAGGGGCTGACTACGAATTGGTAACCTTAGTGGCCATAATCTTTAGGGTCTTACACAAGGTGACGGTGACGGGAAGTCTCACTGTACCTGGAGCAGACATTGGTCAAACTCACTCGGGCTCCTTGGAGGGTAAATCCACAATTACTGCGTGGAAGCTTGCACCAAGGCGTAAGTCCGTTAAGCAGGTCACCATTGTAACTGTTCCACCCTACCCCCGCCCCTTCTGGACTTGATCATGTGACGTTGGATTTCATCACCAACTAGTACGGTTATCGAGATAAGGTCATGTTTGCTTGGTTGTGATTCTTAGATTCTATTAGCGTATGTTGCTTCTTTTACTTAGTGGACCTTAGGTTGGGTCAGTGTTAATGGCATCGAATCCTGGGAGTACCAATGGAGGAACCCCTTCTTCTGGGGAACCTTATACCTTTTCTTCATTTGGAAACTTTGGTCCTCCATATGTTGCCACACTGAGTCTTCCAGGACTCACTATTGGATTACCAGTTTGGTTGTTTCCCACTCCGGTGATCCCGAATCCTCCCAATGTTTCAGTTGCACCTAATACTTTGGATGTCAATGCACCACCCACACATCAACCTCATGTCAAATTTTCACCTTCTTCGCCCATTAAGTCCCCTTCCATTTCTCCTTCTTCGCCTAGTGAAAGCTCCAAAGCAAGTAACCGGGTTGATCAAAAGAAGAAGAAATGAAAAGAGAAGAAGAAGAAGAGCCCGAAAAGGACCAAGGCACCAACAAAATCAGATGTTGGCTCTATGAAACCAGTTACTGTTAATAGTACTGGGAGTGTTTATGAGGTCAACAAGATTAAAAGGAAGAATCCAAAACCCAAATTCGCTTGCAGCCTTTGTAAGGGTGACCACTTTCTGAGGGATTTCCCCGGTCTTACTTAGGTCTTATAAATGTGGTCCTCCATGTCATCGGCCTCTGTCGGTCATGTCAATGATACCCCATCAACTAGTGATGTTCAGGTTGGTAATAAGAAGAAAACTATCAAGTTCCCTTGCATGGATGAGGCTTCTTCTCTTTTGGAAAAACTTCAACTTCCAAAAGGTTTTCATAAGCTCTCCTCCGACCCATCATTGGTTGATGGACTGGTCAATCCGGTTCCATCCCTTGTCGGTCCGGTTGATCAAGTGGTCAATCTAGTTTCCTCCTCGATTGAACCACAAACCCAAGTAGCTGATCCAGTTCCATCATCGATCATCCCTGCTCTTCATCAAGAGAGTGACACCAAAGAGGTCGATTCATTTCCACCCGTCGACCCCATTCTTCCCTTGGAGAATGAAACTCAAGTGGTCGATCCAGTTTAACCATCGATCAATCCCATTCCTCCATTGAGGAATGTCAAAGTGACTAATCCAGTTTCTTCCTTGGTCAGTCCCACTCTTCCTCTGAAGAGTGCCAAAGTGGTCGATCCAGTTTCACCATCGATCGATCCTATTCCTCCATTGCGGAATGTCAAAGTGACTGATCCAGTCCCTTCCTTGGTCAGTCCCACTCTTCCTCTGAAGAGTGCCGAAGTGGTCTATCCAAGTCCACCATTGGTCGATCCGATCTAATCATCGGTCGATCCTACTCTCCTTCTAGAGAGTAAACTCGATATTGCCCATGTTTTTCTTGTTAATACAGACTCTACCATGCCTGGGGGCATTCCTCCTCCTCCTGTGGAACCCCCTCCAAGTAATGAGGCCATCCTTTTTGATTGGGGTGTGCTAACTAGACCTCATCTTCCCTCCCACATTCCTTTCCAGATTACAGTACAGGTTCGTGGTCGGGACATCCCTCAAATGCTGATAGATGAGGGTGCGTCTGTTAGTATTTTTTCTTTTGTTGCTTGGTACGCTTTGGGTTGTCTGCAACTTGCACCAGTTACACAGAATCTGTTATCTTTTAACATAAGAACTAGTCAACCTTTAGGGATCCTTCCTGAGTTTCCTGTAACTTTGGGAGGGAAAACCATCTTTATCGATGTCATGGTAGTCCGAGACCCCTTGGATTTATCTTTACTCCTTGGGTGGGATTATGTCTATGCTATGAAAGCTCTTGTATCCACCCTTTTCCGTGTGATATATTTCCCTCACAATGGAAGAATTGTGACTATTGATCAACTTTCATTCATCGACCCCGATTGGGTTACCTCCCTAAGTGGTTCTTATATGCAGAAAGTATCACCCCCGCCACATGTCAATTATGTGGCGTTGTCTCCCATGACCTCAACTTCTGACGATTTGGATCCGGTAGTTGACATGGTGATCTCTTCGGTAGGGTTATTGGAGCTCGATCTCCTTACCCCTGTCACGACCCTCGACATGTGTTCCTTTCGGAGTGATTGTCTTCCATCCGATGAAGATCTCTTGGAATCCATGACCGAGTTCTGTCCCTTGACATGGTATCCTTCCAGAGCATTATCCTCTTGGAAGATGTGATCAAGAAGCAACCACGAGCATAGTTTCTCTTCTCTGTGGCAAGCTCGTTAAAAAATGAAACAGAGGCCTTGAGCATAGTTTTCTTCTCTGTGGCAAGCTCGTTAAAAAATGAAACAGAGGCCTTGAGCATAGTTTTCCTCTCTGTAGCAAGCTCGCTAAAAAATGAAACAACAATCTGGGGATCGAACCCGGAACCTTGAGCATAGTTCTTTTCCTGTGTCAAGCTCGTTAAAAAATGAAACAATCACCTCTCCCTTCAAGTTGAGTCTTTCGCCAGATCTCGTAGATGTCGAGTCGAGTCTTTCGTTAGGTCTCATTTTTGAACCTTCATTTCATCCACCTGTATCCTTTTTCTCTATCTAACACAGAAATTGGTGACAACCTCAATGTCGGTGAATGAATTGAAGCTTGGGGGGGCATGTCTCCAGCCTTTGATGATCATTTTGGAGCTGAGCCACCAGCTTTCAAGCTGGGGGCATACCGATCTTAGTCTTTGTTCTTTATCGTGATCGTAAATACATGAGAATGCAACCGGGTAAACTTTTATCTCTTTTTTGGACCCGTATGAATAACGAACACACGAAAAAAGAACCCCCCTGGAGTCTACTTTAAATCCTTTTCAGACTCTCTAAATATGAAAATATTGTCGAGTGACCTTGCTTCCTTTCACACTCGTTAAAAGGTTAGAAAGGGCATCTTTCGAGCGATAGTTTAACCCTTTTTCAGTCTAGTTGGACTATTGTACGAAAAAGGAACTGAAAGAGTTCTCTTTTGAGTGTTTTTCCAAACTCTATAATCCCGAAAAACCTTCGAGTTTTCTGTCTTTGGACTCGTTAAAGCACACATCGACAGGCCCATATGGGACCGAACCCTTACTTCTTCTAGTTCGTTAAACAAAGAAAGAGGAACTTACCAAAGGTGAGTTATACTGAGCACGTGTTATCCTCCTCGAGCTCATTAAACCAGAAAGAGGTACTCATCTATTTGGATGGGGGAAAAATTGAAAGGAGCAAGCCAAGCAGTCTCTTGAGAACATCATCCAGCACTTCTTAGAGTAGCCCTTGAACACGACACTTTGTCATTTGCATACATCATAATCCGTTGAACCTCTGCACTGAGCCAATCTTTTGAGTTCCTTTCACTCCTTTGGGTCACCCGACGCAAGTCACAGTACCCATTGCATAGTTTTGGTCCATGTCACATTTCCCTGTTGTGCCTCAGTCTTCAAGGGAAGTATCCACCTTGAGAGTCAGCCATCCCAAATATCTTGCCTCAAAACCTGTGTCAGTCCATGTCCATTTGATCTTCCAATTACATCTCCATGTCTGTTTCATGTCGTTGATGGGGGATACATCAAGGCCCTCCCTCGACGAGTCTATTCCTGTCGACTCCAACACATTATCCAGGAATTAGGCTTAGAAACCAGTCAGTACTTTGGGACCTACATGCCTCAATGGCAGGCCTCCTCACATTCGACAGTGGGTTTACATCATTGACCCCTGATCGGATGATTCCACGGATTTTAGACCTCAGCTCATCTACTCACATTCACTGGAATGTACTAAGGTACCTTGGGAATCATTGACAGTAATGGTGATCTCCCTCGCACTTGTTAACAGTTCACACCATTGACTGGTAATCAAGTGTTTTCTGCCATGTTCGACGTCAGGACATCTATTCACATGGTCAGATTCGTACCATATTGGGATTGGTAAGAAGACCCTGGGTTGAGTGATCACTTTGATATATGCTTTGCCCAAACTGCGAAGGAATTTCTATTGGACAAAGAACACATACACTATCACATAGATCCACTTTGTATTGGTCGTGGCTATGTTTTATCATCTCGTAGATCCACTATGTATTCTTCGTGGCTACGATCAAGTCCGAGTCATCAGAGTATATATCCGCATTGTATCTTCAGTGGCTATACCTTCTTATCAATACAATTATGGATCTGCAGTGTATTTTATGGCGGCCATATCTTGCAAGTCTTAATCACCCGAGCATAGGTATGCCTGCCTTGGGTTTGAAACATGTCATGATATTTGTTGGATGTTTGTGTGCAGGTTTTGTCAAGTTCTCCGAGTCTATACCCTTGCTTGAGAGTCTACAAAGCATTTCAGTTATTAGTTCCTATCTTCTAACTTCATACTTTGGGGGGCAATCTGTTACACGTCAAAATTACTCACTTTGATAGTGTCGCAAGTGTCGTCATTACAAAGGTCGCAAGTGTCGCATTTTTCTCACAAGGTCGCAAGTGTCGCATGTTGCTCACAAGTGTGAGGGAAGCATACTGCCATGATGCCTATGTCATGCCCATAATGTCATGAGAAATACACTTGACACACCTCAAACATCTGATTTGGAAGAGGATAAATGAGTCAACAGGCTTGCAAACCTTTTGCCATCTGAAAGCACCTCAAAAACTGAGTTTTTGGAGAGGAGCGCTCCCCCTTACACTATCTCGGAGCACCGACACTCCCCCTTACACTGTCAGGGAGCGTTATAACGCTCCCCTGGCCCTTTTGGGGGAGCGTTATAGATTTTGAGAGCGTTGGCGCCCCCCAAAGCTTACTAGGGAGTGCTACAATGCTCTGATGGCCCTTTTGAGGGAGCGCTACCTATTCTGGGCAGTTGTTAAGCTATTGAGATGAATGGGGGAAGCATCTTTTCATTCTTGGAAGGTAGTTGGATTCTAATCCCTAGTCCAACCATGATCCTAGGGAAGATCCTCAACTGAAGGAGGCAAATCCTCAACTTTCCCAAGGATATATCAAGTTGTTAAAGCCTCTCCAAGGCTATATAAGCAAGCTTTCTAATGGTGAAAGAGGACTACAAAATGGAGAATGATACCAAACTTATGATCTCATAAGTGAGGAATGAAAAAGGAGAATCACACCAAACTTATGATCTCATAAGTGGTGTTGGAACAGAGCTGATTGGGGGAACAACTGCTGATATGAAACTTATGATCTTGGAGGAAACACACAGTTAGCCAAAGGAGAGTGATCAGTGAAGCTATATCCAGGTTGTGGATCTTTCAGGCAAGGGTTAGACGAAGGGGACTTGATGAAGCTGTCGCATTCGCATCTACGATTGTAAGTACTGTTGTCGTTATTCTCATTAATATGAAACGCTTGGCCTATTTCTTTCTAGTTTGTGTCTAATGTCACATGAACTTATCATTAGTTGATAGATCTATTTTCAAGCTAATATCAATAGATTAGGAAGTGGTTGTATCTTGTTTGTCTGCAGAACTCAGCGAGGAGAAAAGGATTGGAGCACAACTCGGAGCGTGTAGGGACAAACGTCGATAAGAAGGTACTTCTATCATCCTTTATTCTCATGTGTTAGTTTAGATAGATTTGAAAGGAAGTCAGTGTCCACGTTAAGCATTTTTTGTCTAGAGTTAGGCTCAAGCTCTTAGAGGCAATCTACCTGTCTGCAGGGAGATTTTCCTACAAAAGACCACACTGCGGCAAGAGAGGGGCCAAGCAGTTCCAGAGTTCACCAATACCTTCCATACCTTGCGCACCAAGTTGGGTATCAAAGACTCCGAGTGGCATTTGGTTCTGAAATACCGTGGGGCTCTACACAAATACATCCAGACTGAAATGGATTTTCTGGACATCTCATCACTCAGTGCTTCTTATCGATATGCTGTTAAAATTGAGCAGAAATTTAAGCACCAGAACAAATGAGAATTTGGGTCTGAAATCCACAACAACAAAGTATGACAAAGACAACCCTAACAAACAGTCTCCCGAAAACTAGTCCAAGACACAGGAAAAGAAGGGTCACGGGAAGACAAAGAAGGAAACCGAAAAATGGTGTGATTTCCACAAAATCCCCTGGCACAACACCGATGAATGTCGCTCAAAACAGTCATTGGTGGCCGAGATCAAAGACAAAGAGCCGAACCCTGATTCAGAATCTAATTCTGAAAATAATGGTAAAGGACAAATCATTGACGCAAACCCCACTGCTATTGTCACGACCGCAACAATTCTACCAGAAGAACCAACAGATCTTGAAGAGGGGGAGCGTCTTTTTCATTCACAGATGTGGGTGAAGGGGACCCCACTGCATTTTATTGTTGATAATGGAAGAAATAAGAACCTCATCTCAGCAGAAGTCATCAAACAGTTGGGATTGTCGAAAACACCACACTCGTAGCCATACATTATCAGGTGGCTTCGGTAAGGAAGAGATCTTCGTGTCAACAAACAGTGTTGATTGTCATACATCATCCAACCCTTCAAGAATGAGGTATTATGAGATGTTTCCCCATTGTATGTCTGTGATGTTCTCTTGGGCCAACCATATATGTGGAGACGCCATGCTATTTATGAGTCTCGACCCCGTAGTGTCATTGTTACTTTGGGGGGTCATCTCTACAGAATACCAGAGGTAGTTCCGACTACTGTTCCATCTAAAAAGTGCCGCAAGGTAGTATCTCATACTGCAAAATTCAGCTTCTTCAAAATCTTTTCAAAAGGAGAACAAAAGGAAACTGCAACCACTATAGCCTTGCCCCAAGCACCTTCTATCCAACAGAAGCAGGTCGACAAGCCTGCAGAAAAGTGAAAAGATTCCTTCTGCACATCATCCTCTCATGTATCTCGACTTGTTGAGCAACCTCAACCGCAACATGTTCGTGACAGATTTCCACAAACTGAGCAGCGCGACGTCTCCAACAAGACAAGCAGCTCACCAAGATGCAGATTCAACAAATGCTTTTCCCTCTCCCCTGGGAACTCAACTCAATGGATACCATTGCTTCCTAAGGAGG
>ML806089.1:284045-324849 GCA_009831015.1 Picea engelmannii
AGTTGATGTACTCACTTACCCAAACGGGGCCCACATGACTTTTGGTGCTTCATCTCCTAGGGTTAGGTTTTTGGATGTCTAGGACTTTTGGCATTCCCATTTATTGTAAAAGGGCCTTTAGAGCCTCATTGTAATCATCTTCTTGCGAATGCAAGTAGCCGTCACATCTCTTCTTAGAGATAAGCTGCCACCATTCTAGCGAGTCTTCCACTCTGTATTTTTACAGTCTCTGTACATTTCTTTCATTAATAGAAATTGTGTATTACTGTATATCTGTGTTTATGGTTGCATCTTCGATACATTTCTGTTATATTATTGAATAGTTGCGATATCTCTGTGCATTTCTTTATTATATATCCGATCTCATTTCGTGCCGAAAATTATCCGGATCAATGTGTTTAACCTATCTGGAGGAGCAATCAGTTGGATGAGAAAAAGACAGGTTGTAGTGGCACTCTCAACTACAGAAGCTGAATACATGGTAGCCACTCATGAAAGCAAGGAAGCAGTATGGTTACAAAGATTGTGTTCAGGTATTGGGTTGGTACAACAAGCTGTGAGATTAGATTGTGACAGTCAGAGTGAAATATTCCTGGAAAAGAACCCATCTTATCATTCGAAGACAAATCATATTGATGTTCAATATCACTTTGTGAGAGACATGGTTGAGGAAAAGAAGGTGTTGCTGGAAAAGGTTGAAACTTTGAAGAATGTTGCAGATTCATTGACAAAGTCTGTGAGCACAGAAAAGTTCTCTTGGTGTAGAGTAACAATGGGAATTTCTGCTATGGATTGTCGACTATACAATCCCCTGGACCACTGGATGCAAAGAAAACAACAAGTGGGATAATGTTGGGTATGTGTTATATTCTTTGCATGTCTGTGTGTGGGCATGTTAGATATGACAACTGTGTCTGAAGATCCCTCTAGTAGTTCTCTTTGTGTTGTGTGCGCTGGGAAATTTCCTAGGGGATCCTAGGGGGGCAGGTATGCCCCCCTTGGGTTACACGCAGCGGCCCAATTTTTTTTTTTTGGGCAGTTTTTGCTACGTTTAGCATATTTCTAAATTAATCCCATATTAAGGTATTAGGGTTTTGGTATCTACAGAATACCTAAAAACATTGTATATATTGTATGGTGAATGGTGAAATTCGATATAATGAATATAAGAAAGGTTTTCCCGGTTGAGGGTTTCCGGTATAAAATCTTTGTGTACTATGTGTATGAGCCATTGATTAAACTCTGTTTTGCGTAAGAATATATATGCATTGATTTACTTCATAGGTTTAAAACTTACATTATTTACCATACTTGGTCATATTTTAGTAATCGACGGGTTGGTGGGTTGGCAAACCTTCATCTCCATCCACTTTCCCATGTCATAAGTCTGATGCTACACTTTCTTTTCTTCAACCATGTCTCTCACAAAGTGATATTGAATATCAATATGCTTTGTCTTTGAATGATAAGTCAGGCTCTTCGCCTGAAAAATTGCATTCTTACTGTCACAATCTATCCTTACAGCTTGTTGTACCAACCCAATACCTAAACACAATATTTTTAACCATACTGCTTCCTTACTTGCATGAGTGGTTGCCATGTATTCAACTTCTGTAGTTGAAAGTGCCACTACAACCTGTCCTTTTCCCATCCAACTTATTGCCCCTCCAAATAGGTTAAACACATACCCTCTTGTAGATCTCCTACGATCCATATCTCTAGCCTAGTATGCATCCAAAAATCCATGTATATTCAACACTCTATCCAATCTCGGTCTTCCTTAGTAGCACAATCCATAGCTAGAAGTGCCACACATATACCTGAAAACCCTTTTTACTGCTATCCAATTCTCCTTCCCTGGTTTTGACATATACCTGTTGAAAACTCCCAATGCATGTGCAATGTCCGATCTAGTACAAACCATTGCATACATCAAACTTCCAACTGCACTCACATATGGAACATGAGACATTTCCTCCTCCTCTTCCTATGTCTTGGGACACTGATCCGTAGATCAATTTACACCAACAAGAATAAGAACCTTGACCGGTTTACATTCATGCATATTAAACCTCTGCAATATTGTCTTGACATATTTTCTCTGATTTAACTAGAGTTTCCTCTTTTTCCGATATTTTTTAATTTCCATTCCAAAAATGAAATTTGAAGCATTGAGATCCTTCATGTCAAATTTAGAGGACAATTGAGTTTTCACATCCTAGATAATCTCCTTGTTGTTTCCTATCAACAACATGTCATCCACATACAAGACCAAATAAATCAAAATATCACCAATTAATTTAAAATACACACAATGATCCTCTTTGCTTCTTGTGAAACCAAGTCCCAACATATAAGTATCAAATTTTAAACCATACATGGACTTTTTCAGCTTACGTACTATCTCCTTCTTTCGCTTCACAGAAAATCCTTTCAGCTACGTCATATAGATTTCTTCTTCCAAATCCCAATGTAGTAATGATGTCTTCACATCCATATGTTCTAATTCAAAATCAAATGCAACATCAACAGATAACATAAATATGATAGAGGTTAACTTGACAACAGGAGAAAAAATCTCACCAAAATCAATTCCCTCAACCTGGGAATAACCCTTTGCTACTAACCGAGCTTTGTATTTCTCCACTTTTCCTTCTGCACTCAGCTTCTTTTTAAATACCCATTTGTTGCCGATGGGCTTTCTTCCAGTCAGAAACTCCACTACATCCCAAGACTCATTCTTATCCAAGGCTGCCATTTCTTCGTCCATGGCCTTTTTCCACAGATTTCCATCCTCTGAATCCACTCCCTCCCTAACAGTTCTAGGATCACCATCAGTAATAGAAAAATAAAAATTTGAACAAAAATTAGATGGAGTATACCTTCTGGTAGCCTTTTTTCTCGAACCAATCTCCTCAATACTGGAATATGAGGATCTTCTTCTTATTATTCATGTTCTTCTGTAGAGTCTGATTCATCATCCTTTTTTTAAAACTCTATTTTCTCTGGTTCTTCCTTACTTCGTAGGACTTCCTGTTAACAACATCCTTCATATCTCTAAATACCACATCTCGGTTATACACTACCTACTTAGTTTCTGGGTTCCAAATCTTATAACCTTTGAGACCATCTTTATATCCAATAAAGATACACTTTCCATCCTTCTTATCTAGCTTACTCTTGTTTTCCTTTGGAACATGAACATATGCATCACAACCAAATACCTTGAGATGTGTGAGAGAAGGTTTCTTACCAGTCCATACCTATTGAGGAGTTTTGTCATCTAGTGCTGATGAGGGTGATTTCTTGACCAATTAACATGCAATACCCACTGCCTCTGCCCATAATTCTTTCCCTAACCCGACACCAATGAGCATGCACCTTGATTTTTCCATTAACATCCTATTCATCCTTTCTATAGGTCCATTTTGTTGAGGTGTATATGGAGTAGTATTTTTCCTTGTTATACCGTGCTTCTTACAGAATTATTCAAATTCATTCCCGCAGAATTCTCTGCCATTATCTGCCCTCAACACCTTAATTATTTTCTCTGTTTGATTCTCAACAAGAGCCTTAAACTCTTTAAACATGTTAAATACTTCACATTTCTTCCTGAGAAAATATATCCAGGTATTCATCGAGAAATCATCTATAAATGAGACATAGTACATAGATTTTCCCAATGATGGGACTGACATAGGTCCAAAAACATCACTGTGAACTAGTTGTAAAATTCATTCTTCCCTCGTTGCACCAGAGGGGAATCTTACCCAATTCTTCTTTCCATATACACAATGTTCACATAAATCAAAATCCAGAGAGCGGTTAGACATACCTTCAACCATATCCTTACTGTGTAGTAGTCGAAGACCCTTCTCTCTGATATGCCCTAGTCTTTGATGCCACAACATAACCGTTTCTCCAGAGACCGTAGGACTTTTTTCTTCTTCAACTCCAATATTAGGAACAATGGAACTATTACACCCATCACTAATAGTGCTTCCATTCACCTTATACAGAGTTCCAAACTAAACTCCCTTCAACAACACCATTTCTCCTCGAACCATCCTAAAGGTTTCCTTTTCAAATATTGTTTTTACCACTGCATCGTCCATTTTTCTTATAGAAATCAAATTTTTGGCCAATCATGGGATGCGTATAACACCAGGTAGTTTTCTAATCCTTCCTTCTATGAACCTCAACTTGAATTTTCCTCGACCTATGATTATGGTTGTCGAGTCATCACCTAGGAAAACATTACCTCCATCATACCTTTCATATTCACATAACCACTCCCTGTGGGGAGTCATATGAAGGGATTCACCTGAGTCAACCAACCATGCCACACGATCTGCATGTGTGCTTGAAGAATCCAAGTACACATCCCCTCCTTCCTTGGAGGCATTTTCTTCTGTAGAAGGAGATTCTTCAGATCCCTTCTTTTTCTCAAATTTGGATCTACATTGATTCTTGTAGTGCCCTTATTTTCCACATCTCTAACATACCTTTACAAACTTTCTAGAAGATTTATATCTACCCTTAGACTTAGATATCCCACTTGAGAACTTAGATCTATTTCTTTCCTCATAGCGTCCTCTTGCAAAAAATGTGTATGTGCTCTGTCCTTCCATGTTCTTTCGTCTAATCTCCTATGACAACAAGGATGAGACCACTTCATCAAAATTCAAGGCAGTTGTATTACTACCTATGGCCACAACCAGACTATCCCACGAGTCTGGTAAAGAACACAATAAAATGATACACTTATCATCATCTGAAATTTTAATCTCAACAGATACTAACTGACTTACCAAAATATTGAAGGCATTCAAATGCTCTTCCATCGAGTCTCCATTTCTCATCCTCAGGTTATATAGCTTCTTTCTGAGGAATAGTTTATTTACTAGAGACTTAGAATGATGCAACTTCCCCAAGTTATCCCATAAATCCTTAGTTATAGCTTCCTCTCACACATTCAGTAATACTGAATCTGAGAGACACAGTCGGATTGTGCTCTTTGCCTTCCGATCCAAATTTTTCTAGTCATCTATTGAAGTTCTTGTAGGTGCAGTACCTAGATCCACCACGATCCACTGATGTTTTTCCACCAACAGATCTTCTAGCTTGAGCTTCCACAACTCAAAACTTTTCCCATTAAACTTCTCGATCTCCATTTTTGAATTGCTCGCCATTTATTTTCACTTGAAAAATCAATACCACAAATCTCTCACTATAAAAAGGATTATCACAATCCCGAGCCAAACCTTTTACCAAAAGAGCGTCCCCCTGAAGCCAACAAAGCCAACAAAGGCATCATGTAGAAAGAAAAGGAAGAACTTAGTGCAAGAGGAAGAGAATAATCTTATAGAAAACGACATCCAAATATTTTCTCTAGAGGACATGGAGCTAGAAGTAGAGATTGAGAAAATATTTCCCGCAATGGAACAACCAAAAAATATGGCTCAATAAAAAATTTTATTGGAAGTCATTGCAAACGAGACTTTTAGTGAGGAAGAATCCTTCACCTTTCAAAGTGGTTTTTTTGATAAGGAGTCTAAAAAGTTGATTGTCGAAAGTGACCAAAAGAATAAAAAGGGAAAGTCTCACTCAGAGGTCGACCTGAAGGACATGCGACCATCCCAAATTTATAAAATCCACAGGGAAACCGAGGATGCTCTTGATGATTCTATTGATGGTCTAGAAGCTAAAAATGCTAGGTTAAAAGAAAGGATCCTAGAATTGGAAGATTCCTTAATGCCTCTTCCAATCCTAGCAAGTCCTTTGTCAATGGTTAAACCAACTACACCCGTTATTAAGTTAAAATGATCTTCTAGTTTACTCACATCAGTTCGAAGTTATGTAGAGAAAAAAATTAACAAGAGAATGTCATTGATAACAAAAGCATCGGAGGTATCAAAAAATATTGTTTATTTCGGCTCAAGGGCAAATGATTTCCATCATAATATCCAAGCTGATTTAAATAATGAAGAAGGTTTCTACACTGATGTTGTCTTGACATTTGGAATTAAAGTCTCAAACATAACAACATTAAAAATAAGAGAAGAGGATCTTCCTTCTCCAATTTGAATTAAACAATTGAATGCTTGTTGGAAGGAAAAGATCAAGAATCTGAATAACATTGTCCAAGCATGCAACGAAGCCATAGTAAAAAGAGAAGAATTGTTCAAAACACTCATGAATATAGATATGGAATGAAGCATTGATGAGGTAAAATACCCTAAGTTAATTCTCAATTCAATGATTATGACAAAGCAACAATTTGATGAACAAGTTGAGATATTAAAGGGGTTATAAGTTGAGAAATTCTATGGCATAATTAAATATACTGAAGAAGAAATAGATAATTGGTTGGTTGATTATTCTGTAACAAATAAAGATATTGAGGAGGAAATACATGGAATTTCTCATGACTTAAGAGACTTGGAAGGCAAATTATTCCATATCAAATTCAGGCATGAAATAAATGTTGCACCAATGAAAAACTACATTGAATATTGGTTTAAAAAGGCAATTGATAATCTAACTAAAGAAGGCCAAGAAGCAGCAGTTGAGACGGTTCCTATAATCATCAATGAGGACAATAAAAGGAAAACAAAAAGCAAGTGAATGAGGGAGAGACCATCTGATCCGGATTTTATGAGCATAATGAAATGAATATAGATTATTAATAGGTGCTTAACACCAAAATAACAGAGATATAGTAAAACTAGTTTTCTATTCAATAAAGAAATAAGCTGGAAACTGTAATATGCAGCAGAAACAAGCTTGTTGGAATGGTGGCGGCTTATCTTTGAGAAGAGATGTGACGACTGTGCTCATTCGCAAGAAGATGATTACAATGAGTCTCTGAAGGCCTTTTTACAATAAACAAGAATGCCAAAAAACCCTAGACATCCAAAACCCTAACCCTAGGAGATGAAGCGCCAAAAGTCATGTGGGCCCCGTTTGGGTAAGTCAGTACATCAACTTCCCAGGGTCATAAATTTTCAATACGATCTTTGTTTTAGGTGTATGATAGCCCATTGTAAATATCTATTCGAGCACTAAAACAGTTGCATAAAATTTCATGATGAAATTTTGAGACCCGAAAAAACTGCTAAAAATAGTAATTATCAAAATTGCTAGAAAGTTGTTTTGAGCCAGCTGAAAAAGGTGGGTGGCCATCGATATCCACTTGGATCAATCCTCCCTCCTTAGGAATTAATAGTCTCCATTGAGTTGATTTCCCCCATCAGATGAGGAAATTTCTGTTGAATTTGGCCCCGGGTGAGCCACTTGCCTTGGTGTAGGAGTTGCCCTGCTTTGACGACTCGATAAAGATGGATCCTTTGTTGTTGAGTTCCATTGATCTGTGTGTCCACAATCTGATCACTGGATGCCTGTTGTATGTAGTCTTGGTTGATATCTATTGGTTTCAGTTGTTCTGCTACGTCTAAGGTGTCCAATAATGGTGGGAAATAAGGCCGAAGGAGGTCCACGTTGAACATTGGTTGCAGGCCAAGGAAAGGAGGAATGTTGAGCTCAAAAGAATTATCCCCCATGACCTTGGTGATAGTGTACAACCCATAATAGAGTGGGCAAAGCTTCTGATGGGGTCTTGTAAGGTGTTCTTTCTGCAAGTGCAACCAAACTTTGTCGCCCACCTAAATCTTATGTGGCACCCAATGTTGATCATGGCGTTGTTTGTATTTGTCATTGTACTTCTGTAGGATATCCTGAACCTATTGGCAGATGTGCTAGATACACTCAATGAACTAGGTGGCTTTGTCAGCTTCAGTTGGAGAAGGAGATGATTCAGTCGAGGTGATTGCAAGGGTAAGTGCAACATCTATGGGACCCAATGGTTGGAATCCCAACCCCACCTGAAAGGGGTTGTGGACGGTTGAGCTCTAATACCACTGATCCAGATTTTATGAGCATAACAAAATGAATATAGATTATTAACAGGTGCTTAACACCAAAATAACAGAGATACAGTAAAACTGGGTTTCTATTCAATAAAGAAATAAGCTGGAAATTGTAAAATGCAGCGGAAACAAGCTTGCTGGAATGGTGGCGGCTTATCTCTGAGAAGAGATGTGACAGTTGTGCTCATTCACAAGAACATGATTACAATGAGCCTCTAAAGGCCTTTTTACAATAAACAAGAATGCCAAAAAACCCTAGACATCCAAAAGCCTCTAAAGTCACTTTTTGGATGTCTAGGGTTTTTGGAATTCTTGCTTATTGTAAAAAGGCCTTTAGAGCCTCATTGTAACCTTCTTTTGGTGAATGCGTGCTTCCATCACATCTCTTCTCAGAGATAAGCCGCCACCATTCCAACAAGCTTGTTTCCGCTGCATTTTACATTTTCATCTTATTTCGTTATTGAATAGAAAACCAGTTTTACTGTATCTCTATTATTTTGTGTTAAGCACCTGTTAATAATTTGTATTCATTTCCTTATGCTCATAAAATTCGGATCAATGGTATCAGAGCAGTTTGCTCCTTTTCATCTTAATGCATGTCCCCAATGAGGTCTAAGTACAAAGAGTTGGGTCTCGAGCTTGTTTCTCTTGAGGAAAGAAGCTCTCGCACACCCAAGAGACCTCCCATGGCAGGAGAAAAGAAATATGATGGTACAGGAGATCCTTTCAAACTGTTGATTGAGGAAGCCCTCATGTAACAGAGGAATGAGATGATGGATAGTTTCATGCAAATCCTTCGGCGGCTACCAACAAGCGACACATCTTATTCGAACGGAGGTGTCACCCCCTTCAAGGTACAAATAAACTTCGATATTCCTATATTTGAAGGTCAGATAGACGCAGATGTTGTAGACAAGTGGTTGAATCTACTAGAAGGGTATTTTTTTGTCCATAACTTTTCAAATAAAGAAAAGATTACTTTTGCGCTCCTCAAAGCCATTCCCCATATCACAGATTGGTGGGAAACTTTCTATGAACACAAGGAAACAGAGGAAACCTCATTATTTTCAGTCATGGCCACCTGGGAATCCTTTAGGGATGCTATTAAGTAACAATACTACCCCGTCGGAAGTTATGACGACCTGTATACCAAATGGACCACAGTGCGGAAAGAAAGATACCAAGCAGTGCCAGATTTCACAAATATATTCCATACCTTGCTCACCAAGTTAGGTATCAAAGATTCGAAGCGACATCTGGTGCTCAAGTATCGCGGTGCTTTGCATAGATACATATAGACCGAAATGGAATTTCTGGACATCTCATCCTTGGGCGCGGCCTACCGATATGTCATCAAAATCGAGCAGAAGCTCAAACAAAAGACAGGGCAATTTGGGCCTGGTAACCCCTCACAACAAAAGCCAAGAAAGGGCGGCCCCAACCCACCGAACAAAGGGTAGAGAAAAGATGGATAGTATCAGGACAACCAGTCCAAGCCGCAAGCAAAGAAGGACACCGAAAAGACAAAGAAAGATATCGGGAAGTGGTGCGACTTCCATAAGAGCCCTTGGCATAACACTGTTGACTGTCGCTCAAAGCAGTTGTTGGTGGCCGAAGTGAAAGCCTCTGAATCAGATGCATATTATGACTCTAAAAAAGAACCAAAAAGGGGAAGATGAATCATTGACACGGAACACAGTGCCACCATTGCTACCACCAAGCTCCAGCCTGGTGAACCAGATGAGCCAGAAGAAGGAGAGCGCCTCTTCCATTCACATATGTGGGTAAAAGGCACCCCGCTGCACTTCATCGTTGATAGTGGTAGCCAGAAGAACCTCATCTTAGCAGAGGTCATCAAGTGGTTGGACCTGCCAATAACGCCGCACCCACAACCATACACCACTGAATGGCTCCGCCAAGGAAGCGATCTCCGCGTCAGCCAATAGTGTCGACTGTCGTACGACATCAAGCCCTTCAAAGATGAGGTATTGTGTGATGTTTCTCCTCTCGAAGTTTGTGATGTTATTTTGGGCCAACCTTATTTATGGAAACATCATGTTGTATATGAGTCTAGGCCTCGTAGTGTTCTTATTACTTTGAACAAGAAATTGTACAGGATACCCGAGGCAGTCCCACCTAGTGTTATTTCCTTGATCTCTGCTAAGAAATGCAGGAAGGTCATCTCTCAAACGGGGAAGTTTGTATTCTTCATGATTCGCTCTCAGAATAAGAGAAAGATCACAGCCACATCCAAGGTCTTTGCGACCAACCTCTCCACACAGCAGAAGCAAGTAGATAAGGTTGTGAAAGAATACTCAGATATCTTTTCCTCACCTATAGGGGTACCTCTGCACTGCCAGGTAAAGCACCCCATCGATCTGACCCTCGACACACCACTACCCAATGGGCCAGTCTATCATCGCTCTTTGTTAGAGAATGAGGAGATCAAGCGATAGATCCAAGAACTGCTCCACAAGGGGCACATCCGCCCCAGCTCATCACCTTGTGGGAGCCCAATCGTGCTTGTACAGAAGAAAGATGGAACCTGGCGACTCTGTATTGATTATTGTATGGTACCTGATTCCCCGAATCGATGACCTCCTTGATCAACTCACGGGTGCCAAATACTTCAGTAAGATTGATCTGAAGTCTGGCTACCACCAAGTCCCGATAGAACAAACAGATGTATGGAAGACCGCCTTCAAGTCAAAAGAAGGCCTTTTTGAATGGTTGGTCATGCCCTTTGGTTTGACAAATGCTCTAGCCACTTTCATGAGGATGATGGATGATATCCTGCATCCATTCACTAATACTTTTGTAGTGGTGTATCTGGATGACATTCTAGTTTACAGCAAGACTTGGGCCGAACACTTGCAGCATATTCAACAAGTTCTGCACACCCTGCAGCAGCACAAGCTATACGCCAACTTGGAAAAATGCTCCTTCGGCATGGATAGGGTCCATTACCTAGGCTACATCATTGATCAGAATGGCATACATGTGGATCTAGCCAAGATCCAAGTCATTTGTGACTGGCCAGCCCCAACAACACTTAGTGAGCTTTGGAGCTTCTTGGGCCTTACCAATTTCTATTGCAGGTTCGTGTTGGGTTTCTCCCATATTGCATGGGCCCTCAGCCAAATAAACAGGGGTGGTGGTAAGGCAAAATTTGCATGGGGTCGGTCCCAACAACAAGCGTTCGATGATTTGAAGCAGCGCTTGTGCTCAACCCCAGTACTTTCACTACTAGACCTGCAATGTCCTTTTGAGATCGAGGCAAATGCTTCAGACTATGTTGTGGGAATCATTCTCAATCAGCACGGCCACCCCGTGGCCTATCATAGTGAGACACTGTCAGATACTGTCCGTAAGTACCCTACTTATGACAAAGAAATGTACTCCATTATGCAAGCATGCCACCAATGGAGACATTACATTCTTGGGAAGGAGACAATCATCCACACTGATCATAAGCCACTGCAGTTCATGCAGACGCAGGGAAAATTGCATAATGACTGCCATCAAAAGTGGTCCACATACTTGCAACAACTCCACCTCAACATCAAGTATAAAATGGTAAGCACCAATCGCGTAGTTGATTGCCTCAGTAGACCGCCAGTCGTGGCACTCACCACGGTGCTAGACTCTTGCGGCCATGAGACATCTGGATGGCCATATCTGTCTTCCATCAAGTGAGAAAGAGAAGATGATCTGGGAAGCCCACTACAGTCGAGTGGCAGGACACTTCGGTTTTGAAAAGATAGTGGTGATGCTACAGAAACATTTCTACTGGCTGAAACTTCGACAGGAGGTCAGCAAGTATATCAGGTCCTGCACTGCTTGCGATATTTCCAAACTGACCACTAAGAAACAAGGCATGTACACCCCTCTTCCTACTCCTGACAGGCCATGGGAATCCATCTCAATGGACTACATGTCGGGCCTCCCATCCACCAAGCAGGGAAATGACTGTGTTTTTGTGGTTGTTGATCACGTTTCTAAGATGGCGATTATGCTTGCATGCAAGAAGAGCATCATAGCAGAGGCCACTGCCAAGATCTTCTTTGAACGAGTCTAGGTACATTTTGGAATCCCACAAACCATTCTCTCAGATCAGGATAGTCGATTTCTCAGCACATTCTGGTCGAGCCTCTGGTCACTACTGGACACCAATCTCACCAAATCCACGGCCTTCCACCCCTAGACAGATGGCCAAACCGAGGTTGTAAATCGAATGATTGTGCATATCCTTCTCATGTATAATTCAAAGCACCCTCTCACATGGGATGATCGCCTTCCCTATGTCTATAATAGCTACAACTAGGTCCTGCATAGCTCAACCGGCCACAACCCCTTTCAAGTGGGGTTGGGATTCCAACCATTGGGACCCATAGATGTTGCACTTAACCTTGCAGTCACCTCGACCGACTCATATCATGCTCCAACTGAAGCTGAAAAAGCCACCCGATTCATTGAGAGGATCCCGCACATCCACCAACAGGTTCAGGATATCCTACAAAAGTCCAATGATAAGTACAAACAATGCCATGATCAACATCAGGTGCCACATAAGTTTCAGGTGGGCGACAAAGTTTGGTTGCAGTTGCAGAAAGAATGCCTTACAGGACCCCATCAGAAGCTTCGCCCACTCCATTATGGGTCGTACACTATCACCAAGGCCATGGGGGATAATTATTTTGAGCTCAACATTCATCCTTTCCTTGGTCTGCACTCAGTGTTCAACGTGGATCTCCTTCGCCCTTATTTCCCACCATTATTGGACACCTCAGAAGTAGTAGAACAACTGACACCAACAGAGCTCAACCCCAACTGCTTACAATAGGCATCCAATGATTAGATTATGGATAGATAGATCAAGGGAACTTGACAACAAAGGATCCATCTTTATCGAGTCGTCAAAGCAGGGTAGCTCCTGCACCAAAGCAAGTGGCTCACCCGGGGCCAAATTCAGCAGAAATTTTTTCATCAGATGGGGGACCTCAACGCAATGGAGACCATTGCTTCCTAATATGGATTTTATGACTAGAATGAAATGAATACAAATTATTAATAGGTTCTTAACACAAAATAATAGATATACAGTAAATTTGGTTTTCTATTCAATAACGAAATAAATTGAAACTGTAAAATGCAGCGGAAATAAGCTTGTTGGAATGGTGGCAGCTTATCTCTGAGAAGAGATGTGACGGCAGTGAGAATTTGAAATAATAAAGTTACAATGAGGCTCTGAAGTCCTTTTTACAATAAGAAATAATTCCAAAAACCCTAGACATCCAAAAACCTAACCCTAGGAGATGAAGCGCCAAAAGTCATGTGGGCCCTGTTTGGGTAAGTTAGTACATCAACTTCTCGGGGTCGTAACTTTTTCATACGATCTTCGTTTTAGGTGTGTGATAGCCCATTGGAAAGGTATCATTGAGGAGATTCATTTTGGGGGATCAATTATGCCTTCATATATCATTGAGGAGCTTTATCCTGAAAAACCTTCATTTAGGCCCTCAAAATGGCCCCGGAAGTTAAAATTGCTAAAAATAGTAAATTGCCAAAATTGTCAGAAAACTGTTTTGATCCAGTTGGAAAAGGTGGGTGGCCACCGATATCCATATGGATCATTTACTCTATTAAAGTTTCCTTATGTATGCATACCATTTTTCTTTTATTTTATGTGATTAGAAAACTTTAGTTTAACTATGATGAATGTGAGGAAATTTTGTTTATCTTTTTCAAATATGAGATGTGTGAGGTTCTTGGTCATCTCTCAGACTCTCTTTTTAAAAACAAAACTTTTTATTTTACTGCAATCTTTATATTTTTTTGAATTTCGCGGTGGACTTTCTCAAAGTCTTATATTATTTTGAAAATCTTGAAATAAAGAGGAGTACCACCTCTATAAAAATGCAAGGGGATTTCTATCCTTGTGAGGTTGTCGTTTCGGTCCCAATGGATTCAAGTGTCAACATATTTGGAAACAATACTGGGGATTGAATTGAAATTTGAAATCTGGTTTAGCATCTTTTGAAAGATACATAACTTTTCCCCAGGCTGATCATTCCCACCTAGAAATTGGATTAAATAATCAATGAATTATCTTACATCAGCTATATAATATGGTAATAACAATAGCCGAGACCAGGGAAGAATTGGAAATATCTTGGCATACATTGGTCCAAGAAGAAGAAATATAAATCCTCTATAGACAGAGGAGAGACGAGAGACAAGACTGAAGAAACGAAATACTATCTCGAGAAACACAAGAACAAGGTCGGGATTGAAGTTGGATGAATACAAGGGACCCACTACCAGAAGTAAAAGAAAGAAACTCCATATTCTAAGAAATGGAAAACATACTTATGAAATATCTCTGGACATGGCAGGAAGAAATTAACAACCATGAGAAGAACCATGAAGAGAACCTCATGAAGAAAGACAAGGAGGTGGAGAAGGTGGTAAAAGAAATCAAGAAGACCTAATATTTGGAAATCGAAGAAGAGTGAGAGATTCCCCGATAAATATTCGAGGTGAGCAACATGACCTTTCTATTATCCCTAAGGGAACCTTGAAAGAATTTTCTGGAGACAGAACAATTGGTGCCAAAAGACACCTTAATTTATTTCTTAATGTTTGTGATTTTCATCATGTTTAATATGAGGATGTGATGGTAAGTTTATTTCTTCAAATCTTATCAGGACGATCCTGTGAATGGTATACAACATTACCCACTAGGTCAATTGGCTCATTTAACGATATCGAAGTCATGTTTGTAACTATGTTCACTCCTCCAATTGCATATCATACCTTTCTCAGTAATTTCACCTAGATTTGTTTGAGGAACAATGAGAGAATACAAGATTTTAATCTCAGGTTCAACAAAACATTGAGTAAGATTCCAGAAGATAAAGACCTAATGACCCAATGATACTTGTTTGTTATAAGAATGCAATTCCCCCAAATGTAAAATATGTTATCAGAACATCTCATATGGATACCTTGGAGGAAGCAATGATTAAGGCCACTAAGATGGAAGAAATTATGATTGAGACGGGTGTTGACCCCTATATTATCCATTGAAAAGTACAAAGGAAGCTAGGAGGCCTAAATATTGATGATCAAGGAGCCTCTAGCTCAATAAATAATGAAGAGTAGAAGTTGTGACTGATCCAAAATAAAAAGAATTGGAGCAGTATTTTTTAAGGGAACCATACGCGATGTGAAGGTAGACCCTATTATGGCACAAAAAACCAAACAAACAATTGAAATTGCACAAATGAATATAACCATCAAGAAAATTCAAAATGAGATAACCAGATTAAGAAGGGGGGGAAATTATGTAGTAAATACAAGAATGTCGGTCCAAGAGCAAAGAAGGAACCCTCCCCAAGAAAATAGAGGGAGGTTTGAAAACACTGATAATCCACAAAGACAAAGGGTTCCTAGGTAACCAATCCCAAATGCAGTTGTTCTAAATGATGTATATGATGAGAAAATGGTTGATCAAGGGAATGATTATTTACCTCATGAAAGTTATGAAAATGTACAGATGGACGGATGCGAGACGCCCATGTATATATTTGAATAAGGCAACAATGACCTTGACTCGCAAGAGAATGTTTCCCAAACATGAACGTTTGTAAATAAATCCAAGACTAAAAATGATTATGAAAAGGAAAAGGAAAAAGATAAAGAAAATGTGAATGAGAAAAACACAAATGAAAATGTGACAGATAGTGCTCAAAGCAAGAAGCAACACCTAATGTCAAACCCTACCCAGATCAAATACAATGTTGTAGAAGACTTGAGTAAGCTAAGGATAACTCTTCCTTTAACAAAAGTGGTAAAGATCCATCAACAAAGGGAAAATATTTTGATATTGTTGGATGATCCATATGGAAAAATGGAGGTTGTTTTTATAAGTCCAAAACAAATCCATAACATATAAACCGTCAAGTTGAGAGGTAAAATCCCACCTTTTTATATTTCAATTGAAAATCATGATGGTGCACTTCATAATTGTTTAGTTGATACTGGCGTGACCAATAATATTATGCCAATGGAAGTCATGGAGGAATTGTGCATGAGTTGCATCAAATATTATGATACTGGTGAAATTATATATGCAATTGATTCCAGACAAGTTCCATACTATGGAGAAATCAAATATTTTTATGCTTGGATCATAACGGCTCCCCATATTATTACAGTTTTCAATATTGTTGTGGTAGACCTTCCTCCTGCATATGGAGTTGTATTAGGAAGAGATTGGTCATCTATGATAAGAGGATACATAATGAACGATGGAAGTTGCATGATGTTGCCAGATAAAGAAGGAGCAATGGTTAAGGTCCCTCGTGAACCCAAGAGACCCTTATCTTTAAAAAAGAAGGATAATGAACTAATGGAATATTATATAGACACTGGGATAAGAAACTATGCTATCCTAAACATGGAGCAGATTGAAGACATGGAGAAAATTCAAGATATGGAGAATCAAAGGCATCAATTTGAAGGTTACTTGAGTATGCCATTTGATGGAGCTTGCTCAAATTCTGAGAGTGGAGTTGGAATTGTCCTTGTAAACCCAAGAAATATTGTGCATCCACACACTATCAGACTTGAATTTGTATGTACCAATAATGAGGCAGAATATGAAGCTTTGAATCAGGGAATTAGTATCGCACAAGAAATGAAGATAGAATATCTAATTGTGACAGGTGACTCCGAGTTGGTAATAAATCAAGTTACCCAGAGGTATAAGATTGAAAAAGAAAGACTCAAGATATATTTCAAAAGATTTAATGAATTGATGGAATCCTTCATCTCTTTCAACATTTCTTTTGTCCCAAAGGACAAAAATCAGAAGGAAAATTATTTATCTTTGGTGGCCTCACTATCAAACCCAGATGGTGTTCATAGAAAAACATATTTTCAAGTAAAAAGAATATTCCAACCTTTTGTACCAAATAATCATGATTATTTACAAGTTTTTGAGAATGTTTAACAATTGGAAATTTTTTTGATGAATGATGATGAAGACGAAGACAATCACGTAACTGTTGTCCTGGGGAATTGTATTCAATTTAGGTCTCTTTTTACAAGAGATGATCATGATAAAAAAACTTATGGAATAAGCATCGCTCTGAAAGGTCCAAGAAACAAGAAAAATTAATATTGGAACTGATAGTTCCGCAAAATACATCAATTTGGGAGTTGATTGCACAATTGACGAAGTTGACCAATATGTTGCATTATTTAAATAATATCTCGATGTGATCGCATGGAGTTTTGATGATTTGAAGGCATATGATAAAACAATACTTCAACATATTATTCCCTTGAGAGAAGGGACAAAGCCTGTCAAGCAGAAGATAAGGATAATAATCCCCAAATTAAAACCACTGGTAAAGGTTGAATTGGAGAAATTAAAGAAAGTTGGAATAATGTACCCCATTACACATTTTGATTAGCTTTCAAACCCTATGATAGTGAGAAAAAATACTGGGGATATCTGGATGTGTGTAGATTTCAGGGATATTAACAAATCAAGCATAACAGATAATTATCCTTTGCATAACATGGAATTTCTTCTCCAACAAGTCACGGGATCAGCTAGTGTGTCCATGTTAGATGGTTTTTTCAGGGTATAATCAAGTCTTGGATGTTGAATAAGACAAACCAAAAACAACTTTCATAACACCTTGGTAGACATATGCATATTCTCGAATGCCCTTTGGTTTAAAAAATGAAGGAGCTACATTTCAGAGGGATATGGATCATAATTTTCAAGGGTTGATAGGAAAATTCATGGTGGATTATCAAGATGATTTAACGGTACACTAAAAAAAAGGAGTGATCACATTCATCACATGAGGAAAGTTTTTGACAGGTGTAGGTTATATGGTGTTTCCTTAAATCCAAATAAATGTTTATTTGATGTATCCCAAGGCAAACTATTGGGTAATATTGTGTGTAAGGAAGGAATTAATAGATCCAGAAAGAGTTAAAGCTATGAATGAACTCAACCCCCCATCATCTAAAAAGGGAGTTCAATCATCCTTTGGCAAGATCAACTTTGTATGGATATTTTTCCCTGACTATGCAAGTATTGTGAAGCCGATCAATTTATTGTTGAAAAGGGAACAAAGGTTTGAATGGACCACTGATACACAAGAAGGTTTTAATAATGTCAAAAAGTCAATCACTACAGCTCCATTCCTCATTAGCCCAGATTTCCAAAGAGACTTCATCATTAATTCATTCTCTACAGAAACATTGTTGCATCTATTCTTACTGAGAGGAATACCAAGGGTGAAGAATTGTCAATTAGCTTCATGAGAAAGAACCTTCATGATTATGAACTGAGATATTCAGAATTGGAGAAGCAATCCCTATCTCTTGTGAAAAATGTGGTGCACATTCGGTATTACATACTAAATTCTGATGTCATTGGGTATGTTGCATCCTCTCCTATGAAGATGATTTTAAATCAGCAATTGAGAGAAGGAAAATGGGCAAACTAGCTGGTGAAGATTCAAGAATATGATAATGAAATTAAACCTTCGAAGGAAGTCAAAGGCCAGGGTTTATGTAATCTCATTTCAAATAGTGATTCTTTGGATTGAGTGATTTCAATATCAGTAGGAGAACCCATGGAAGATTCAGTGTGGTATAGAGATATTGTATTCTACTTGAGGTCTCGACAATTTCCAATCACCATGAACCCTAAAGAGCGAAGAACATTGAAAATGAAGTCGAGTCAATATGTGTTGATTGTTGATATATTGTTTAGGAGGAACTATGAAGGTATATCGTTGAGATGTGTTGATGAAATGAAAGATCAAGAATTGATGAAATAATTCCATGAAGGAATATGTGGTGGATATTTTACGCCTACCACCACCGCACATAAGATAATAAGAGATGGGTTTTATTGGCCATGAGTTTTTAAAGACTCATGCTACCATAAGGAAATGTGTATCTTATCAACAATTTTCAGGGAAAAAGAAAAATATAAAATTCCATTACAACCTATATATGTAGAACAACCATTTTCCCAAAGGTATCTCAATGTCGTTGGATGAATAAATCCAATGTCAAGCAAAGGACACACACACACACACACACACACACACACACACACACACATATATATATATATATATATATCCTCACCACTACATATTTTTTTACAAAGTGGCTAGAAGCAGTGGAATTAAAAAAGGTTGATTCTGAAGAGTTGACTAAGTTTCTCAAAGATAATATTTTGTCTAGGTTCAGTGTCCAAGAAAAAATCCATCGCTGATAATGGATTGATTTTCATTGGCTCGAAATTTATAGAATTTTTTGGAGAATATGGGATTGTTATCGGGTAGTCATCAAATTATTATCCACAAGGGAATGGTCTTGTAGAATCCACTAATAATACACTCATTCAGGTATTGGAAAAAAATATTGATAAGAACCAAAGGAATTGGCATTTGAAGTTGATTGATGCATTTTGGGCGAGAAGAATGACTCTGAAAGACAACACTGTGACGTCTCTATATACAGTGGTTTATGGAAAAGAAGCAAAAATTCTAATTAGCCTCGAGATAAATGCCTTAACTTTTGTAGTTAATACAAAGGATGCAGAAGATAGTTCACTTATGCAAAAGAGAGTGAACTAGTTATTGAAATTGGAGGAAGAACGAAGTAAAGCCTTGAATAGAACTTCTCATAGACAACAAAGTATCAAAAGATATTTTTATCAGAATGCAACTGTAAATAATTTTGAAAAGGGAGAACTGGTGTTACTCTGGAACAAAGCTAGGGAGAAACCATGGATGCACAAAACATTTGAAGCACTTTGGGTTGGAACATACATCATTGAAAAGATCATGGGTTTTAATTCTTATATGCTCAAATATATGAAAGGTAAAATGTTAATGTTTCATGTTAATGGGAAACATTTGAAAGGTTTCTTCGCCTAAATTTTTCTCATTTCCTTGTACATAATTTTTTATTTTACTTAGTTTGTATATACTTACCTTTTGACTCCATATCCCAATGTATGGAAGCACATGGTCATGAATATTCTAGATTCTTGACAACCCACAGGGGGTTATCATCCCACAGTTGGAGCCAGTTGTTGAGATCATTTCTCGTTTCCAGGTTTTCCTTCCCCGTTCTATCTTCCCAACTTATTTTTTCCATTTTTTTCCCTCTTTTACACCTCCCCTTGTTTCCCTCTTTAATTTATCCTTTCTTCTCTCCCTTTCTAGTTACCATACTTAGTCATATTTCAGAAATTGGTGGGTTCACAAGTTGGCAGGTTGGCAGAACTTCATCTCCATCCACTTTCCCATGTCATAAGTCCGCTACTACATTTATCCCTTTTTCCAATTTCACATGTTCGCGGGTTCAACCCCTCATCCTCCAAGTTATGTGATCTTCAATTTGCACCCCAAGTTTCGTGATATACATTTTGACAAGTAGATTTGTCGTGGGTGCCTAGCCCCAAAGTATTTTATTCTTGCTGCACACAAGTTTGACCGATTGCCTTTCCACAGTTAACATATTTTTGATAGTCCATAATCGCGAGTTGGAGGGTTCATGAAAATATCCATATTCAAACTCTTTATCGCCTGTCCCCGCTATTCTATTGATTTTCCCAATATGCATTAAGTGTTGTTTAATTCAAACAATTTTTGTGCAGTCTCTCAAAAGATTGTCATTAATGCTGAAAGGCTCGAGAAATTACTCATTAAATTGCATTAAGTCTCCATTTTACAAGGGACTAAATTGTTATCATCCCTCCGAAAACATTTATTTGAGGTTACTATCCAGCTGAAGAAATACTCTCGTCAACCTATGGAAGCATCAACTAGACAATAGTTTTCTAGTGATACTTTAAATATCTTTGGTCATGAAGATCAGAACTTCCAGTGGTCAAGAGAATATTCATATTATTCCTCTCCTCCTGCACATAAAGACGTAATTTGGGCATATGGAATCAATCACGTCGAGTGTGTTCCTGAGGTTTTTGAGTGTACAAAACTTGTTGCATGGTGTGTGGACAAGTACATGCCAATCCAGAGAATTATACAACTCCAATATCATTATTCGATTTCCCTTTCATCGCAATATGTTGAAGCTCATAGAGCCGATGCTTAATTTCAAAGGAGAATATTGTAGATATTTTTTGAAGAAACATAACAATGGGCTTGAACTCCTGCCTAAATATTTGTAGAATCTTACATCTATTCCAACATAACTAGGATCCAAGTTGAGTCTTTTAAAAACCCCTATCGAGAAATTGCATGGATTTTTACCAGGATGAAAGGTCAGGAAAGCACTTCTACTATCTCTTGCATGATTTTATATATTTTATATTTTAGAGTGAAAGAACATGACATATTTGAATGGAGAAAATTGATTTCTATCGAAATATCGTCCCAATTACCACACTATAAAAAGGACAAAAATTATTTATGGCTTCGTATCTGATATTTGTTTTTGTGTATTGTTGTCAATTTCCAAACTTGACCATAAGTAAGAGGGTGAATCATGAAATAGATCTATTTACCTTCATGTATCAGGCACTATGGATACATAATACTCCTCTGTATTTTTACAACATTTATAATGATTTTGTTTCAATCTTCAAAAGGTTGTTGTTGGGAGAAAATACTTCAAGGATATCTGACCAAGCTAACATATTCTTAGAGAAAAAAAGGAACAATAGAACAAACGGATAATCACAGTGTCATAAGGATATTATGGTTGAACGAAAATCCTCATTTTCTCCCATATCATGTATCTGACAAATTATTCATTACAGAGGTGGCAAGGCAATACAACTTTTGGCTACATTTTTTCCTTGAAAAAAGGAAAAAGCAATGTATTCCCCTACCATGGAATATTGGATATTTCATGTTAAGAAACATAAATAAAATTGATGAGTTTGCATATCATTTCAACAATGTGAATTTAAAGTATGCTGAAAAGATAAAAGGCTTTGATCCGAACAAAATCTTTGTAGAACATATGATTTCGGTGGGATTCAGTGACTCATTCATCTATACTATATTGACTAAAGAAGAAGAAGGTAACAACCAAAGTACTCATGTACACCATGTTGGTGGCCTAGAAACATTACTGAGTACTAATGATTTTTATAAGAAAAAGGGAAAAATTCCTAGTGAAAGGAGCGCTCAATATCCAATTGTTACTCCCAACAATACTACATCATGGATCAATGCTCCAATGGCCCACCCAATTAAAAAGGTTGTCAACAATAGTTAAAGTGGAGGGGGAGAGAAGAATCCTCCCCCTGGGAAAATCAAGAGTTCACATAAGCTCCCCATGAGAAAGAAAAGGAAGAATTTAGTTTAAGAGGAAGAGGATAATATTATAGAAAATGACATCCAAATATTTTGTCTGGAGGACATGGAACTAGAAGTAGATATTGAGAAAATATTTCTTGCAATGGAACAACCAAAAAATATGTCTCAACAAAATTATTTAATGGAATTCATTGCAAATGAGACTTTTAGTGAGGAAGAATCCTTCACTTTTCAAAGTGTTGTTTTTTATGAGTCTAAAAAATTGATTGTAGAAAGAAGTGAGGAGAAGAATAAAAAGGGAAAGTCTCACTCAGAGGTCGACCTGAAGGACATATGACGGTCCCAAATTTCTAAAATCCACAGGGAAACTAGGGATGCTCTTGACGATTCTATTGATGGTCTGGAAGATGAAAATGCTAAGTTAAAAGAAATGATCAGAGAATTTGAAAATGCCTTAATGCCTCTTCCAATCCTGGCAAGTCATTTTTCAATGGTTAAACCAACTACACCCACTATTAAGTTAAAAGGATCTTCTAGTTTACTCACAGTAGTTTGAATTTATGTAGAGAAAAACATTAAAAATAGAATGGCACTGATAACAAAAGCATGGGATGTATCAAAAAATATTGTTTCTTTCGACTCAAGGGCACATGCTTTTCATGAGTATCTGGAAGTTGATTTAAAGAATGAAGAAGGTGTATACGTTGATGTTGGCTTGTAATTTGGAATACAATTCTCAAACATGATAGAATTGAAAATAAGAGAAGAGGATATGCCTTCTCCAATTTGAATTAAACAGTTGAATGCTTGTTGGAAGGAAAAGATCAAGAATTTGAATAACATTGTCCAAGCATGCAACGAAGCCATAGTTAAAAGAGAAGAATTGTTCAAAATACTCACGGATATTAGTCTGGAAGGAAGCACTTATGAGGTACAAGACCCTAAGTTAATTCTCAATTCAATGTTTATGACAAAACAACAATTTGATGAAAAATTTGAGATATTAAAGGGGTTGTTAGCTGAGAAATTCTATGGCATAATTGAATATAATGGAGAAGAAATAGAGAATTGGTTGGTTGATTATTCTTTAAAAAATCAAGATATTGAGGAGGAAATACATGGAATTTCTCATGACTTAAGAGACTTGGAAGGTGAATTATTTAATATCAAAATCAGGCATGAAATAAATGTCGCACCAATGAAAAACTACATTGAAGATTGGTTTAAAAAGGAAATTGATAAACTAACTAAAGATGGCCAAGAAGCGGCACTTGAAACGGTTCCTATAACCATCAATGAGGACAATAAAAGGACAAAAACAAGCAAGTGGATGAGGGAGAGACCATCATCAAAGAAGGAACCCTCCCCAAGAAAACAGAGTGAGGTTTGAAAACACTGATAATATGCAAAGACAAAGGGTTCCCAGGAAACCAATCCCAAATGCAGTTGTTCTGGATGATGTATATGATGAGAAAATGGTTGAGAAAGGGAACGATTATTTACTTGATGAAAGTTCTGAAATGGTACATATGGACATATGTGATACATCCATGTATATATTTTAAGAAGGCGACAATGACCCTAACTCGCAAGAGAATGTTGTTGAAACACGAGCATTTGTAAATAAATCTAAGAATAAAAATGATTCTAAAAAAGATAAAGAAAAGGTGAATGAGAAAAAGGAAAATGAAAATGTGAAAGATAGTGTTGGAAGAAAGAAGCAACACCCGATGTCAAACCATACCCAAATGAAATACAATGTTGTAAAAGACTTGAGTAAGCTAAGGATAACTCTTCATTTTACAGAAGTGGTAAAGATCCCTCAACAAAGGGAAAATATTTTGAGATTGTTAGATGATCCATATGGAAAAATGGAGGTTGTTGTTATAAGTCCGAAACAAAGCCAGAACACATCAACCGTCAAGTTGAGAGGTAAAATATCACCTTTTTATATTTCAATTGAAAGTCGTGATGTTGCACTTCATAATTGTTTAGTTGATACCGGCACAACCAATGATATTATGCCATTGGCGGTCATGGAGGCATTGGGTATGAGTTGCACCAAATATTATGAGACTAGTGAAACTATATATGCAATTGATTCCAGACAAGTGCCATCTTATGGCGAAATCAAACATTTTTATGCTTGTATCACGGCGGCTCCCCATATTATTACAGTTTTCAATATTTTTGTGGTAGACCTTCCTCATGAATAATGTTGACAGATAAAGAAGGAGAAATGATTAAGGTCTCGTGTGAACCCATGAGACCCTTCTCTTTCAAAAATAAGGATAATGAACTAATGGAATATTCTTTAGACATTGGGATATGAAACTATTCTATCCTAGACATGGAGAAAATTCAATATATGGAGAATCAAAGGCACCAGTTTGAAGGTTACTGGAGGAGGCCATTTGATGGATCTTTCTCAAGTTCCAGGAGTGGAGTTGGAATTGTCCTTGTAAACCCAAGAAAGAGTGTGCATCTACATGTTATCAGACTTGAATTTACATGTACCAATAATGAGGCAGAATGAGAATCTTTGATTCAGGAAATGATTCTCGCACAAGAAATGAAGATAGAACATATAATTGTGATAGGTGACTTCAAGTTGGTAATAAATCAAGTTACCCAGAGGTATAAGATTAAAAAATAAAGACTCAAGTTATATTTCAAAAGAGTTAATGAATTGATGGAAGCCTTCAGCTCTTTCAACATTTCTTTCATCCCAAGGGACAAAAATCAAAAGGCAGATTCTTTATCTTTGGCGACCACACTATCAAACCCAAATGATGTTCAGAGAAAAAACATATTTTCAAGTAAAAAGAATATTGTGACCTTATGTACCTGATAATCAGGATTATTTACAAGTATATGAGAATGATGAACAATTGGAATTTTTTTTTATGAATGAAGATGACGATGAAGACAATCACATAACTATTGTCCCGGGGAATTGTATTCAATCTGAGTCTCTTTTTACAAGAGATGAAGTTGACCAATATGCTGCATTATTTAAAGAATATCTTGATGTGTTTGTATGGACTTATGATGATTTGAATACATATGATAAAACAATATTTCATCATATTATTCCCTTGAGAGAAGGGGAAAATCATGTCAAGCAGAAGATAAGGATAATGAACCCCAAGTTAAAACCACTAGTAAAGGTTGAATTGGAGAAATTAATGAAGGTTGGAACAATATACCCCATTAGACATTATGATTGGCTTTCAACCCCTGTGAATTTCTTCTCCAACAAGTCACAGGACCAACCTGCATGTTTATGTTAGATCGTTTTTCTTGGTATAATAAAGTATTGGTTGTTGAAGAAGACAGAGCAAAGAGAGCTTTCATAACACCTTGGGAGACATATGCATATGATCGGATGCCCTTTGGTTTAAAAAATGCAGGAGTTACATTTCAGAGGGATATGGATCATGCTTTTGAGGGGTTGATAGGAAAATTCATGGAGGATTATCAAAATGATTTAATAGTACACACAAAAACAAGGTGATCACATTCATCACCTGAGGAAAGATTTTGACATGTGTAGGTTATATGGTGTTTCCTTAAATACAAAGAAATATTTATTTGTTGTAACCCAAGGACAAATATTGGGTCATATTGTGTGCAATGAAGAAATATATATATATATCCGGAAAGAGTTAAAGCTATAAATGAACTCAAACTCCCATCATCTAAGAAGGGATTTAAATCATTCTTTGGCAAGATCAACTTTGTACGAAGATTTTTTCCTGACTATGCAAGTATTGTGAAGTTGATCAATTTATTGTTGAAAAAGGACCAAAGGTTTGAATGGACCACGGATACACAAGAAGATTTTAATAATATCAAAAAGGAAATTGCTACAAATCCAGTCCTCATTAGACTAGATTTTCAAAGAGACTTCATCATTTATTTGTCCGCTACAGAAACAATTTTTGCACCTATTCTTACTCAGAGGAATACCAAGGGTGAATAATTTCCAATTAGATTCATGAGCAAGACCCTTCATGATTATGAATTGAGATATTCAGAATTGGAGAACCAATCCCTATCTCTTGTGAAATCGGTGTCACAATTTAGGAATTACATACTAAATTCTCATGTCATTGTGTATATTCCATCATCTCCTGTGAAGATGCTTTTAAATCAACAATTAAGAGAGGGAAAATGGGAAAACTGGTTGGCAAAGATTCAAGAATATTTTATTGAAATTAAACCTTTCAAGGTTTTCAAAGGACATGGTTTATGTAATCTCATTGCAAATAATGATTATTTGGATGGAGTGATTTCAATCTCAGTAGGAGAACCCATGGAAGATTCAGAGTGGTATAGAGATATTGTATTCTACTTGAGATCTGGACAATTTAGAGTCACCGTGAATTCTAAAGAGCAAAGAAAATTGAAAATGAAGTTGAGTCAATATGTGTTGATTGTTGATATATTGTACAAGAGGAACTATGATGGTATATTGTTGAGATGTATTGATGAAAGGAAAGATCAAGAATTTATGAAATAATTCCATGAAGGAATATGTGGTGGAAATTTTGCGCCTACCACCACCTCCCATAAGATAATAAGAGCTGGGTTTTATTGGCCATTAGTTTTTAAAGACTCATATGCTACCATAAGGAAATGCGTATCTTGTCAACAATTTTCAGGGAAAATGAAAAAATATGCAATGTCATTACAACCTATATATGTAGAAGAACCATTTTCCCAATGGGGACACAATGTCATTGGACCAATAAAGCCAAATTCAAGCAAAGGACATATATATATCCTCACCACTACATATTATTTTACAAAGTGGCTAGAAGCGGTGGCATTAAAAAAGGTTGATTCTGAAGAGTTGATTAAGTTTCTCAAAGATAATATTTTGTCAAGGTTCGTTGTCCCAAAAATATTCATCACTGATAATGGCTCAATTTTCATTGGCTCAAAATTTATAGAATTTTGTGGAGAATATGGGATTTTTATGGGGCAATCATCAAATTATTATCCACAAGGGAATGGTCTTGCAGAATCCACTAATAAGACACACATTCAGATATTGGAGAAAAATATTGATAAGAACCAAAGGAATTGACATTTCAAGCTGACTGATGCATTGTGGGAGAGAAGAATGACTCTGAAAGACAACATTGGGATGTCTCTGTATACATTGGTTTATGCAAAAGAATAAAAAACGCCAATTAGCCTCAATCTAAATGCCTTGAATTGTGTAGTTAATACAGAGGATGCAGAAGATAGTTCACCTATGCAAAAGAGAGTGAACCAGTTATTGAAATTGGAGGAAGAACGAAGTAAATCCTTGAATAGAACTTCTTAGAGACAACAAAGTATCAAAAGATATTTTGATTAGAATGCAACCGTAAAGAATTTTCAAAATGGAAAATTGGTGTTACTATGGAACGAAGCTAAGGAGAAACCATCGATGCACACAATATTCAAAGCACTTTGGGTTAGACCATACATCATTGAAAACATCCTGGGTTTTAATTATTATATGCTCAAAGATATGAAGGGTAAAATGTTAATGTTGTCTGTTAATGGGAAACATTTGAAAGGTTTCTTCGCCTGAAATTTTCTCATTTCCTTGTACATAATTTTTTCTTTTACTTAGTTTGTATATCCTTACCTTTTGACTCCATATCCCAATGGATGGAGGCACCTGGTCATGAATATTCTAGATTCTTGACAACCCACAGGGGGTTATTATCCCACATTTGGAGCCAATTGTTAAGATGATTTCCCATTTCCAAGTTTTCCTTCCCCATTCTATCTTCCCAACTTATTTTTTCCATTTCTTTTCCCTCTTCTGCACCTCCCCTTGTTTCCCTCTTTCTTTTATCCTTTCTTCTCTCCCTTTATATTTACCATACTTAGTCATATTTCAATAATCGGAGGGTTCATGGGTTCACAGACCAACATGTCCATCCACTTTCCCATGTCATAAGTCCATTGCTACACTTAGCCATTTTTTCAATTTTGCGGGTTCGCGGGTTCAAGCCCTCATCCTCCAAGTTTCATGATCTTCACTTTGCACCCCAATTTCCGTGATCTACATTTTGACCAACAAATTTGTCACGGGTGCCTAGCCCCAAAGTATTTTATTCCTATTGCACGCAAGTCCAACCGACCGCCTTTCCACTCCTAACATATTTTTGATAGTCTATAATTGTGTGTTCGCGGGTTCCCAAGTTGGCAGGTTCATTAAAATATCCATATTCAAACTCGCTCTCGTATGTCCCCACCATTCTCTTTCTTTTCCCAATATGCATTAAGTGTTGTTTAATGTTAACAACTATTGTGCAAGCTCCGAAAATATCGTCATTAATGGAAAAAGGCTCGAGAAATTACTCATTAAATTATATTAAATGTCCATTTTCCAAGGGATTAAATTTTCACCATATCTCTGAAAAGATTTATTTAAGGTTATTATCTAGTTGAAGAAATACTCTCATCAACCTATGGAAACATCATCTAGACATAGTTTTGTGGTGATAATTTAAATCTATTTGGTCGTGAAGACCAGAACTTCCAGTGGTCAACAGGATATTCATATTATTCCTCTCCTCCTACATGGAAAGACGTAATTTGGGCATCTAGAATCACTCGTGCCAGTTGTGTTCTTGAGGTTTTTGAGTGTAAATAACTTGTTGCATGGTGTGTGGACAAGTACGTGCCAAGCCATAGAATTATACAAATCCAATATCATTCTCTGATTTCTCTTTCACCACAAGTGTTTCGCAAGATGTTGAAGCTCCCAGAGCCGACGCTTACTTTCAAAGGAGAAGACTGCAGAAATTTTTTGAAGAAACATAACAATGGGCTTTACCTCCTTCTTGAATTTTTGGAGAATCCTGCATCTATTCCAAAATACATAACCATGATCCAGGCTAAGTCTTTTAAAAACCCCTATTGATAAATTGCATGGATTTTTGCCAACATGATAGGTCAGGAATGCACTGCTACTATCTCTCGCATGATTTTATATATTTTATATTTTACAGTGAAAGAGAATGCCATATTTGACTGGGGGAAATTGATTTCTATCAAAATTGTGTCCCAGTTATCACACTATAAAAAGGACAAAAAATGTTTATGGCTTCTTATCTGATATTTGCTATTGTGTATTGTTTTCAATTTCCAAATTTGACCATAAGTAATAGGGTGAATCGTGAAATAGATCCAGTTACCTTCTAGTATCAGGAACTATGAAGACATAATACCCCTCTGTATTTTTATGAAGTTTATAATGATTTTGTTTCAGTCTTCAAAATGATGTTGTTGAGCAAAAATACTTCAAGGATATCTGACCAAGCTAGCAGATTCTGAGAGAAAAAAGGAACAATAGAACAAATGGAGAATCACAGTGTCATAAGGATACTCTGCTATACAGAAAATCCTTCTTTTCTCGCTATCATGTATCTGACAAATTATTCATTACAGAGGTGGCAAGGCAATACAACTTATGGCTACATTTTTTCCATGAAAAAAGGAAAAAGCAATGTATTCCCCTACCATGGAAGATTGGAGATTTCATGTTAAGAAACATAAATAAAATTGACGAGTTTGCAAATCATTTCAACAATGTGAATTTAAAGTATGTTGAAAATATAAAAGGATTTGATCCAAACAAAATCTTTGTAGAACATATGTTTTCAGTGGGATTCAATAACTCGTTCATCCAGACTATCTTGAATGAAGAAGAAGAAGGTAACAACCAAAATACCCATGTACACGATGTTGGTGACCTAGAAACATTACTCAGTACTAATGATTTTTATAAGCAAAAGGGAAAAGTGTTGATTTTTCAATAAGCTAGGTTTAAGCATGAAGTTCATTCCATTTTTAGCATTTTACTTAAACCATAAAAAAATTGTTGCAGCAACCAAGATCACAAGAAGAAACACCATGCACAAGTACATAAGAAGTATCATGGGAAACCCTTCTCAACAAGGGAAGAAAACCCAACCAATCCTTTGTTATATTCTTCAAGAGAAAGACCTCCACCACCATAAAAACCCATCACACAAAAGGGTGCTCACAAACCCTAGAATACTATCGCCCAAGAGAGGTGCACACTTTTCCCAAGAACAAGAGTTTGCTTAAATTTCCAAACTCACACTTGTGATATGATTCCTCGATGGGGAAATTACCTTTATTTATATTAGAATGAAGTTGTCAACAGTAATGTCTATTGGCACAACAGGGCCGACCTCAATAACTTAGAATATAATTAATAATTACCATATTAATTATCTTTCACTTTATGGTGGGGTCGACCTGTACCCTTTACATCACAAATAGGGTTATAGGTAAGTTTGACTATTGTACAATATAGCAAGGGATCTCATATGCCCATTAGTGATCGGCCACTAGGGTCACATCCATCTGTGATCATCCACAAGGATGTCCACATATCTATCTCACTACATCTCACAGGAGAACCACATTCACTAGTGCTTAGTTGCTAGGATCATGTTCACATGTGCTCAGCCACAGGCACATCCAACTCAATAGATATCTTTCTCACTGTTACATAGGAGAATCATCTGGAGTATCGCATCATCTTAACTCTCTGCACATAGGAGAATAGTAAACCCATCACATGGGCTCATTCACCCCTCACAGGGGTACACATCGTTTCATCTCAAATGATACACCCATCACATGGGTATCCTCCCCTCTCAGGGGCACACAACGTTTCATCTCCGTCTTAATGAGAATGACATACCTAACTCATGGGATTCCCCACACAGGGGCACACAACATTCCATCTCCATCTCAAAGAGGAACCACACACCCAACTCATAGGCTTCCTCACCCCACACAGGGGGACACAATGTTCCTTCTTTGTCTCATAGAGGAACCACACACCCAACTCATGGGATTTATCTCAGGCCGACTCACTCAGTCTGTGTCCTAGAGGATGTCTCACACAGTTGTAATCATCAACACTCTCTCTTAGCTAGGGAGAATTTCTCCATCAGGCCAAGTCTCGCACGAAAGTACTCGAATTTCATCTTGGCAAGTGGTTTGGTGAAGATATTTGTAATCTTCTCATGTGTAGGAAGTATCAAAAGATATTTTGATCAGAATGCAACAATAAATAATTTTCAAAAGGGGAAGTTGGTGTTACTCTGGAACAAAGCTAAGGAGAAACCATCGATGCACACAAAATTCAAAGCACTTTGGGTTGGACCATACATCATTGAAAACATCTTGGGTTTTAATTATTATATGCTCAAATATATGAAGGGTAAAATCTTAATGTTCCCTATTAATGGGCAACATTTGAAAGGTTTCTTCGCCTGAAATTTTCTCATTTCCTTGTACATAATTTTTTCTTTTACTTAGTTTGTATATCCTTACCTTTTGACTCTGTATCCCAATGGATGGAGGCACCTGGTCATGAATATTATGGATTCTTGACAACCCACAGGGGTTTATCATCCTATAGTTGGCGCCAATTGTTGATATCATTTCCCGCTTCCAGGTTTTCCTTCCCCGTTCTATCTTCCCAACTTCTTTTTTCCATTTCTTTTCCCTCTTCTACACCTATCCTTGTTTCCCTCTTTCTTTTATCCTTTCTTCTCTCCCTTTCTATTTACCATACTTAGTCATATTTCAGTAATCGACGGGTTCGCGAGTTCATAGACCTCCATTTCCATCCACTTTCCCATGTCATAAGTCTACTGCTACACTTAGCCATTTTTTTAATTCCACAGGTTCACAAGTTCAAGCCCTCATCCTCCAAGTTTTGTGATCTTCATTTTGCACCCCAAGTTCTATGATCTACATTTTGACAAACAGATTTGTCACGGGTGCATAGCCCCAATTTTTTTTTATTTCTGTTGCACACAAGTCCAACTGACCACCTTTCCACTCTTAACAAGAGAAGAAAACCCATCTAATCCTTTGCTATATTATTCAAGAGAAATACCTCCACCACCATAAAAACCTATCACACAAAAGGGTGCTCACAAACCCTAGAATATAGTTCCCAAGAGAGGTGCACACTTTTCCCAAGAACAAGTGTTTTCTGAAATTACCAAAATCACACTTGTGATATGATTCCTCAATGGGGAATTTACCTTTATTTATATTAGACTGAACCTGTCAACAATAATGTTTATTGGCACAATAGGGCCGACCTAAATAACTTATAATATAATTAATAATTACCATATTAATTATCTTTTACATTAATTATCTTTCACTTTATGGTGGGGCCGACTTGTACCCTTTACATCACAAATAGGGTTACAGGTAAGTCTAACTCTTGTACAATATAACAAGGGATCTCATACACCCACTAGTGTTCAAGCACTGAGGGCACATCCATATGTTCTCAGCCACAAGGATGTCCACATATCTGTCTCACTACATCAAACAGATGAAACACACTCACTAGTGCTCAACCACTACGATCACGTTCACTTGTGCTCAGCCATAGGCACGTCCAACTCAAGTGATCTCTTTCTCACTGCGTTACATAGGAGAGTCATCTAGAGTATCACATCATCTCAACTCTCTGCACAGAGGAGAACAGTAAACCCATCACTTGGGCTCCTTCACCCCTCACATGGGTACACATCATTTCATCTCAAATGACACACCCATCTCATGGGAATCTTCCCTTCTCGGGGGCACACAAAGTTTCATCTCCGTCTTAGAGAGAATGACATACCCAACTCATGGTCTTCCCCGAACAGGGGCACACAACATTCCATATTCATCTCAAAGAGGAACCACACACCCAAATCATGGGCACACCCAACTCATGGGAACACCTAACTCATGGGCACACCCAACTCATGGGCACACCCAACTCATGGGATTTATCTCAGGCCGACTCACCTAGTCTGTGTCCTGGAGGATGTCTCACACAACTATAATCATCAACACTCCCTCTCAGCTAGGGAGGCATTCTCCATCAGGCCAAATCTCACATGGAAGTACTCGAAATTCATCTTGGCAAGCGGTTTGGTAAAGATATCTACAATATTCTCATGTGTAGGAAGGTATTTCACATGTACTTCTTTCCTCTACACCATGTCTCTGATATAATGATATTTTATATCAACGTGTTTTTATCTATCATGAAACACCGGATTCTCAAAGAGCTTCACACAACTCTGGTTATAATAATAGAATCCATCTCATGATCAAATAAATATGCCAAAGGTTTGTGAAGCCACACTGCTTCGCGGACTGCCACACTCAATGCTATATACTTTGCTTCTACAGTACTCAAGACCATAGAGCTTTGTTTCCTGCTACACCAGGAAACCATGGAAAACTCCAAGGTAAAAAAAAAATCGGATGTGCTCTTTCGGTCCACTGCACTTTTTGTCCAATCTGTATCGGCATATCCCTGCAAAATCAAGTTCACACTGGAGGCATATCTCAGGCCGTATCCAACTGTGCCTAGTATATATCTCAATACATGCTTTACTGCTATCCAGTGAGTCTGTCTCAAATGACTTATGGATTGACTAAGCACATTCGCTGCATAGCATATATCAGGTTTGGTGTTTAACCAAATACATCAGTGATCCAATCAGTTGTGGATCAATATTGTCTCAATCATCATCATTCATTTTCTTCAAATCCATCACCATCAGTGTAGGCATGGATTTTCATTCTTTCATATTGAACTCCTTTAATATATCCATTGTATATTTTCCTTGACTCAAGAAAATCTCATCAGTCCTCTATCATACTTCTTGTTCCAAGAAGTAGTGCATCATACCCAGATTCTTCATCTTGAAATAAGAAGTCAAAGCTTGCTTGTATATAACAACAATGTTTTCTTGAATAAGTCACCAACATCAGGCTCTCATCACCAACAATGTAATAATATAGGTTTGTATTAGCAACACTCTTGTTAAAACCCAAACTTATCAAGAAACCATCCATCTTCTTGTACCAAGAACGAGGTGTCTTCTTTAGGGATTTCTTCAACCATTGAGAAAGGATGTATTTACATCCATCCGATGTAGTTTTCAACTCATGGATGATAGTACATGTGGAATTGCATCGGGATACTAGATCAATATGTCTCATCATAGGTCACTCCCTCTACTTGTGAGAATCCTCTGACTACAAATTTCGGTTTGTATTTCTCAACACTTCCATCAACTGCATGTCTCTATGCCTCTTGCAGATTTTGTCAAGCCCAGATAGGCCTTTTATGGCATATTGCAAAGTCCCTGGGAAAATCAACTGGAGCAACTAGATCAATAATTGTTTCCTTTTGAACTATTGAAAGGGAGAAGGTTATATCTCTTCCTTCTTCTCATTTTGTTTGACTCCCTCTGAGTCAAGTAACTCCATCTGAAGTCCGAAGGATGGATGTCTTATTTTACTTGTTTGCTAGATCTTTTATGTCTTCAGGTGCTCTACTGACTAGCATAATAAACAATCAATAAGGCTTGGACTCCTGTAGCAGGGATAATGGTCCAAGTCATGAGGGATCCCACACTAGAGATAATACCCTTCACTTATTAAGAATGCAAGCAACTATAAGTTTAATGATCAAACAATTTACTTGGGTCTGCATTCATGCTCAATTATGTATTTGGTTTAGAGGAAGTAATTTTCATCTCTCTAATCTTCATCCTTTTGAGGTGGGTCTAGATCAATGTCAACGGTGGAAGCATATTGTCTTCCTTTCTTCCTGGTTGGACAATTTCTTGCATAGTGTCCATATTTGTCACATCTGAAGCACTGAATCTCTGAAACATCTCTTCTCTGATTATGACCTGAAGCTGATGGAGTCTTATCATCTCTGAATGTTTGTCTGAATTTTCTTTTGAATCTTCCTCCTTTCTTTGTATGAAGTGCAAGAGCATGGTTGTCATTAGGGGAGTCTTCCACTCTTCTATTTCAAAGTCTAAGTTCTTCTTGAGTACAGTCTGTCCACAGACGATCAAAAGTTGGTAATTTTTCTCTTCCATTGATGCTTTGAAGAAAAGGTTGCCAATGTTTTGGAATATTTTTGAGAGTGGATAAGACAAGTTCTATGTCAGACATGATTTCTCCAATGGAACCTAGCCAATCTTTGATCTCTTATACTTTCATAAAGAATGTAGCAACTATATCACCTTTTGTCATCTTAGTGCTTTGAAGCTAGCCCTTTAAGGTAAGGGCTCTGAGGGTGTTGTCACTTTAAAACATATCTTTCAGTGCTTCATACATTTCATAAGTTGTCTTCAAGTTGGAATTACGAGGTAGAAGATTATCTCTTACTGAGTAGATGATTATTTTCCTTGCCTTGACATCTTCTTCCCTTATTATTTCCTTCTCTTCATTGGTAGTTGTTTCTGATAAAGTCTTTTGTATCACACTCAAAATATAATCTTATTCAAGGGTGATCTAAAGCCTTGACTTCTAGGAGCTGAAGTTGCTTGATCCATCAAGCATATCTTCCACTAAGGTTTTGTTCTTCTTATTTTCAGACTTCTTCACAAACTCTCACCAACTGGACTTAGAAAACCTAATGGATAAGTTAGACTAGAAACCTTAGGTTTTTTTGGGCTTATGAATACCAAAAATAAGCTTTGAGAGTGTCACATGAATACAGTTGATTTTAAATGTTCCTTCAATGAGTTGCAGGAATCCTAAAATCAAAAATTCTACAAAAAATTGTGGAACCCTAGAAACCCTAGGGCCAAAAATCCAAAATTCTCATAATTTCAATTTGAGAGTCTCTGGAGGTGCGCTGAGGGAGGTTGTACACCCTTATCCAAATTTCATCCCCAACGTCCAAGTGTGAAGTGCTGAAAAGGACAAACAAGAGAGGGTCATACAAATTTTGTAGAAACCCTAGAGGGTCGTACAAATTTGCAGAAAATAGAGGACGGATGTTTTAATGCTCGTGTAATGGGTTCTTCAAGACCTATTCTTTGAAACCATGTTGATTTTTAAATAATCTAGGTTTAAGCATGAAGTTCATTCAATTTTTATCATTTTACTTAAACCATAAAAAATTTGTTGCAGCAACCAAGATCACAAGAAGAAACACCATGCACAAGTACACAAGAAGTATCATGGGAAACCCTTATCAACAATGGAAGAAAACCCAGCCAATCCTTTGCTATATTCTTCAAGAGAAATACCTCCACCACCATAAAAACCTAGCACACAAAAGGGTGCTCACAAACCCTATAAGACTAGCGACCAAGAGAGGTGCACACTTTTCCCAAGAATATGTGTTTTCTGAAATTTCCAAACTCACATTTGTGATATGATTCCTCAATGGGGAATTTACCTTTATTTATATTAGACTGAACCAGTCAACAATAGTGTTTATTGACACAACAGGGCTGACCTCAATAACTTATAATATAATTAATAATTACCATATTAATTATCTGTTACATTAATTATCTTTCAATCTATGGTGGGGTTGACATGTACCCTTTACATCACAAATAGGGTTACAGGTAAGTCTGACTCTTGTACAATATAGAAAGGGATCTCATACACCCACTAGTTCTCAGCCACTAGGGGCACATCCATTTGTGCTCAGCCACAGGGATGTCCAAATCTCTATCTCACTGTGTCTCATAAGAGAACCACACTCACTAGTGCTCAACCACTAGGATCACGTTCACATGTGCTCATCCACATGCACATCCAACTCAACAGATCTCTTTCTCACTGTGTTACATAGGAGAATCGTCTCAACTCTATACACAGAGGAGAACAATAAACCCATCACATGGGCTCCTTCACCCCTCACAGGGGTACACATCGTTTAATCTCAAACAATACACCCATATCATGTGCATCTTCCCTTCTCAGGGGCACACAGTGTTTCATCTCCGTCTCATAGAGAACTTCATACCCAACTCATGGGATTCCCCACATAGGGGAACACAACATTCCATATATGTCTCAAAGAGGAACCACACACCCAAATCATGGGCTTCCTCACCCCACACAGGGGGACACAACGTTCCTTCTCCATCTCAGAAAGGAAACACACACCCAACTCATGGGATTTCTCTCAAGCAGACTCACTCAGTTTGTGTCCTGGAGGATGTCTCACGCAATTGTAATCATCAACAAAAGGGTCCCACTGAAAGGAGCACTCAATCTCCAGTTGTTACTCCCAAGAATACTACATCTCGGAGCAATGCTCCAACGGCCCACCCAGTTAAAAATGTTGTCAACAGTAGTTCAAGTGGAGGGGAAGAGAATAATCCTCCCTCTAGGAAAATCGAGAGTTCACATAAGCTCCCCGTGAGAAAGAAAAGGAAGAATTTAGTGCAAGAGGAAGAGGATACTATTATAGAAAATGGCATCCAAAGCTTTTCTCTGAAGGACATGGAGCTAGAAGTAGATATTGAGAAAATATTTCCCGCAATGGAACAAATAGAAAATATGGCTCAATAAAATTCTTTATTGGAAGTCGTTGCAAATGAGACTTTTAGTGAGGAAGAATCCTTCACTTTTAAAAGTGTTGTTTTGATATGGAGTCTAAAAAGGTTGATTGTAGAAAGAAGTGTCCAGAGGAATAAAAAGGGAAAGTCTCACTCAAAATTCGACCTGAAGGACATGTGACCATCCAAAATTTATAAAATTCACAGGGAAATTGGAATTCTCTTTATGATTCTATTGATGGTCTGGAAGCTAAAAATGCTAAGTTAAAAGAAATGATCAGAGAATTTGAAAATTCCTTAATTCCTCTTCCAATCCTGGAAATTCCTTTGTCAATGGTTAAACCAACTACACCCGCTATTAAATTAAAAGGATCTTCTAGTTTACTCACAACAAAGTGAAGTTATGTAGAGAAAAACATTAAAAAGAGAATGTCATCGATAACAAAAGCATGGGAGGTATCAAAAAATATTTTTTATTTCAGCTCAAGGGAACATGCTTTTCATGAGTATCTGCAAGCTCATTTAAAGAATGACGAAGATTTCTATGTTGACGTTGTCTTTCCATTTGGAATAAAAGTCTCAAACATGACATAATTGAAAAGAAGAGAAGAGGATATGCCTTCTCCAAGTCGAAGTAAACAGTTGAATGCCTGTTGGAAGGAAAAGATCAAGAATTTGAATAAAATTGTCCAATCATGCAGCGAAGCCATAGTAAAAAGAGAAGAATTGCTCAAAAGACTCATGGAGATAGATCTGGCAGGAAGCAATGATGAGGTTGTTGTCATCCCTACATGTCCTTGCTTTTTGAATGACAAATAACACCTCCTGTAGTTTCCATCACCTTATCCCCTAAGTGTCACTATTTGAGGGTGATTGTTGGGTTATATAAAAAAAAAAAAAAAAATATTCGATTATTCTTGTTTTACTTTTATCTTGCATTTTCATGCTGGATTCATGACTGTAAGCATGAATCAAGCATGAAAACTTGATTTCACATTATAATTCTATCCAAGGCTTGGTTTTTAAAGATCAATGGGCTTACATATATTTCATTTTAATGATTTTTTTTATCTTATCATATACCAATGAAATACTTATGCTGAGTTGCTCTTGGACTGTAAGCTAATATTTTGGATACTTTGTAAATATACCAAGAATCGATTGACATTTGGACTATAATCTTGTTCATTTAACATTATTGGTAAATCAACTTTGATTTTAATTTTGTGATTTGCATTTGGATTATAAAAACTCATCCTCTCCTAACCTTTGCAAATCGAGTATACCCATTACATGTCATGGGAATTAAACACACCTAGAACGTACCCTGTACTTCATTTTAGTTGGAATTTTGAATTGACAGATCCCCCATTACGAGCTAGGTACTTGAGTTACACTCTGTACTCAAAGAATTCATTACCAGAAACGCCCAAATTTCATGACTGAAACCCCTATTGCTTATGTTATGGTTGCGCTGGTGTGTTCCTATTTTTTCTTCCATCGTTTTAGCTCGGGTTTGTCTCTTTCACCGTTATCTCCTCATAACACAGTGAGCTTGGGTCTTCTTTGTTACCATCTGTTTGAACCCTTATGGCCCCTGTCGTCCGAGTTGAGCCAAATGGCTCCCAAACTTTGTTGTTGTATGATGATGCGAGTGATGATCTGAAGAGCCAAGGTCGAGATGTGTTTATTAAGAAATTACACGGTTATAACTCACAAGTGGCCAAAGAATTCGCCCTCACATTTGATGGATGCAGAGCCAAGGTGGGTGATATTCAGTTGGAGATCACCAAAAAATTTCTAAGTGAAGCGACAGGGCTCCCTCTCATTGGTCAAAAGTGGTTTAAAATTTTGAAATTGGACAAAGTACCCTGGAGTTTGTTCGTCACCTCCATAAATATTCACCGCTGTGACAAAGGTATTCTGGTCTCCCTGCTTAAGATTAGATGGCATGGTTTGTTGGCAGTGTTAAGACAATTTATTACCTGCGAAGGCCGTTTTGGCTTGGTTTTCCTTTACCACATATGATTGCTTATGCATTTTATTAGATTCCATTTAAACATGTTGTTTTTCCTGCTAAGAAGTTTGTGTAAAATGTCAAAGAGATATAAGAAACAAAACTTGGATTCAAGCCTCTTTCACCATGGGTTGATTAAATTACTATTAGTTCATCATTTGAAAACACTTGGTGAGGATTGGGACAATTTCATAGCCTGTAATGGTTTCGTTACAATAAATTCTGTAGAGACCCCTGTAATGGATAAGTCAATGATAGAGAAACCTCTTAAGTTCTCAATTGGCAACCCAGATCTTTTGAATAATAATCCTTGTGAAGAGGCATTGTCCGATCAACTTTTATGTGGGCAATAAGGTTTTAGTTCTGAGTTTATCGAAACTCCTGTGCATGAGCCAAATGTCTACCCTGACCCTACTAACAAATGCAACATTGGAAACCCTCACAAGAAGTCAAAGAAGAATCAAGAAATAGGGTTTCGTAACAAGAAGGTTGGTCGACTCATTTCTCAAAATCTACGTAATAGATCCAAAGCTCATGTGAGCTTGATCGAATCGATCGAGATCCATGAGGATTCAGACTCCGAGATCGAGAGGTTTCCGCAACAGGAAGATACGAATTATTCCCAACCATACCAACCATTCAATTATGTGAATAAACTCCCACTGTGTCTAAAAGACAGCACAGAATTTATAGGTATCAAGCTCGGTCAAAGCCCAACAATGGATAGTAGTGGTGTTTTAGCACACAATCACACACTTCCTCAACCGATTACCCATGTTGTGTTGGACAACTGAGAGGGGGGGGTGAATCAGTTGTTTACGTGCTTAAACAATTATGGTTCTTTTAAAATTTTGTAGAGACTCTGAATGCTATTCACAATAATGCAGGGAAATAAACAATGGCACTTTCAGCATCATTCACATATATGTAAAACACAGAGACAGATATTTCCCGAGGAAACCCATGCAAGATAAAACCTCTTTTCTTTTATATGATAAGTAATGGTTACATTCTTTACAGTATCATACATATGAGCACCAACTCATAATGAGGTTACAACCTCAGCTTTGCAAGCTGCAACTTGCTGAGAGCACCAACTCTCTGTTTTCTCTA